>ML804051.1:107617-141218 GCA_009831015.1 Picea engelmannii
CAAGGAGGGCCATTGGGCAAATGGGGTCTGCGCTTAAAAATGTGATTCACTCTCAGATCTTAGACATAACTCTTAAACAGGGCAAGGTAGTGGAAATGCTGGATCGAATTAAGTTTTGATGCTGTCGATTTGAGGAAGAAAAAGGGGAGGAAAAAGCCAAGAAAAGGAGCAGCTAAGAATTCCTAAACTGGGCTTTCAGAAGAAAGCATAAGATTATCACAAGATCAGATGCAGAGTATTTGCTAACAAATTCTGCTCTTTTACTCTTCTTCTGATAATAAGAATTGACAACAAATGAAAAGATGACAGGAAAAAACTCAACAGAGAAAGAACGCCACCAACACATCCACACAGGAATCCTGTAAAAAGCATGTCCTATTACTTATCATTCATCTAAAGAGTATAGAAAGAGTTCTCTGGCCAAACACAGCCCACAGTCCAGCAAGGAACCTCACAGGTCCAACCCTTTTACATTAAAATCCCCTGAATAAATAGGATAGACCATCCCAATAAGTTTTGGAATTCGGTTTAACTGCCTCGGCCAAAAATAGCCACCACTCCCACAAAATTTGGAGCTGTCTGCCATGAAAGACGGACCGGTTTTCTGCGAAAAAGGGGTCTGAAAAGACATGTTTTTATATTGAACGATGACACATGGGTGAAAAATGAAGGAGGTTATTGTAGATGAGCATGTTATGGAAAAAAACCTCCTTCGGTTTCGCCAAATTCGTCCCCATCTGGCCGTAACAGCTCCTGCAAGATCGGGACTGTAACGGAAAATTGAGAATCTGGAAAAATGGGCCTCAAAGATGGCTTCGATTCTCCCTGATCATAGAGCCGTTGCAAAAAATGAGAGAGGTTTTTGTTCTTCAGCCCATTATGAGAAAAAAAATCTCTTGTATTTTTAAAATCCATCTTCGTTTTCCCAGAATCGTACTCGGACAAAGACATGGTGAAACAGGAAAAGAATGGCAACAATATGGAAAAGTGGTTTTTTTTTTCCGTGAAAAGCAGTATTCTGGACCCCCCCGAGGTGGTAAGCGGTTTTAGGGGGTGGGGGGTCCGCTGGAATCACAATATGACACTTGGAGGGGGGTGGTTTTGCAAAACCATTATTCTGGACCCCCCTCTCGTTAAATTTCAGATAGTGAGGGGGGGTCTAGAATTTTTGTTGTCCGTTGATTAATTTGATGGGATATGATGGAGGGGTGTGAGGTGTAAAATGTGAGTGGGAGTTGGGTAGAGTAGAAACTTAGGGTAAAGTTTTTTAGTTTTTAATTATATTATATTTTATATTATATGTTTTATTACATGTGTTACGTTTTATACGTTTTTTGTTTTAATTATTGTATTTTACATGTTTTGTTTTTTAAATATTTTATGTTTTTGTTTATGTTTTGTTTTATATTGTTTTAAATTATGTTATTTGTTTGTTATATAATTTGTTTTTATGTTTTTATATTGTTTTTTAATTAATTTAAATTAATTAAATTCTAACCTAACTACTAACTTAGATTTTTAACTTAATTAATAATTAATTAATTTGTAACTAGTTATTTATTAATTATTTTAACCTATCCTAACTATACTAATATTATTATTATTTAATCTAACTAACTTATTGTTATTTTTGCTTTAATCCTAAGTTCATTTATTCGTGAATGGGTGGCGGGAAAATGGAGGATGACGTCATGAGGCAGGAGCGGTATGGTAGTAAGTTGGAAGGGTGGTAAGCAGTAAGTGGTTTGGAGAGGAGGAGGTCTGATGCAATGGATGGATGACACATGGGACAGGGCACGCCAAAAAAACCGCCTCATTCCGGACCCTCCCCCCCCCCAACCATTAAAAGAAGAAAGGTCGAGGGGGTCCGGAATCGCCTGTAGACCGTCCATCTGCGCGCTGCCATGACGACCGTAGATCTGTGCACACCTTTTAATCACCATTCCAGACCCCCCCCCCACCATTAAAGGCAGAATGGTCGGGGGGGTCCGGAATTCAATCTCAACCGTAGATTTATGTGCCAACCTCTCCACCATTCATTTATGTGCTGTCTTTACTCTGTGAGCGCAAAGTCATATTTGGCTCCAAAACTTAGGATAAGTGCATTATGTGGATTTTGTGCACTGCTTCCCTTGAAAATAATTTGCAGAGATGAAATATTATTTGCAAACCTATACACCCGGAGTGAAAAATTTCCAGTCAACAGATGATCCTATGAATTATAGGGTTATAACATAGAGCATATGAGAGAGAAAAGGAGAAGGAGATTACATAAATATTTGATTCAAATGGGGAGCCTATGTTCGATGATCTAGAATTTTTCAAAACCTATGTTGGGAAATTTCCCATTAAGATGAAAAATAAATATGTCTTTTATGAGCTCCCATATTGGGAGCATCTTAAGATTTCCCACTTACTAGATCCCATGCATATATTTAAAAATGTTTCACATTCTTTATGGAGGCACATATCATCAAAAGAAAGTGAGACATTGGATCTAAGGAGAGATCTTATTTTTTCAAAAAGTAAAAAGAAACATTGGCCAAGAAAATAAAGTAGAGGAGAGGTTGGTCCCTCTTGATCTTTCAAAGAAGGTGATGTCCCATGGATATTGAAGAAAGTTGATCTTTATTTGGAAAAAGAAGTTATATTGGGTGTGAAGGTGCCCTTTATATGGGTCTTAACTATGACACAACTTCAATGTGGAATACCATTTTTCGGGGTTAAAATCACATGATCATTTGAATCTTCTAAGAGTACATATGTCAAAAACATGATTTTATTATTTGTTTTATAAATTCATGCTATGAGATAAAGCATAATTAATTTTGTATGTTTTTACTTTGTAGTGTCATTATCCTCTGCTGGTGTGTGGGTGTGTGAACCATGACTTCCCCTAGTACCTACGATGTTCCATATCTAAATTTTCTTCATTTGTATGTTGGATCACATCAAAGGAGATTCATATGTCTAGCATTCCATGGTGGCATCAAGAGATAGCTGAGATTGTTTGTATGTTTGAGAAGGAATTGCTGGTGAGTTTCATGGACTTGCAAGTTCATCTTCTAATTCACCTAGTAGATGATTTTGAATTAGTCGGATTGGTCTCCTATCGTTGGATGTTCTTCTTAGAGAGGTACATGAAGAAATTGAAAGGATTTGTTCGACAAAGGGAAAAACTGGAGGGGTCTAGGGAAGAGGGGTACATATCATATAAGTCTTTCTATTATTCTAGTGAGTACATCAAGCAGATCGACAACACACCAAGTGAAGTGATTTGGGACGATGAAAGGGATGAAGAAAAAAGAGAAGGGGAGCTTCTGCAAATGAATGGAAAAATATGCTTGATAAAGAGTAAGTGACTTAGCGTTTGTCAAATTTCTACACAGTAACTATTCACACTAAAATTCATAATGTATACTTTGATCTGATATGTACTATATGTCAGTTTGATTATATGTATGTATATATATATATATATATATATATATATATATATATCAATGAATTGAAAAATTTATGCCATCAATAAATTTATTCTTTACAATTCGGAGGAAACATAGTCATGGGTCGCATTGTACGAACAAAAGAGGAGGAAATGGGATAGTGACACAAAATAATTTAGACGGTTGAATGGTAGAAGCATTCCTTATCCTGATCATTTAAAAGAAAACGTGCCAGTGATATGCCCCAACAGTTGGGTTGCTGACCAAGTCAGAGAGAAATATAATGCATCTAGTTGTTAGCCACGTGCTGAAGAGGATGTACTAAACATAGGGATTGGGTGCAACAACTCGGTAATAATCTCTTTGTGTACATTTTGTAACATTTAAATGCAACTTTGAACTATAACATCTATATTTTATATTTTATTGGTCGACTTATTAGACACATGACACTGTGATTTTTTCACTTTTTTATAGGTGCATTTGTTCCCATTTATGTGGGCATATGGAAATCATTTTTGCACAGAGGATGTCAATGATGGACGCATGACACAATACTGTGGAGTGGAAGTCAATTTCGACCAATCTAGTCGTGCTAGCCACCACGATCAAAACCTAATATGAGGAACTTTAGGTTATGTTTGAAAGATACAATAGATCATTCAGGTGGACTTCTTTTCTTTCCAATGTGTTATTTTTAGGTGCAAGTGGCAGGACATCGTTGATCAGAATAATGTAAAGGAAGATCACAATAGTGGTCTGATATGTATCAACTCTAGAAAGATGTGGGATGAAGCTAAGGAGCCTTATGTTTTCCCAAAACACTGTAACCAAGTGGTTTTTTACCCGGATGTGTTGGATAGGGATTGGTGGTTCATATT
The DNA here is from genome assembly GCA_009831015.1 of Picea engelmannii. Taxonomy (NCBI): domain Eukaryota; kingdom Viridiplantae; phylum Streptophyta; class Pinopsida; order Pinales; family Pinaceae; genus Picea; species Picea engelmannii. The sequence continues at coordinate 111,945 of ML804051.1, forward strand.
AAGACACAACCCTAGATCAAAACATATTTTTGAGAACAACACTTTTATCATTCCAAGCGAGAAAGATAGTGAGGTTGATGACGACAAAGAGTGATATGTACATGTTTTATTTCATCGTTAATGTCGTTGTTGTACCTTTTTGTTATATTATTTATTTCGCTAATTATATTGTTTTTTATTCATCTTCTGATAGAGGAAATGTTAAGTTAATTATAACAAATCTTTGAACAATTTTAGTTGGTTACCAATTAGTTTGATGTGTAATGTGTTTGTCTTTCAAATTATCTGTGATTGCATGGAACGATTGTTATTTGAACATATTTATATGTCGTTGCATATATTTAAAAAAGTTTCATCTTCTTTAAGTATTTCCAATTGAGAAATCCTAAAAAATGTTAAATGTCCAGTTGAACTTTTAATGGGATATGGAATTCTACTTTTTATGTTGATATGATTAGATGTAATGATATGGTTTATATGCATGTTTAATAATACAACATTTTTGAGGATATATTAACATGATGCTTCAAAAAATGAGTTTTTATTTTCGTTTATTTTGTAGATTTAAAAGTAAGATTAACAAAAAATGTGGTTTATAATTAAAAAAATAAATTTATAACAAGATTTTGTGATAATTTGGTTTTTAACTAAAGTAGTGCTTGGTATTTTACATACTTTATTGTTGGGTATGTGTTATATTCTTTGCACGACTAGCTCTAGTGTCTTCTACGTTGCATCAAGTGTGCAGGGGGGTTTGGGGGAAGCGCCCTCAATAATTTTTTTTGCCTCGGGAAACGTGTGACATTTTTTCCTCATTTTTCGTGTCACCTCGATTTTTGTGTCCATTGTTGGGCGGTTTTTCGACACCTGGTTTTTGTCGATGGTTTTCTATTTCCGGTTAAGGAAGTAGGGTTGTTGACTAATCCAAGTCATTGGGTTATGGTTTTGAGTGCCACTGGCTCCTATATGCATATTGTATTGTAAACAACGTATCACTATGCATGAATATAGAAAGTGATGGTTTTCCCAGTTTGGGTTTCCAGGGGAAAAATATCTGTGTAATGTGTTTATTTTCCATTGTATCTTTTCTATTCTTTTATTGAAAAATTATTTTCAGTAAAATATTGTACAAGGTTAAAATATACATTTGATATCAGAGCTTTGTTGGCCTGAGGGGGACACCTTTGTGGTCAAGGGTTTGGCTCAGAACTGTGATAAGCCTTGTTATAGTGGGAGATCTGTGGTATTGATTTTGTACGTGAAAAGAAATGGAGAGTAGTTCGAAAATGGAGATTGAGAAGTTTAATGGGCAAAGTTTTGAGTTGTGGAAGCTCAAGATGGAAGATATGTTGGTGGATAGAGATTAGTGGATCGCGGTGGATCCATGTACTGTACCTACATGAACTTTAGTAGATGACTGGAAAAAGTTGGATTGGAATGCGGAGATCACAATCTGACTGTGTCTCTGAGATTCAATATTACTGAATGTGTTAGAGGAAGCTACAACCAAAGATTTATGGGATAAGTTGGGGAAGTTGTATCAATCTAAGTCCCTAGTAAATAAACTATTCCTGAGAAAGAAACTGTATGACCCGAGGATGAGAGATGGAGACTCGGTGGCAGAGAATTTGAACACCTTCAATATTGTGGTAAGTCAGTTAGTGTCTATTGAGATTAAAATTTCAGATGAAGATAAGTGTATCAATTTACTGTGCTCTTTACCAGACTCATGGGATAGTCTTCTTGTGGCCATATGTAGTAATAAAAATTCCTTGAAGTTTGATGAAGTGGTCTCATCCTTGTTGTCAAAGGAGATGATATGGAAGAACATGGAATGAAAAAGCACATATTCATTATCTAATTATAAGGGAAGATCTAAGTCTCCTGGAAAGTTTGTAAAGGTATGTTGGAGATGTGGAAAAGAAGGGCACTACAAGAAGTAGTGTAGATCCAAAGTTGAGAAAAAGAAGGGATCTGAAGAATTTTCTTCTAGAAAAGAAATTACCTACAACGAAGAAGGAGGGGATGTGTACTTGGCTTCTTCAAGCACACATGCATATTGTGAGGCATGGTTGGTTGACTTACGTGCATCCTTTCATATGACTCCCCACAGGGAGTGATTATGTGAATATGAAAGGTATGATGGAGGTAATGTTTTCTTAGGTGATGAATTGACAACTAGAATCATAGGTCGAGGAAAATTCAAGTTGAGGCTCATATATGGAAGGATTAGAAAAATACTTGGTGTTCTGCACATCCAAGGATTGGCCAGAAATTTGATTTATGTAATAAAAATGGATGATTGAGGGGTACAAACAATATTTGAAAAGGAAACTTGTAGGATGGTTCGAGGAGAAATGGTGTTGCTTAAGGGAGTTTGTTTTGGAACTCTGTATAATATGCAAGGAAGAACTATTAGTGATGGGTGTAATAGTTCCATTGTTCTTGATATTGGAGTTGAAGAAGAAAGAAATCCTACAGTCTCTAGAGAAAAGGTTATGTTGTGGCATCAAAGACTGGGGAATGCCGGAGAGAAGGGTCTTCAACTATTACACAGTTAAGGTATGGTTGAAGGTATGTCTAAATTCTCTATAGATTTTTATTTCTGTGAACATTGTGGATATGGGAAGCAAAATTGGGTAAGATTCCCCTTTGGTGCAATGAGAGTAGAAGGAATTTTCCAGCTAGTTCACAGTGATGTGTTTGGAGCTGTGTCAATTCCATCATTGGGAAAATCTGTGTACTATGTCTCATTTATATATGACTTCTTGAGGAATACTTGGATATATTTCCTCAGGGAGAAATTTTAAGTCTTTAACAGGTTTAAAGAGTTTAAGGCTCTTGTTGAGAATCAAATAGAGAAAATAATTAGGGTGCTGAGGATAGATAATGGAATAGAGTTCTACATGAATGAATTTGAATAATTCCGTAAGAAGTGAGGTATATCAAGGAAGAAGACTACTCCATATACACCTCAACAAAATGGATTTGCAGAAAGGATGAACAAGATGTTGATGGAAAAATAAAGGTGCATGCTTAGTGGTGTCGGGTTAGGGAAAGAATTTTGGGCAGAGGCAGTGGGTACTGCATGTTACCTGGTCAACATATCACCCTCTTTAGCGCTAGATCCCAATACTCCATAAGAGGTATGGAATGGTAATAAACCTTCTCTCACAAATCTCAAGGTATTTCGCTGTGAGGCCTATGTTCATGTTCCAAAGGAAAACAAGAGTAAGCTAGATAAGAAGGCCAAAAAGTGTATCTTTATTGGGTATAAAGATGGTCTCAAAAGTTATAAGCTTTGGAACCCAGAAAATAAGAAGGTTGTGTATAGATGAGGTGTGGTATTTAGAGAAATGAAGGATGTTGTTAAACAAGAATTCCTACCAAGTAAGGAAGAACCAGAGAAAACAGAGTTTGATTTAAAGGATGATGTTTCACACTCTACAGAAGAAAAAGAATAATAAGAAGAAGATCCTCATACTCCAATATTGATGAGATCAATTCAAGAAAGAAGTCTACCGGAAAGGTATACTCCATCTAATTTCCATTCAAATTTTGATTTGTGTATTACTGATGATGATCCTAGAATTGTCAGGGAGGCACTGGATTTAGAGGATGGAAAACTCTGGAAAAAGGCCATGGATGAAGAAATGAGAACCTTGGATAAGAATGAGGCTTGGGATCTAGTGGATATGCTGATTGGAAGAAATCCCATTAGAAGCAAATGGGTATTTAAAAAGAATATGAATGAAGAAGGTAAAGTGGAGAAATACAAAGCTCGGTTAGTAGCAAGGGGTTATTCCTAGGTTGAGGAAATTGATTTTGGCAAGATTTTTTCTCTTGTTGCCAAGATAACTTCTATAATATTTATGTTATCTATTGTTGTTGCATTTTATTTTGAAGTAGAACAGATGGATGTGAAGACAACTTTCCTACATGGGGATCTGGAAGAAGAAATCTATATGAAGCAGCCAAAAGGTTTTGTTGTGAAAGGAAAGAAGGAGCTGGTATGCAAGCTGGAAAAGTCCCTGTATGGTTTAAAACAATCACCAAGGATGTGGTATAAAAAATTTGATACTTATATGTTGGGACTTGGCTTCACAAGAAGCAAAGAGGATCACTGTGTGTATTTTAAATTAATTGGTGATCATTTGATTTATTTAGTCTTGTATGTGGATGACATGTTTTTGATAGGAAACAACAAGGAGATTATCCAGGATGTGAAAACTCAGTTGTCCTCTAAATTTGACATGAAGGATCTCAGTGCTTCAAATTTCATTTTGGGCATGGAAATTAAAAGAGATTGGAAAAAAGAGGAAACTCTGGTTAAATCAAAGAAAATATGTCGAGACAATATTGCTGAGGTTTAATATGCAGGAATATAAACTGATCAAGGTCCCTATTCCTGTTGGTGTAAAGTTATCAGTGGATCAATGTCCCAAGACAAAGGAAGAGGAGGAGAACATGTCTCATGTTCCATATGCGACTGTAGTTGGTAGTTTGATGTATGCAATGTTCTGTTACACTGGACATTGCACATGCACTGGGATTTTTGAGCGGGTATATGTCAAAACTAGGGAAAGAGAATTGGACAACAGTAAAAAGGGTTTTCAGGTATTTGCGTGGCACTGCTAGCTATGGATTGTGCTACCAAGGAAGACCAGGATTGGATAGAGTGTTGGACATACATGTATTTGTGGTTGCAGACTGGGATGGATATCTGGATCGTAGGATATCTACAAGTGGGTATGTGTTTAACCCGTTTGGAGGATAAATGGGTTGGATGAGCAAAAGACAGGCTGTAGTGGCACTTTCAACTACAGAAGCTGAATACATGGAAACCACTCATGCAAGTAAGGAAACAATATGGTTACAAAGATTGTGTTAAGGTATTGGGTTGGTACAACAATATGTAATGATAGATTGTGTCAGTCAGAGTGCAATTTGTTTGGCGAAGAACCCGACTTATCATTCAAAGACAAAGCATATTGATATTCAATATCACTTTGTGAGAGACATGGTTGAAGAAAAAAAAGTGTTGTTGATGAAGGTGGACACTTTGAAGAATGTTGCAGATTCATTAAAAAAAACTATGAGCACTGAGAATTTCTCTTCGTGTAGAGGATCCATGGGCATTTCTACCTTGTGTTGTTGATTATGTAACCCTGTAACCCCTTGTATGCAAAAAAAACAAGTGGGAGAATGTTGGGTATGTGTTATATTATTTGCATTACTCGCACTAGTGTCTGCTACATTGCACCAGGTGCATAGGGGAGTTTGAGGTACTCCCCCCAATAATTTTTTTCCTCGAGAAACATGTCACATTTTTTCCTCATTTTTCATGTCGCCTCGATTGTTGTGTCCATTGTTGGGCGATTTTTCGGCACATGGTTTTTTTCGATGGTTTTCTATTTCCGGTTAAGGAATTAGGTTGTTGACTAATCCAGGTCATTGGGTTAGGGTTTTGGTTGTCACTGACTTCTATATGTATATTGTATTGTAAACAATGTATCACTATGCATGAATATAGAATATGTTGGTTTTCCCAGTTTGGGTTTACACAGGAAAAATATATGTGTAATGTCTGTATTTTTCATTCTATCTTTTCTATTTTTTATTGAAAATTTGTTTGCAGTAAAATATTGTACAAGGTTGAAATCTACATTTATCATTGATTTTGAAAATATTTATAAAATTAATCCCCCAATGTTGAGTAAAACCACAATTAATGAAGTAATTTCAAATTTGATAGCGATCAAATTATGAAATAATGACAAAAATAAAAATAGAAAGATTTGCATCCATAAAATTTTAAAGTCAATAGAATGCTTATCATTGGAGATCATAACTTTTTATAATAACAATTTTTAGTGTAGAAGAGTCTATTAAAAAAGAGTAATTAGTACAATGGAAAATAATATTTATTCATATATAATTTGTTTTTTGATTTATTTTTTTAGTTACAATGAATATGCATAATGAACTATCTATGCTATTATAGTTTCAATTTTACAATTATAACTTTGTAATTTATAAAAATAAACATGATGATGATAAACATCTTATAAAAAACATAAACAACATCTAAAATACACATTTATATTCGCTAGCTAACATCATCTAATTATATATATCTCTATCACATATAAACGTCATTAATTAGCTAGCACACATATCTAATAATTTAACAGGGCATCATCATTGTGATCACATCTAACAAAAAACAAGCATTTTCTAACATCATCATCACACACAGCTAACAAGCATCATTTAACATACACATCTATCAAGCACATTTAACATTAAACATATCTAGTCCCTGAGGTGTAGGACAATTGGTGACAGAGTGTGTTGTTAAGGCACTCTGTGATGTTAAAGTCACTAGTTCGAAACCTGCGGGGACAAAAAATCTAGCCATGTTAAAGGTTGGTGTGGATCAGTCTGAGTGAAATCCCCGAGTGATTTTGATGGCTTAGATTCCCCTGATTTGTGGTTTCTCAAGCCACAAGCTAGTCCCGTGGGTCACGAAAAAACTAGCAAACAAAAAAAAACATTAAACATATCTAACATGACCTAAAAATGTACACATCAACATCAACATATAAATTAATTAAGTATATCATCATGATCAACAGGAAAAATGCAAGTCTAATGAATAATGTTATAGCATACTGTTGACCCTCGATCAAGTTTTGAGGAAATATTGGTCAGGTTTGACCACTTTTTGGACTTTGACGCAGTGATTAACGAAGGAGTGGCCAGGTGAAGTTGAGATGACGGATCTCACTTGTTTTGTGTACCCAACAAGGGGTTCTTAGGGTTTTTGTAATGGGTTATGGGATGTCGGCCCATGGGTTTACCCATGTTTAGGCCTTATTGTAAAAATATTAATAAGTAAGAATGTAATGTAGAAAGGGAGTGACTAGCTATGTGCAAAATAGGCTTAGAGAGTAGAGTCTAAGTGGCTAAGTGCAAGTGGTTCTGAGTTTCTTTGTGCAACAGACTGTATATGTAAGGCTTTGTGCTTGATAGAGGAGTTGGCTCTATGCCTTGACCTGATTTTGGGAAGGTGGATCTGGTGATTAGTGCGCATATCACATGTCTGGTGTGAAGCTTGGCTCTGTGGATTAGTGCATAGGAGAAGATGAATGTAAGAGATTGAAGACTAATAGAGAAGAAGAAGAAGTTGGTGGATGTATCCACACACTAGGGTGAACCACGTATATCACGTGTTGATGGTTTTCTTTGTGCTATGATGTTTATGCCATGGATCTACTTAGTGAATTGATTGCCATGTATGATAGATAGATCTATGAATGGTTAGTGATTTACTTGTGTTGAATGTGATAGATCTAACTTATGATGTTAAGTGTGATGTGTATTTTTTCATTGTTACTGCGCCAATCTATCCTTAGGGTTTGTCCTGCGATGTGAATGAAGTTGATAAATTAATGCATGTTATCTTCTAAGTACTTTGCAAAGTGTTATAATCATAGATCTGTGTCCCAACTTGGTTACATACACCTGATTCCTGTAACCCTCCCTGCCTCTACCTCAGGTGAGACTTCACCTACCTCGAAGGTGTTGCCGAAAGGTCCGGTAGTTAGGGTTTTGTTGGTGCGCTGTTGAAGCGTTGAACATTGGGTCTGCCCCTGTGCCAACAAATGGTTCCGTTGTCAGGACCTGAAACTGTGATTGTTGGGAACTGAAGTAAAGAAAAGAGAAGCTCTATGCATAGTTCTGTTTTTGTAGTGCACAGTACTCTACATGACTTGTGAAGTTTTGTGCCAAGAGAGTAAGTTGTTCTGAAGACAAGAGGTAAGATCTTAAAAGAGGTAAATATTTGTGCTTGGATAGGGTAAGATAAGTGAATTTTTTTATTTTGAAAGTATGAATTTAGGTATGTTTAATAGATTTTATCCTAGTCTAAAAGCTAGGGCACAGTTTGAAGAAAGAGTTGATATGAATAAATTTGATAGAAATAGAGAAAGATATGTTATTCCTATGCATATACAGACTTTTTGGACTAATAAGTGGATGCAAGAACCTAGAAAGAATTTTTGCAGATTGTAGGTCCAACACTATGATCCTAGTGCGCAGTACAGGAGAGGTTGGGGAACGAATAAAAGAAAGAGAGGATTAACACTATGTTATAAATGTAGAAGACCGATACATATTGCTAAGGAATGCCTTGGTACAAGTCCTTTTTGTCTTTATTGTAAATTATTGGTCATGAAGTTGAGGATTGTCCAAGGATGTTTTCTAAAGTTGAAAGGATGAACATGAGACAAAAGAACTATGAAGAAAGTCAAGAGAATAAGAACACGTTAGAGAATAAAAAAGAGAACATATCAAAGGAATATCAGACTACATTAGTGCAATTGAAATAAATGATAGATGTTCATAAAGATGTCAGTTTACCAGATATCTTGAAGGTAAAACAACAAATAGATGAAAGAATAGAAGACTTCAACATAGACTCTGTCTTGGATGAAGAAACACAAGTGAATATTATGATAGAAGATACTTGGGAAATTTTGGGAAAACCTATTGTGGTACCTTCATTAGGAAGGATAGGCTTGTTTAAAGGAAAGATGATAACGTTATGTGGAAGAGTTACTAATGTACCTATTATCATTCATGGAACATCATCTGAAGAGGAATTTGAAGTTATTAAGTTTGTTGAGAACAACGGCTTGTTCCCACTTTTGTTAGGAAAGGCTTGGATTGAGAAGGATCAGATCAGAAGGAAAGCATAGTAAGAAGCTACAGAAAAGAAAAAGAAATAACTAAAAGATTTCATAGCTAGAAAAATAGATCGGCTGATAGAAGAACGAGAAGTTAAGTCAAAGCTACAGAAGGAAAGAGAATTAGCTGACAAGGTTGAAAGACCACAAGAAGGTTTGAAGGATCTATCTATGCAAGAAAGCATAATACCTACCCTAGAATTAATAAGAGAAGAGGTATTAACTTCGAACCCTTTGAGAGCACATCAGTAGTACGAAGTCACTACGATAGGTGAAGATAGGAATGAGAATGGAAAGAGGAATCCATAAATAGTTAGAGAAACTAAGATCACAGGAAAGAAGGCAAGAAATATTAGTAAGAAGAAAGCCAAGTTGGAAACGCTATAGAAGACTTCCCAGGAAGCAGGTTTGTAGGATTTGAACCTTGCCAGAATAGCAGAACCACGAAGAATGGGACTTCGCCCCGACAAAGCTATATGACCGTTGGAGGCACCCCGACTGTTAGAAAGACACTCCGGAATGGTTAAGAAACAAATTTATGGGAGAATAGACCATGTTTGGTATGTTGAGACCACGCCATAATGGACAAATTCACATTGATGGAAGCATTCCTACCCGTTGGAGGAATCCATTACGACACTCACTTAGTTAACCCATCGGACGCTGCGTCGGGACCAATGTTTTCTACCCGTGATAATCTAAGACAAGAACATAGTTGATTGTGTGTTGAGCTGTGATTCATAATCTAGACGTCGCTGTCCATTTGTCCACTTATTCATTCTCCTACCCTGACCTATCCGTTTAACAGTGAGAATAGCAGTCAAACACATTGAGTTAGAGAAGTCCATTGAGGAGGTTCTTAAGACGTTTATGGATGATAAAGCTATGTTTGAAGGAGTATAGTCGTCATTGACCAGGGGACTCCAAGCTTCCCCTTCAATTGGACGACGTTCGAGTCGTGTCAACCCCATGACCAAGTAGCAAAGTAATCATCGAGGAGATATGACGAATGTGAAGTAGATCCTATAAATCTTACCAGATTATATCCCGCCCTTGGATGGCATGGTTAACCACAACAAAATCCTACAGGACTTCAAGTACACTTTGATCACCGTGTACATCCTGAAAGGAATACGCGTAGTTGGGAGTCAGTTGGGACAGATCCCACTGCTAAAGAACAATGACTTCAACCTTGGAGACAGAAAAAACTATGTGATGCTCGCACCTCACATATATTTGAAAAAGACCATTAGGAAGAAGCCTCGCCTAGTCTCCCAACCTTGGATTAAGGAGCTCGTGCAGTCCACGATACTGAATGTGATCAATATCTCTCATTTTGGACGAAACCAGGAGGTTAATGCTTGTGTTAAACTCCTCTTGTCGTGATACCTTAGTGGATACTTGTGGCTCGATAGGCGGATTACTTTAGATCCGGCATTGATCCACCAGATTACAGGATTGTGCATGCAGGGACCCGACCCTCAATAGTTTTACCCAGGGAAGACCTCATATCGCTCCCTAGAACAATGCATAAAGGAGGCTTATGGCGAAGTCGAGAAGGGAAAGAGAGGCTACAAGGTAGCCTCTATCTAGGATGGCACAATGCGCCTCTCTTGTCAACTTATAGCTGGCAATATTGTCAGAAAGAATCACCCCACGTAGGTCACCGGGTTCATGGTGGACCTCGTAGGAAAATGCGTGGAGGGAATGAAGATGAATTGGGTGAGTTACCTCCTCGACGAGATTGAGAAATACTGTCGCGAAGCTTAGGATCATGGATACGAGTTCCACTTTAGCTGGTTGTTTGTACTGATTGCATTTGTCGCTTGGAAAATGTCGGAAGGATCCACCTTCTCGGAGATTGAACCGTCGGATCCGTTGGCCATGAGGTTCTCAACCTTGTTGTACACCAATGACATGTTGAAGCAATGTCAGTCGAACATCGTGTTCCATGCATACTATCGGCAATTGAAGGTTTCCATCGAATCATTCCCACGCATGACAACACACACCTTACACCAGTACAGACCGGTAGCCAAGTTTCGCACAGACCTGCATTTTATATATACAACTACGCGTAGAGATGGGAGCAAGGAGGAGCTATAATATTAATACAAGCTGACAGACGAAGACATGGAGTAGATCACGAAGGAATGGCTAGAATAATTTCATACCCCTATTGCTGATGCTGAACTCTCCGACACTGACATCATAAGAATCCCTTTGGTCACCCGATTAGAGCATGCAGGACAGTCTGGTGCAAAGAAGAAGAAGAAAAAGGAGGAGGTTTAGAATATAGAGACTGATGAGGAGGAAAACATCTCAGAAGAAAGTGGATCTGGCTTGCCTGCAGGAGGAGGAGGAGGAGAAGACGAAGTAAATGGACAAGGAGAAATGGAAGAAGGAGAAAAGCAAGGATAAGGTGAAGCTACACCACTGAAAGACCCCCTTACTGAAATAATAACTCCATAGAAGAGGAAGGTTTCTCCGCATAAAATTTCGACAAGAAATAATACCCACGCCAGTAAGCCCCAGTTGGAGGCCACACTCACAGAAGATGATATTGGTCTAGTCCGCAAAGTGATGGAGGATGTATCTGAAGATCTCTTACTGAGATATCGAGCAAAGCAGGAGGAGTTGTATGGAAGGGTTGAGCAGGAGATGAAGGAGATACAACAAGCTATTTAATTTATGTGCACAGTACCTATTGCGCCTTCCTCGTTGGAGACTTCAGAATTGGGGGATGAGCCCACCCAATTGAGAAGATTAGCATATGCAACATAGGCTTGACTTCAGAGAGTCCAAGAAAAAAAGGAGAATCCCACAAAATCCCTAAATCAAGAGAAAGAGGAGGTATTAGAGCAACTACAAGTTGTGCGGTATTGTGTAACCTCTTATGAAAATGAGAAAAATGAGTTTTGGGCGATGCTCGAGGAAGTCAAAGTGAAGATACAGAGGGAAAAGGACCAACTGCTCATAGAGAAGATTGTGTTCAAAGAAGTCGTGAGAAAAGTACTTCTCTCTGTGCCAGGCTTGGCTCAGGAGGAACATGAGTTAGTCGAGGTTCAAGTGGTGAAGCTCACTGAGGCCATCCAACAACTTCAAGCAAGAATAATGAAGTTGGAGACCCAAGCAGTACCAAGCACTCCATAGGAGGTATGCGATCAGAGAGAGGAAACCGTTAAGAGAGCAGTTGGAAGGATTAGGGTCCTTGCCTCAGAATGAAAGAAATTGAGCGATAGAAGCGCACAGACTTATGGATGCCTCACAGAAGATCCAGAGCTAAGAAAACTGGAAGCATAGTTATAGGAGGCGCAATGACAAGCACTGTCAGTACAGGCACAGATGAATCTAGTCACTACGGTATAAAGAATGAAGCGATATCAGGAACAATGTGTGGTTCAACAAAAGATTACTTCCATCTAGAACAAGGTAATGGAATTCATGCAAAAGATACAACCTGTGCAGGATGAAGCCTGCAATGTGTTTGAAGATATTGAGGGACAAGGCTCGCAGCTGGACCAGGTGGTTGCATCAATGGAATGATGTCTGGAAGGGCCTATTACAGAGCAGATGATCTAAGAGCTCATTGAGCAGGAGGCTCGGGCAAAGCAACAAGTTGAGGTAGCTTAAGTGAATCTCGAGGCCTTAGAAGCAATGTTTCCCAGGCCCAAGTGACTCAGGACAAGTCACAGGTGAGTGTTTGGGGCATGTTGGCCCTCGACCAAGTTTTGAAGAAATCTTGGTCAGGTTTGACCACTTTTTGGACTTCGACGTAGTGATCAAGGAAGAAGCGCCTAGGTGAAGCTGAGATCGTGGATCTCACTTGTTTTGTGGACCTAGCAAGCGGTTCTTAGGGTTTTTGTAATGGGTTATGGGATGTTGGCCCATGGGTGTACCCATGTTTAGGCCTTATTGTAAAAGTATAAATAAGTAAGAACGTAATGTAGAAAGGGAGTGAATAGCTATGTGCAAAAGAGGCTTAGAGAGCAGAGTATAAGTGGCTAAGTGCAAGTCGTTCTGACTTTCTTTGTGCAACAAACTGTATATGTAAGGCTTTGTGCTTGATAGAGGAGTTGGATCTATGCCTTGACCTGATTATGGGAAGGTGGATTTGGTGCTTAGTGCACAGATCACCTGTTCGGTGTGAAGATTGGCTATGTGGCTTAGTGCACAAGAGTAGATGAATGTAAGAGATTGAAGACTAATAGAGAAGAAGAAGAAGTTGGTGGACGTAGCCCCACACTAAGGTGAACCACGTATATCATGTGTTGATGGTTTTCTTTGTGCTATGATGTTTATTCTGTGGATTTGCTTAGTGCATTGATTGTTATGTATGATAGATAGATCTATGAATGCTTAGTGATTTAATTATGTTGAATGTGCTAGATCTAACTTATGATGCTAAGTGCAATGTGTATTTTGTCATTGTTACTGCGCCAATCTATCCTTAGGGTTTTTCCTTCAATGTGAATGAAGTTGATAAATTAATGCATGTTATCTTCTAAGTACTTTGCGAAGTGTTATAATCACACATTTGTGTCCCATCTTGGTTACAGACACCTGAGTCTTGAGTTAGGGTTCTTAGGGTTTTTTAATGGGTTATAGAATGTCGGCCCATGGGTGTACCCATGTTTATGCCTTATTGTAAAAGTATAAATAAGCAAGAATGTAATGTAGAAAGGGAGTGACTAGCTATGTGCAAAAAAAGCTTAGAGAGCGGAGTCTAAGTGGCTAAGTGCAAGTGGTTCTGAGTTTCTTTTTGCAACATACTGTATATGTAAGGCTTTGTGCTTGATAGAGGAGTTGGCTTTGTGCCTTGACCTGATTTTTGGAAGGTGGATTTGGTGCTTAGTGCATAGATCACCTGTCCGATGTGAAGCTTGGCTCTGTGGCTTAGTGCATAGGAGCAGATGAATGGAAGAGATTGATGACTAATAGAGAAGAATAAGAAGTTGGTGGACGTAGACCCACACTGGGGTGAACCACGTATATCATTTGTTGATGGTTTACTTTGTGCTACGATGTTTATGTTGTGGATCTACTTAGTGCATTGATTGTTATGTATGATAGATATATCTATGAATTCTTAGTGCTTTACTTATGTTGAATGTGCTATATATAACTTATGATGCTAAGTGAGATGTGTATTTTATCATTGTTACTGCACCGATCTATCCTTAGGGTTTGTCATGCGATGTGAATTAAGTTGATAAATTAATGCATGTTATCTTCTAAGTATTTTGCGAAGTGTTATACTCACAGATCTATGTCCCAACTTGGTTACAGACAACCGAAAGGGCCAGTAGTTAGGGTTTTGTTGGTGCGTTGTTGAAGTGTTGAACCCTAGGTCTGCCCCTGTGCCAACACATACACATATATCAAGAACATTTAACAAACATATCTAACATGACCTAACAATATACACATCAAAAACAACATATAAATTAAGTACATCATCAACATGATCAATACAAAAAAAAACACCATATATATATATATATATATATATATGATGGACATGTCAAATAACTGCTATAACATATCTGGTCTAGCCGGTGGGATAATCTACATATTTACAACAGTAGTGGAGGCCTGGTATTTAGTGGAAGATGATGGATGATGAATAGGTCCTTCTTGCTCATCTAGGTTAAGTGAAAAAGGAGGATGAGGAATAGGTTTGACATGCTCATCTGGGTTAGGTGAAAGAGGAGGATGAGGAATAATTTCGACATGCTCATCTAGGTGAGGTGAAAGAGGAGGATGAGGAATAGGTTTGACATGCTCATCTGGGTTAGGTGAAGAAGGAGGATGAGGATGAAGATGTGGAGTAGGATGATCACGACCACCCTTATCAATCGATGGGGTAATTGAAGAGTTGTTCCTATCATCAAGATCCCTCCTTGCTGCTAGTATCTTGACAACTCTGACAATATGAAGCATAAGAGGCATCAAATCATGCGACATCTCCCTCTAAAGATCCAAGAGCGTAGGATCTTCCCTGATGTCTTGCATCAGGGTAGGGAATACTCCTACCTCAATCAAAAGTGTAGAGAGTGGGTCACCCAACTCCAACCAGAATCTGGTATCAGGACTACGGTGCATGCCGTTGGGTATCTGAACCCGAGGAACCTGACTCACCACAACCTCATGCATCATCTCCTCATCATCATCTGCTGGGGGAGGAATCATGTCCTGAATGAAAGTGCCAATATCTGCAAAATATATAGTACAAAATAATAATTACACAATTAATTCATTAAACAATATAATAAAACAAGTTAAATAACATGTTAGAATTAATTTTATTCTAATTAAGTAAGACAATAAAATGAAACTATATTAATTTAAACAAAACACTAATATTACCTCTATCATCTGCTGGCTCATTTGATGTGAAGGGGATGTTTGGACATCCTTTCCAATCTAAACGCATGTAAGGACACGACACCATGACAAACATGTGATCTTCCGCACTGCCTAATAGCCCTAGTGCATTTGGGTAAATCCTGGCCGGAAACTCCGGTTGGCCCCTCTTGGAAATCATATCCCCCCACATGTTCATCCACACATGAGTCCTCAACCTAGTAGGCCGATGGATTAAATTAGGCCTCATATATGGAAACCTCTAAAAAAAAAAGCAAAACAATTCTTAGGGAAAAGGGAAGTTCTACCTCCCACGTATCATAGAAGGACATCTATCTAGTGTTATACAAAATAGCTGCAAAAAAATAGCAGACCATCTGATACACCGTGGCCTTTGTACCAATGAATCAACATAATACAAAAGAGAGAAACTAATGCATTTCCCATCACTGGTAAAATGTGCTATGTTCATCACTAATAGTGAGAGGCACCTAGCCTCCTCTGCACTGAAAGGGGTGTTCCACAACTGTCCACTAGACACCTAAAAATCAGTTGGGGATAGTACATAAACCCTAATATATTGTTGAGAGTACATGAGATGACTCTCAGTTGCAACACCTATTGGGACATATGGGAACTAGGGAGAATCATCCCCTCTCTAGGATAGCCCAGTGATAAAGTAAATATCCTCCTCATTGGGATTGTACCATTGATCCGGACACACACAGAAATCTTGTCAATGGACATCTCATCGACGAATTAGATGCACTAACAAACCAGAGTGCCCCTTAAGGGATGTAGCCTCCTCATAGTACTTAAGGAGGCCTACATTCCTCAAGAGAACACAATTTGTTGTAGTAATAGGGTGAGGGTACAAATCCCTCTCCCTCTCCCTCACCTCCCATTCCCATACAACATTGTATAGGTCCACCCTCTACTCCTGCTGTTGCTGCTACTCTCTCCGCTCATGTCTTTGCATGATTAAAATATGAAATACATCAACCTCACTCATACATAAAACATAAAAAAATCTATTGAATGGTAAATTTATCTATAAATATGGAAAGATAATTTCCTTCAAAAAATAAATTAATTGCATTACCGGTGCACCCAAAAACTAGTCAGGCACTGTAGGTGGTGCATTTATTTTGTGAGCATTGTCCACGATGCGTCAATGTAAAGTAACACACCGAACAATATACGTTCTACTATGTTATGCGGTGTTTTGGAAAACAATACCACAACTGGGAGCTACACTACAACACATATGCACCAGTGCATTACATTTATCCTATGCACCGCTTAAACCAAAAAACAAATTAAAATCTTAACGCAGGTAAACAATTTTTTAAAATTATTAAAAAAGTGGTGCGTATACGTTCACTACACACAACAGTGCATGTAATGAATGTCGATGCACCATCACATAAAATTTTCCAAATTTACGAGTACATAACTTTTTGCGTTGCATTTCGGTCGTTACTATTGCATTGCAGACGGTGCCACAAAAGCAATTATGGGGTGCACCGTAACACAATGTTACATTTCTCAGTGGTGCATTTGGTAAACATGAACATCCCGATGCACATGTTTACCAACGTACTACGTAAAAATATATTTGATAAGGGCGGTGCGTCATGTACTTTAATGACCCGATGTGTTATCTGTATTCTGACGCACCGCCCTATCAGTTATATACTTTTCTTCGGTGATTCATTGAACGAACATGCTAGTGCATTTATGTTTACCAATGTGGTGTGCAGTGCGCCCTGCAAATTTACAGGTCACACTGTAGGAGGTGCGAGCAGAGTGCTTCGAACGCACCACGCAATTTTTTTTTCACACTTAAAATTTCACTCAATTTTGAATTTTAATCCGGTGAAAGCTTAAGTTATGAAGAAACAAGGACATTACCTAGACATTTTGTCATCAGGGAGGCATGGTTGTGATGTACTAAAAAAAAACAAATTTTCCCACCGTTTGGAAAAATTTGAAATTCACGCACCAAGCAATAGACAAAAGTAAGGAAAGCAAGGAAAGCACTAATGATAGGGCACTTCAGATAGGAAAAGTTTTCACCACTTCTTTTGATCTCTACAACACTAAAAATGGTAAAAATGATTTTTACCGCCATAATTTTTCAACATTAGCTTCACTGTATCTTCATGATATTCTTCTCATGCAATAGCATCTTAATTTTCATCTTTAAAAAGTGTAGGAAATTTCCTCTAGGTCCCTTAAAGAAGTACCTCTTTGCTTGAATATATGTTTCGACTCGGTCAATGGAAAATTTGGGAATGTACCCTCCAATAGTGCTATCAAACTAGATATCCACTTCCCTAGACACAATGCTATCGACTCTCTTGACTTTCATGATCAATGTTGCTTTCCAAACCACAGGTGGTCTAGATTTGATCTCAAACTGGGTATATGCTAATATGGATAACCACTCGTATAACTCCTTATGAAATCCTCCAAATAAAATTTCGTGTATGTTGGTAAATATGTACCTTCCCAACCAGTCTTCTATGCTAATGCTAGTGTTCTTGTTCTGGGATTTAGCGAAGTCCTTTTCTTGTTCTTCTATCCATTTCTGAATTTTTGTCTTCGATGGAAACCACCTTGAAATTCCCTCAATAAGATCCCGGTCTTGACAAAGGAACCATTTGTTGGCATAGGGGAAGACCCAGGGTTCAACTCTAATAACGCACCAACAAACCCTAACTACTGGCCCTTTTGGCAACACCTGTGAAGCAGATGTAGTCTCACCCAAAGTAGAAATAGGGGGTTGCAGGACACAGGTGTCTACACCCAGAGGGAATGAAAATTGAATCCAGGGAAACAACACACAACAATCTAGATATATTTTACCACTCCTAATCTTACTTCGCAAGTTATATCTCTGATCTAACACAACAATACAATAACAATATATCAAATGGAAAATAACACAACATCAATCACAAAGAACAACAAGATATACGTGGTTCACCCTCTCCATAGGGATACGTCCACAAAATTGTGTTTCTTGATATATTAGATGAAAACATACAGTTCTATCTGCGCACTTAGTAGCATATCTTTCTCTGTCTTTCTCTCTTTATCTCCCCTCCCTGTGCACCCAGCTGCAGGGTTGATCTTCGCACCCAGCTGAAGATCTTACAATAGAGTCTCAATACTACTCTCAACAACAATAATCATAACAAACAATGAACAACATATGAACTAGAACGAACCCTCCCGGGTCTTCTAGACCTTTATTTATACATTACATGACCAAATTCTAGGTGTCAAAACCCTAGATCCAAAACCCTAGGTGAAAAAATCTTAGGTCCACTTGACCCATGTTTTAAGGGCCTCGCCAGCCTTCGCTTCCTTCATTTCTGCGAGGTGCTCCAAAGCACTCGTTGATGTCTTTTTACGCTTACTGAGTTGTCCATGATCCCTCTTATTTATTTCTTTATCTTCCTCGATCTTCTCTTCCAATGACTAGATTTTCCTTTACTTTGCTCCTTCTTATCTGCTTCTTCAACCACTTTGACCCCTCCTCAGTTTATGTGCCTTCCACGCTGTTTGTACTTCGCCTTTCCTCCTTAATCTTCGCTTCCTTTCATAACCAAGGGCCAAAAGGCCCCAAACACTCACATGTGACTCGTCCCAATTCACTGCAAGACTGAGCCTTCTGTATCATTTCGACTGTAAAATATGTGGAGCAGCCTGTGATTTCTGCTCTGTCCCTCCCTATCATGTGTAGAATGTATTTTCTGTGTCTGGTACCCAATTTCAACTGCACCTGGTACCTAGACCCTTATTCCTTTGCTTTTACTGAGAGCTGCAAGGCAGCTGGTTGTTATAATACAATTTCAACCAGCTCCCATTCACTAATCCATCCTTCCATTCTCCATTAAGGGTATTCAACTACGCAAATCCTCCTTCTATGACATAAGAAACCTCAAATGGCCCTAGCCAATGTGTCTTAAACTTCCCTGGATGATTTATGAACTTACTGTCATATAACAATACCAAATCTCCTTGCTTAAATGCTTTCTTTTTGATATGTCTATCATGGTAAGCATTTTCTTGTTCTTTTTGTACTTGCTGATGAAATCTTGCAATAAACCTATCTTCCTCTAGTTCCATCAACTGTGCAAGCCTATATTGAACAATGCCAGTGTCATCCATACCTGTGAATGTTGCAATTCTTAAACTAGGAACCAATTATTCCATTGGTACCACTGCTTCCAAGCCATATACCAACGTAAAGGAAGTCTGTGTTGATAAATTCTTTCAAGTAGTTTGATAAGCCCATAATACTGCTGGAATTATTATGTCCCAATCATTTATGTTAACACTACAGATCTTAGTCAGAGCTGTCTCCAAGATCTTATTGAAAGCTTCGACTGCACCATTCGCCTGTGGGTGGTATAGAGTGTTCTTCTGATGGTGAACTTCAAATTCCTGAGTCAAGGCTTCAATAGTTTTGTTGATGAAGTGTGTGCCTTGATCACTCATGAGGATCTTTGGGAAACCAAATCTAGTGATAATATCCTCAAAGATGAACTGCACAGTTGTAGCTGCACTACAGTCCTTAACTTCTCTTGCTTCTACCCATCTGGTCAAATACTCTATCACAGTGATAATGTATCTCGCTCCTGTGTCCCTTCCTGGTGGGTTAATAGATCCCACAAAGTCAATGGCCCATTTCTCGAATACTTGTAATGTTAATTGCGGTGCCAAAGGCATCTCATCTCTTCGAGAAGGCTTTCCTACTCTTTGACACACATTGTAGGCTCTGTAGTATTCCTTAGCATCCTTGTGTAAAGTAGGCCACCAGAGGCCAGCTCTGAGAATCTTCTGTGTTGTTTCTTTCCCGACATAATGTCCTCCTGCGATGCCTTCATGAGCTTCTATAAGAATCAATGGTATTTCTGCCTCCATAACACATCTCCTCAAGATCTCATTTGGTCTCATCTTATATAACTGTCCAACTATAAGTTGAAAGTCGACAGTGCAAACTACTAACTATTTCTTCTGAATGACTGTGTACTCGCGAGGTGCCATTCTTGTGGACAGTAACTGAACTATCTCAATGAAGTGATCATCGACTATTCTGATGGCCAACAACTGTGCATATGGTAGTGTATCCTCCAAATTAGTAGGTTCCTCTCCATGTTCCAACCCGGATAAGTGATCAGATCCTTTAGTCATTCTTCCTGGCTTGACCACAATTTCAAAGTCATACTCCTGGAATAGTAGTATCCATCTGCATATTCTTCCCCCCAAAACTGGTTTTTTGACTAATTACTTCAATGTAGAATGATCGTTGAATATCTTAAAATGTCCTCCCAACAAATAGTGTCTAAAATTTTGTAGCGCATATACCATAACCAAGCCTTCTCTTTTAGTCGTAGTATAATTCCTTTCAGCTGTAGAAAGCTTCCTAATGGAAAAGGCTATAGGGTGGTCGATGTCTCCTGCACCTAGTTGTACCAAGACTTCTCCTAATGCTATTGACAAAGCATCGACATGAACATTGAACTCCTTACTCCAATCTGGAAAAACCAAGATAGGCGCAGTGACCATTTTCTGTTTTAGTGTGTCGAAGCTCTGTTGGCATTCTTTTGTCCATTGGAACTTACTATCTTTCTTTAATAGCTTCTCCATAGGTGTTGTTATATGTGCATAACCCTTAATAAAATTTCTATAGTATCTAGTGTGCCCTAATGCAGTGCGCAACTGTTTGATCGAAGTAGGGGGAGGTAGATTATCAATGATGGAAATCTTGGAAGGATCCACCAGTAACCCCTACTTACACACAATGTGCTCTAGCAACACCCCAAAGGGTGAAAAGAAAATACATTTTTTCAAATTCAGGGCAATCTGACATTGCGTGCAATCCTGTAACTACTGAAGAGCTGCAGTCCATTCATCTTCTTCTTGGGTAAAAGGGAGGTTAGGTTCCTTCTCAAATACCTTCTGTCTTATAATTTGTAATGCCTAATGTACTGTAGGGTACTGACTCTCAAATAAAAACGTAGCTATAAAGTTTTGAGTCATACCATACCAATTCGTAGTGATGAGGCGCAGTTCTACTTGAAGATACCGGTTGATAGGTGTAGTATCCAAGGTGTTAATGAACTTATGAACCCACTGTTCTTTAGGAATGTTTCTCCAGGCCTCCTCACAACTTCGCATGTGTTCCTTAAGAAAAAATTGTCATGTATATCATACTTCTCATCCTTCTGCTTGGTCTAAAAATCACACTCTCAATAATGTATGACATTGTACCCATTCTATGATGTTCTTCTTGTGTGTTCCCCACCATGTAGCTGGTGTGGCTCTCAAGGATTCATCCAGTGCCAGCATCCTCTATTGTGCTGGTACAATTCTCTCAAATTCAGCTAGAAATGTCTCTAAATGATTCAAACCATCAAATTTTGGAATATTACTTACTTCTATGACAATCCAATGAAATTTTCTGGTCAATCTGGCACATCGCTGCGTAGAGACTTTATACATTTTGTTCTTCTAGTTTTATAATGCTTCTTCTGAATCCGATGAACATGGAATTTCACTTCGCCAGCTGAGATTCCCATCTGCTATAGTATTAATGTAATCATGTTGTCTTGCTGTCAGTTTATAGATGTTCTCTAGCTCATATGTGCGGTCTTCTTCCCTGATAGGTTCTCTGTATCTGGGACCTTCATCTGGGTCCAGAGGTGCAATGAATTTAAGGCCATTACCCTCAAATTTCATTCTTCTCTTCTTTAGGTCAACGATAGTCGAATTGTTGAAAGCCCAATCAATTCCTAACAGTGCAGGATAAGGACAGTTATCATCAACAATTTCAATCACTTCGAAGTTTTCAAATGTCCTTACCCCATCGATGTCTATAGGGACATGCTCTAGTCTACCAAAGGGGCTCACTGCCTACTGATTATCCATCCTAAGCTTGATAGGAGAACAAATCATTCTAGGTTTTTCCATCAGCCCCCACGTCTTCATTGCCATAACATTGACTTTTGATGCCAAGTTGAGGACCACATAGTCCATGTCATAGTCTCCAATCTGAGAACTAAGGTGTAATTCCTTGTTTTTCCTTATTTTCCTAGATACTTGATTCACAACTCTACTCAATAGAGGATCTATTCTCCCAATTTCATACTGTCTTACTAGGTGTTGTAGCTCCTGTACAAATTTTTCATCTTTAATCAAATTGATACAAGTATATAAGAAATCCATGAGCTTGCTTACCTCTTTTCCTTATCTAGCTAGGGCAGACTGATCAAATGTTGGTGGAATTTCACATTCCCTTACTTCTGGTTGTGCCTTAGATGAAGAAGCTTGTTATCCTACAAATTTTTTCCTTACCTCTTCAAAACTATGCCTCTCTCTCCTTGGATCAAACAACTGTGCCTTCTCTGCAACTCTTCTGATCCTTGATCCTTCTACAGTCTTTCCTAGAGTCACTCTTTCTTCTCCTGTAACAACACCTCCTATAGTAATAAAAACAACTCTGGGGTCCTCACCTTGAGGTTTTGCTAATATTAATTGTACTTGTTGGTTTCCTCCTCGTCTCTCCCGAAGTTTGGATAGAAATACTGGAAATTCTTCAATGACATGATCAAATGAATCACAATAGTTTCAAGTAGTACAAGGGTTCTGACAATCCCTTGCCAAATGTCCTAGCTGTGTCCAGTTATAGCAGATGATTTGTCCTCTGCCTCAACCCATACCTCCTCCTCGTCCTCTTCCTCTGAATCCACCACGAGGATTGAAGTTTCCTCTTCCTGGGGAGTTGAACTACACATTTTTTCCTTCTTGTTGTACTTCTCCTTGAATTCTATATGTATCTCTTGATCTTTCATGCATGAGATCATAAGCCCTACAATCCTTCTCATCATGCCCCAAAACCTTGCATAATGTAGGATAAATATTGGTAGGTGAATGGACATATTTTTGTATATAATAACATTCACTAGGGAGATGTCTAGATCTACATACCTCGCACCATGGTACAGTAGCCAGATTCAAAGAGCTAGGTGCTCCAGAGGCCAAGTATTCATGAAATAAGGGACAATTCTCTTTGTCATGGCCCTCTGATTTACATATGATACACCAGATATCTTCTCTTTTCTCCTTTCCTTTATATTTCTTCATATCTTCGACCTGTAAAGATAAACTAGTTAATTGATTTAATATTTGACTCATACCTGGGATGGATTCTCCTACAGGGTCTGCTTCTAATTTCATGGAAATCTCCAATGCTTCAGCTTGCGGAGAAACTTTCTGTTGCATCAAAGGAACTTTGATATGTGGCAAGAGGGAAGCAATGAACCATTCTTTGTTCTATTCCTTTGGGATCTGAAAACTTAAACGACATGTTAGAGTCTTAAATATCTGATCAAACTTCCAAATAGGTTCAGTGACCTTCCAGTGTTTGATTTCTTCCATCTCTATAACACACTTCGACTCTGAATTAGGCTTCTTGAATTCTGCACTCAACGCAGTCTTAATATCGTTCAACGATTTAGGCTGTCCAGGTCCTGAAGCAAACTTCATATACTAGTTCAGAGCGCGATCCCTCAAGGTAGTACTAAATTGTGTTCTCTTAATAGCTTCGTCAACGACTTGCTTGATGCTCCATATAGCTTCGCATAAGAACCAATGTTGGTCATGATCTTTAGATCCATATCCTCTGAAGATGGGTAACCTCATTTCATCTGCCATAGATCTTCCTTGGTTTCTCGATTGAGTATGTGATAAACTGCTTGTAATAGTACTCTGATGGCTCTAACTACTTTGGTTACTCTGATTACTTAATGCTTCTAAAACAACATGAGGAGTAATAGTACTTACTTCAATAGTAGGCGCAGTTCCTGAAGTTTTTGGCTCTCCTCGATGAAGTTCTTCGGTCTGTACTTCCTCTGTTTTTGAGGACTTTGAATACTCTTCGTCTGTTAGATATGCTTCTTCTCCACTGTAGAATCCCTCGTCTCCGTATTTTTTCTTAAATAGGTTCACAAGAGGAACCTCTCTGAATGGTCTCCCATTGCATGTGAGTCCAGCCTTTGTGTCACTGTCGTTATCTGAATTCTTGAACATTAGATTCACTGTATCTTCAGGATATTCTTCTCATGCAATATAATCTTAATCTTTAGCTTTAAAAAGTGTAGGAACTTTCCTCTAGGTCCCTTAAATAAGTACCTCTTTTCTTCATTATACGATTTGACTCTGTCAATGGAAAATTCGTTAATGTACCCTCTAATAGTGCTATCAAACCAGAGATCCACTGCTCTAGACACAACACTATCGACTCTCTTGACTTTCTTGATCAGCGCTACCGTCCAAACCACATGTGGCCTAGATCTGATCTCAAACTAGGTATCTTCTAATCTGGCTAACCACTCGTATAACTCCTTATGAACTCCTCCAAATAAAATTTCATGTATGTCGGTAAAGATGTACCTTCCCAACCAATCTTCTGTGCTAATTCTAGGGTTCTTGTTCTGGGCTTCGACGAAGTCCTTTTCTTGTTCTTCTATCCACTTCTAAATTTCTGTCTTCGATGGAAACCACCTTGACATTCCCACAAGAAGATCTCGGTTCCGACAATGGAAAAATTTGTTGGCACAGGGGTAGACCCAGGGTTCAACTCTAACAACGCACCAACAAACCCTAACTACAGGCCCTTTCGGCAACATCTGCGAAGCAGATGCAGTCTCACTCGAAGTAGCAATAGGGGGTTGCAAGACACATGTGTCTACAACCAGAGGGAATGCAAAGTGAATCCAGGGAAACAACACACAACAATCTATATATCTTTTACCACTCCTAAGCTTACTTCACAAGTTATATCTCTGGTCTGACACAATAATACAATAACAATATATCAGATGGAAAATAACACAACATCAATCACAAAGAACAACAAGATATACGTGGTTCACCCTCTCCCTATGGCCATGTCCACAAAACTTTGTTTCTTGATATATTAGATGAAAACATACAGTTCTATCTGTGCACTTAGCTAAAGATATTTCTCTCTTTCTCTCTTTATCTCCCCTCCCTGCGCACCCAGCTGCAGGGTTGATCTTCGCACCCAACTGAAGATCTTACAATATAGTCTCAATACTGATCTCAACAACAATAATCATAACCAACAATGAACAACATACGAACTAGAATGAACCCTCCTAGGTCTTATAGACCTTTATTTATACATTACATGACCAAAGTCTAGGTGTCAAAACCCTAGATCCAAAACCCTAGGTGCCAAAACCCTAGGTCCACTTGACCCGCGTTTTAAGGGCCTCGCTAGCCTACCCTCCCTTCTTTTCTGTGAGGTGCTCCAAAGCACTCGTTGATGTCTTTTTCCAGTTGTTGAGTTTTCCACAATCCCTCTTCTTTACTGCTTTATCTTCCTCGATATTTTCTTCCAACAACTAGCTTTTCCTTTACTTCCCTCCTTCTTATCTTCTTCTTCAACCATTTCGACTCCTCCTCGGTTTATGTGCCTTCCACGCATTTCATACTCCACCGTTCCTCCTTACTCTTCACTTCCTTACATAACCAAGGGCCAACAATGCACACCCGTGTGCATGATACAATGGAGTGCACCAGAATATATTTTTTGACATTATCCTACATTGGTGAGTATATGTTTTTTATTTAACCATATAACGATGCACTCTACTAATAGCACACTGATGCTTCCAGTGTTAATTTGTGCAATGGATCTTTTTTAAATAATGCTATTACGGTGCATCATTATTTTCGTAGCACACCGGATAATATTTTTTTATTTGAAATAGCCCTGCTACGGTGTGCTAGTTTTGAGGGCATCGATGCAACTATTGTATAAAACACATTGATGCATTATGAACTTATAAAATCACTGACATAAAACATCCGCTAAAACCTCTTCCCACTCGCCTCCATTAGTATCATCCATTATAAATGGTGTTTTGGGCTATTTTTATAGGGGCATCTGCAAAAGCCTCTACTAGAGGGTCTTTTCCTTGTAGTGTGTGTGCCATCCTCTCATCTTATCAACACACTAATTCTCTACACTTCATCTTCTTCTAAGGTTGTGACCCTCTGCAACAACCAAGGGGTGCAGACTTCGTCACCTAGGTCCGTACTAGTATCACTACTTGTATCCCTATTGGACATCATCTCCTCTATGCCACACCTCTTTGCGGGCCTATCCTCGTCTGTGCTCCACTATGGAATGACATACACTCTTACAATACCACCTAGTGTAGTTTATTTTGTCTTCATCTTGGACCTGACCCCTCCTCATGTGCCCTTGACTAATTCTTTTCCACCTTTCTCTTCCACTCTTCGTCTTATCTCAACCCTTCTTGCATACCTCTCAACTCTTTTTCTCCTTTTCTCTTCTAGGTCCATTCCATACCTCACCTCATCTTGACAGTTTCTGTATCTTCCTCATTAGACCCATTCTTTCTCTTTTTTGAATTTTCCTCATCTTTGCAGAACCCTCCCCCCCCCAACGCTAGGGGATTTTACTTAGCCATTCAATTGGGCTCCATGAGCATCAACCCCTTCTCTATGAACAACATTTGTCCAAAGAAAAATTTATTCCAACATCCGCCTTCTTAGTCCTTCTACAAACTTTATTTCCATCTCACTGAAAGAATCAGTGTATTCCACAATGAATTCAATAATGTAGCTTTATTTTACTCGAGCAAACCAGAAATCAATAGCTCGAGTCCACTTATATTCCAACGCTTTCAGTTCTTCAATCTTGGTTTTATCCCAAAACACTAGCTCCAACAACCACACCAGAGAATTCCTCTTTAGCCATTCATGCAACAGACAAGGAAATTTTGCAAAGAAAACATCATGCATATTTGAGTAAAGATACTTGCCTTTCCATTGCTTTTCATTCACCCTCAATCCTTGAGTCTCTCGCAGGGAAAAACCATCTTCTTTTGCTTTTATCCAATCTTGAATTTCCTCTTTAGAAGGATGTCAGCTCATTTTTTTTCCTTCATCGATCTCAACAAGACTTCAGGTATTGGAAACAAAACCATTTGTTGGGTTTTTTCATTCCACGTTTGTTCATGTCCAGTCCTTCTTAGCACCGGGGAGTTTAGACCCAGGGTTCGTCCAGAGTTGTCCAACAAAAACCCCAAAGCACCAACATATCAATCCTCGAGCAAGGCCGAGGAAGGTCTCACCCGAGATGAAAAGAGTATCACAAATACCATAAGGTCTTGTGACATGGATGAAGGATAAACACATGAAATGTCACTAGGATTGGCATCCATGTAGCTCATATATGATAAAATATTAGGATTAAGAATTAAAACAATACACACACGTAGTCAATTCATACATAATAGACACATAATGGATCAGAAATGTCATATATTTATTACTAGAAGCATTCTATCACATCAAAGATATACATTGCGTAGGATAGATACATATGATATCCATAAAACTTCATATATATACTATATAAAGCCTCTGAATTACAACATGTTGTGCAAATGTGCCCTTTCTCAAAAATCAGATATATAATAGACACAATATTATATTCAATGCATTAAAAAATTACAACAGGCTCATAGTGAGCTTGATACTGAAGACTCAATGAACCTCTTGTTCTAAATGTCCAACTAGTCTCATCAACTAGCTAGCTTTGTTTATGATATCAGAGCTTCCTTTTATAGCTTTCTTTGATGCAAAGCATTTTCTCTTTATGCTCTTCTCCATTCATTTTTCCGATAAAATTGCCTCGCATTCTTCTGATGTTTGTCAATGCTCCAAGTAGACTTCCTGTATCAAGGGAAATCTTAACTTCCTAGCCAGCTCGTCCTCTGGTGGTCCCAAGTCCTCGTATGTTTCTTGTATTAATCATTCGGGGAGATTTCCCGATGATTCATTTCTTGATTCTAGCGGTCATCTTCTTGGTTTCTGGTGCAACTGAAAAAAATTGAACCAACACGTACTAGGTAGTCCTTAATCTTGGTGCATAATTGACAACAATCGGTCTAATGCGCACTCTATGTCATTCCTCACGCATTTACTTAGGCACTTGCAAAATTATGGATTGAGCTAACACAACTTCATTTTTGCGCGTGCACAAAACTTAACCCAAAAGTTTGGGTGCCAACACCCTCTTCCCTGAATACCATTTAGATATTAACCTTTTAGAAATTCTACTTTTCAGAAATTGTACCTTTTAGAAATTTTATTTCACCTCACAACTTTATCGGATTTTGAAGCCATCTAAGGTTTTACTTCGGGGTTTTGATTTTTGAGAATTTTGGATTTAATTTGACTTTTAGGATTATTTATTTATTTATTGAACATGAACCTTTCAAAAATTTACTTTCACCTCACAAATTATTAGATTTTGAAGCCATGAGAGGTTTTATTTTTCGGACATGATTTCACCTCAGGTTATTTTATTTTATTATATTTATTTTTATTCTATTTTTACTCAGGCTTCTAGGCCAAAATATATCTATATGGGATCAAGGTTCCATGCCTACCCTAACTCACACAAACTACTAAGGGTTGAAAAAACAATATAAACTACTTCAACTCAATTCCCCCAATGCATGTGGAATAATTATTTATGGCTTATGAGATGAATGGCTCAGTTTAATCGCACGATGAAATTGATGGTTATTGAGAATCAACTTAAATGGGTCATAACTTATGTTCCAGGATGCCAAATCAGTCAAGAGAGGGCTCGTTGGAAATCTATCAAAGAGGAGAACATGCTAGAAGAGGAATTTTACCTGAAAACCAATGAAAACCAACCATTTAAACCAAAGTTTCAAAAAATTCATAAATTTTCCAACTCACATTTCATTTTTTGTCCTAAATTTTTAGTTTGAGGTCTTATTTGGCCTCATATCGATGCAAGGGACAAATTATGTGAAAATATTTTGTTTGAAACTTAGCAAAGGATGAATGCATTGAAATGTACTACAATGTACATCTTTTGAGGTGAACTAATGTTATCTCTATAGTTAGCATTAGTTTGTTAATATTTTTTTTAGAATTGCATATCCTAAGATTTGCGTCGAATCATCCTATCATACACACCATGTTCTAAGATGATTCATGCAAGATATCAATAGCCATCAATCACCAAGTGTCAACATTGAGCATG
>ML804052.1:0-100746 GCA_009831015.1 Picea engelmannii
CATAATGGCATGACAATATCACCCTATAAATTAAAATTTTGACATTACTTCTAGATATTTTTTTTACTTTTAATAAAAAAACTCAATACAAATTACATTGAATGAAACATAAATTATTTCTTAAAAGTATTTTTGCATTGTCCATATTCAAAATAGATGAGATATGTTTTTTTTTTTTATATTCTTCATAAACAAAACACACAAGATAATGACCATATAAATGATTCATAACTTCATGTAAAAAATCATATTAGAGTCAAAAGACTCCTTTTGAGTTACCATACAAGCACCATATTGATAAAAAAAAAATACAAAAAATGTTTCATACAATTATTCAAACTAACTCATGGATTTTGACACACCACTAGAATCTACATTTTCTTTATATGAATGATTGGATGAAGATGTATATGACCCATATTCTTCTATATTATCTATGAGTGCACCATCTTAGTCTACATGTATGCCCAACATTTCAAATGTTAGAATCCTTCTAGATCTATGACTAGGTTCACTTGACTCCCATCTTGCAAATATTTCTTGCACCAACAACCTCTTGTTAATATTTGTGGTCCTGGAGTGAAGAGTTCCTCTCTTTTCCAAACAAAATTCATAAATAAGTATGTCAACATCCTCTAATTTTAATATGTTAGTGTGGTGACAATTTTTGTTTTGGCCCTTTCTTTTTCTCTTTCTGCTAATATGTTTCTCAACTACCATCTTTGCCTTGTACACACCATTGAATTGGTGTGTATTTGTTGCATACCAATGTAATTAAACTACTATAATATCATCATTTTATTTATTGAACTTTATAAATTTTACAATCCATAAATTATAACCATGTGGACCTTCTGTCACTAAAACTAAAATCATGCAAACCTCCTTAATATCCTATATCGAACTCTTGTAAAGGTACTCCATGGCTTTACACTATGCACATTATCGTTTAGAACCAATATATATTTATCTTTCCTCTACTTGTGAAGACTCAATAACACCTCGAGATTCTTGTTGTTCAACAATGTTTCTTTCCTCATATTCATTTGGCATGCTTTTTGGCCAACTAAATGGAGTCTTCAAAAATGTATATACTTTTTTTGAACTTGAATTTATCTCACTTTTACTATTGATAAAGACTCCCACCAAACATAATCAATGACATCAAAGTACTAATATATATTTGTAATAGAATTTCTTATTTATTCCAATCATTCAAAATAATATACATCTTTATTATTCCTTCATGCATTATGGATTTCAGTAGTTGATTGAAATAACAATAACTTTGATGCAAACATTGGACAATCTAGAATGGATTTTAAAAATGCTAAACTCGATGAAAGATCTCACTCTACACTAATTGAGTACTTCTTGGACCATATTGTTTTCCCCTGAAATTTGTTGATACATAATTGATGTTGGAATACAATTATGTCATTAAGCTAATTGATGCACTTTTCTTCACCATGTGATCCCTGAATAAATCTCCGCGTGCCAATAGTTTCTTCCAATATGTGAAAAATAGGCTCTGGAAAGTATGATTTCTTAATAGTTTCAATTAATGATGGCAAGATCCCAACATTCTTCCTCTTCGATGTTACTACAGAATGACTTAAAATTTTATCAATATGTTCATTAGTGTGTCCAACAAGAATAAAACCAACTTTTCCCTTTTGAAAGATTCCCAGTTCAACAAGCATGCTTAGATATCCAAATACAATTTGATTTTTGTTTTCATGACTTCTTTTGTCTAATTGTAGATATAGAAATCAAGGAAGATTACTGGACCAATGAGTAAAATCATGACAAATTATGGTGATGGTCATATTTTCATCATCATGAATATTTGGAGCTATGGAGTAAACCCTTAGAGACTATTTTCCATTAAAAACCATACAACCAACCAAGTGAATCTGAATAAAATTCTCATCTATTTTTTTTGGTGTACAAACAAAATGTGGTAGAAGTGTATTTTGTTTATCCATGCCATCAATTATCAAACCTATATATTTATCTGGAGTATCATAACACTTTGTTCGATGGTTGTACAATTTTTTCCATTCACTTGAATGTTAATTGTGATGTTCTTGAAGTGATTTGACAATGGAATTTGCACATAACATAAAATGAAAATATTGATAATAATTTTTCATATTTGATAACTATCCAATTTTGTAAATACATAACTCTTTCCACCCCTTCATATTTATCCCTTCTTGATTTAAGAGAAGCACATGTACTGCAAACCCCTATCCTTGTCTTCTTAGGAATATGGACATTTGTTGAATTATTTTTTCCATATTCTTATGAAATATGTATATGTAATGAAATTACCATTTCCTTCAACACATTCAACATATTCTTTGTATAAGTTGTATATTTCTTGCCTTGATAAATTATCTATAAAATGTATTATGTCTATATTTGCAATACACTCTCCATGTTTGGAAAATAAGTCATGCATCCATGACATTTTAGTGTTTGTTAATGTCCCACTCTCTCGCCCATGGTGTACTTTTGAACAAAATGTAGGATCCTTTTCCAATTTTTTTTGGATTCTTGGATTACCAATTGAGTGAAATTTTTTGAATGCCTTTCTGCAGAGTAAAATATTTCCAATGTGATAATCATAACCTGTGTTTGAACATATCATGCACCCCACTAAATATGATTTTTTCATTCTTTTATTCATTGACAAATATATCTTCCTTTTCTCCAAGGCATACATGTTGTCTATACCTTTCAAACAATTCTTTTTAAAACATTAACTAGAAATCAAGTCATTGATGGAACTTAATCTCGTGAGAAATTATTTCCTAGACCTTGTATAATTGGAATGAATTTGATTGAGATAAAAGGTCTAGTCTTGGTCCTAGATGTAATTTTTGTTTCAAATATCTATATTATTTCATCGTCCTCACTAGAAGGAGTATCATCATCACTAGGAGGAATATCATCCTCACTATAATCATGCTCAACATTGTTAGGAGAATCAACAAGAGAATGTTGACAACCTTGAAAAGCCACACATGAATGACTTAGAACATGTTATTCATTCCTAGGTCCATCATAATATTCATTCCTAATCTCATTAATAAGAGGAATATAAAAATTAGTAGAAAAATGATTACCATCTTCGCCAATGTCATTGGATCTACCATGAAACTCTTCACTTGAAGGAAAATCATCATCACCTTGAATACTATCAATGCCATTAAATTATTCTCTGGGAGGAATGAATTCATCATCAACAACATCATCATCATCGATGCCTTTAAAATTCTTACTCGAAGGAAAATCATCATCATCATCATCACCACCACCACTGGTTCCTTTAAATTCCCCATTGGGAAGAAAGTATCCACCAACATCATAATGATCTTCACTCTGTTTAAAATCCCCAATTGAGGGAAAATATTCAACATCCTCATTAGTACATTTAAAATACATATCCGGAGGAAAATATTTATCATCTCATTGGATCCTTTAAATTTTGTTGTTGGAGGAAAATTTTCATCATATTAATTCCATCATCATCTTTATCCTCTACACCAATGCTTCCATTTAAATCTCCATTGTTGATTTCATTAAAATCATCATCCCAATCATTTAAAGTGTGTAACATCCCCATTATAATCCTCAGTTTGATTAATGATTATGTAGATATAATACGTGGCTACAACCAAGCGATGTAATATGCGAATTGTATTTCAATGTTTTAATAATAAAATGTGATGCCAACTGCTAAGGGGACATGAACAAGAGATGGGGGTTGAATTAATCCACAAGAGAGGGGAGTGCCTAGGATAATGTCTAAGAGGGGTCCATGAGGGAAATTACCCATGTTTATAGACTTAACCAGTTTTCCAAAATTTTCTACTGTATATGAACCTTCTAATGTCTGATTGTGTGTTTCCAAATCCAATCATTGAATACATGTAAGAGAGTAGGTGTGAGTGGTCACATCCTTTTGATCGAGTGTTTGAAAATCCAATCATTGAATACATGTACGAGGGTGGGTGTGAGTGGTCACATCCTGAAGTTATTGGGAACATGGGGGTGGAGTAAAATCTGTTGGGAGAAGTAACAATAGTTCGAACAACTTCAAGGAAAAACTTTTGTGTGTGGAAAATGAACAAGGAGATGGGAGT
This sequence comes from Picea engelmannii, assembly GCA_009831015.1. Classification (NCBI taxonomy): domain Eukaryota; kingdom Viridiplantae; phylum Streptophyta; class Pinopsida; order Pinales; family Pinaceae; genus Picea; species Picea engelmannii. The sequence goes on from ML804052.1 coordinate 4,155, forward strand.
TGGTGCGGTGAGAGGAAGGTGAATTCTAGAGCACAACTAAAGTGTAACTAGAGTGAATTAGAGATGGAGAACTGAAGAGTCTGATTTTCAGGATGGAAGAGTGAAATCCTGCGTGAGTTGCACTCAAACAACAAGTGTGTTTTTGGTTTGTTGATAGTTTTTCTAGAAAAAGTGTTCCCTTGAACTCCCAGTTGAGATATTCCTAGATGCATGTTCAAGAGAGACCTTGATAAAAAAATGGCTCATTCCTTGGGTTATCCTTGATAAATGGATGGTACATCCATTGGGATAAAATTGATAAACAAATGGTTCATTCCTTGGTTTAGGCAGGTCAAGCAGAAGAGAGCTGGTGGAGAAGCCGAGATAGTTGTAGGAGAATATCAGTTGGGTTGAGAGATTTATGAACTATGAGTGGATTGTGAGATACCACCCTCTTTTGTGGATTTCTAGCCTCAACTTAGGGGTGACTGGTTGTTTATATTTGGAAAATTCAGTCTACGGTTGGGTGGAATGTCCATCCAAAGCAGTTGGTTGCACTATTCTTGTTTAAGATAAGTGTTTTATCTTGTACTGAGTTATTTACATGTGTTATTGTTGTGCGTGAACTCTACATGAATGAGAATGAATTATATTCTACCATAATGAATGGTTTAGTTGTATCTCATGTTTATTATTATCATGTTTAAGGTGCTTATGTTTTATGGTTATTGATGTAGCTAAATCAATTATAAATTGTAGTTGTAGGCTATGGGAAACGAATAACAACAAAAGAATGGATTTAATAGCAGATATTTCATGTTATATGTAATCCACACATATTGTTTCCTAGTTGGAGGCTACGTATGTTAATAAAATGGTATCAAAGATGATAAGACAAATTTTTAGCGTGACGTGACCCAACCATGGTGGTTGGGTACATTACAAAGTGGTATCAGAGCCCAGTTTTCAACATTGAGCCTAGATGGGTCAATTAAGTGGAACATAGAAGTAAAAATTAAAGAGTTTGCAAGAAAAATATTTGACAAAATGTTAGGAAGTTTTCATTTGAAAATAATTTAACAAAATGTTTATGGTGTTCCGTGGTGAAATTGGATGAAATTGAGCAAAAACCCCAAGTTCCTGCAACTAAATAATGGCAATTTCGAATTGAAAGAGTTGAATTTGAAAAGAAGCAAACAAATGTTTATGTACAGGGATTGTTTTGGTTATTTTGAGCTTAATCACATAGCTCTATTGATGACCCAAGAAGGAATTTCATTTTTTTGGGTGAATTTGAGGTTTTTTGGGATTTTGGAAAATAGGCGAAATTGGGAAAAAAATGGTATTTTTTCGTACGTTGATGTCAACATGACGTGGTAGGGGCCACATGTCAACTAATGTGGTGGGAAGTGGCATGTAATTCCATGGTTTAAGGTACATGGAGACAAGAATTTAGAAAAACAACTAAGCACTGGGACTTATTATGAGTTTGTGAGTCCGTGAGTTTGAGACGGTAAAAATGACTAAGTGTTGGACTTATTATGAGTCCGTGAATCCACAAAGGTAAAAATTGACAAGTATTGGACTTATTATGAGTCTATGAGTTTGTGAGTCTGCAAAGTTAGAAAAATGGCTAAGTGTTGGGACTTATTATGAGTCTGTGAGTCCATGAGTCTGCGATTCCATGAATCCGCAATTTCGAGAGTCCGAAGAAGTGGAAAAAGTTATAATATTGTGAGTTCGTGAGTCTGCGAGTCCTCAAGTCCGAAGAAGATGAAAAATTACTAAGTTTTGAGACTTTTTGGATGGACTTATGAAAGAAAATTTATAATATTTTGAGTCCATGAGTCCACAAGTCCGCGAGTCTGAAGAAGTGGAAAAATGACTAAGTGTTAGAACTTTTTGGATGGAATTATGAAAGAAAAGTTATAATATTGTGACTCTGTGAGTCCGTGAGTCTGAAGAAGTGGAAAAATGACTAATTATTAAGACTTTTCAGATGGACTTATGAAAGAGAGAATTACACTTTCATGATTCTGTGAGTTTGTGAGTCTGAATAAATGGAAAAATAATCTAAGTGTTGAAACTTTTCGGGCGAACTTATGAAAGAAATAATTATGATACAATATGGGAACACAATTGTACATAGTTTCATGGATCTTGTTAATTATTTTAGCCTAACAAATTTTGTTGGCTACACATATTGAAGAATTAGATGTACATAAAGAAACTTAGTTCTTATATGAGGAATAAAGTCATGGAAGATTCTCAAGGGTCTTACATCCATGGGGAAGATTTCATAGGTTTGCGTATCAGCATGGGGAATGTTGAGACAAAGTAAAATGGAAGAAGATATAGGTAGGAGCCTATCACTATGAGAAGTCTGCATAGGGAAGTGAAAAGATACATGGATGATAATGAAAGGATTATGTAGTCTCGGGAAGAGATAATTCAGAGCTTGAACATGTTGCATAAGCAAGTTAACAAAGCCTCTGGAAACAAGCAAGCAACTAGTGCTAGACAAGTATTAGCATATAGATTTCACAACAAAAGAGATGATCATGGAAATGATAGGCATTCAAGAAGCATGAGAAATATCCATCATTCTCCAAGTCATTCCACTAGAAGAACTCATGCAAGTTGAGGACCAAGAAGCAACCCAAGTGTGTCTCATGTTCAAAGGAAAATAAGAAGGCTCGAGGCAGACATTTTTCAAGGTGAAGTCAAGAAAATAAATCCACCTACTTTCAATGGTGAGAATAGGAAAGGAGAAGAGGCAGAGACTTGGTTGTTGGAAATGAAGAAATATTTTCAGCTGCATGAATACCCATCCTGGGTAGAAGCTAGGATTTCTACCTACCACTTGCAAGGAAAGGAAACCATGTGGTGGGATCAACTTAAGAAATCCAAGAACCTCGATGAGAAGAGAATATCATGGAAGAAATTAAAAGGATATTTCCAAGAGAAATATTTTTCCAAGCATTACTATGAGAGAAAAATGAAAGAGTTCTTTGAACTCAAGTTGAGAACCATAACAATGGGGGAATATGAGAAGTGATTCTTTGAATTGTTGAAGTATGTTGACTTCATCAAGGATGAGAAGGTTAAAATCCAAAGGTTTCTAAGTGGTTTACCCTCCTATATTGACAAGATTCAATATGACAACCCCAAGACCTTGGAGGAAACCATAAGAAGAGCAAGTCACCTTTATGAGCAAAGCAAAGGAATGCCAGTGTTCCAAAAGGATTGGAAAGACAAGATGAAAGAGAAAAAGGATGAAAAGAAGAAAATTTTTAATCCACCCTTTTTCAAAAATAACTCCCAAGCAAGTCAGCAAGGCCAGGAAACCCAAAATGATCAAAAGGATGCATATTCATTTGGGAAAAGGACAAGGCAACAACCTATTCAATGTTGGGGATGTGAGGGAAATCACTTATATAGGGACTGCCATCATAAAGGAGAAAGAACGAGGATTTTCCACAACATTCAGGAGGCTAAAACAATGGAAGACATGGGAGGAAGTATGCCAAGGATTTATGCATCCTTGGACAACAAGCATGAAGAATATCAATCCCCCATGATTGAAGTGGAAGGTAATATTGATAACCATCCCAAAACAATTTTAATTTATTCCGGAGCTAGTTGTAGTTACATAAATTCTAACATTATTGAAATATTTCACTGGCAAAGAAGTAAGCATAATAAATCTTGGTTAGTTTAGTTAGCCACAGGGGCTAAGAGAAAGATCAATGAGTAGGTTAAATATTTTCAAATAGACATGAATGGAGTCAACATGAAGGTATATGTAAACATCATACCATTGGGTTCATATGATTGTCTAATTGGCATGGATTGGTTGGAAATGCATCATGATGTCATATATTGTTACAACAAGACAATAACATGTCTTGATGAGGAAGGGAAGCAAGGAAAGATTCAAGGCATTCCAAGAGCTATAGTTGTTAGAGAGATTTAAGATAAGTAGTTGAAGAAGAGCTTCAGGAAGGGATGTCGGGTGTTTGCAGCCCATATGGAGGAGGTATCTGAAGATAAAGTGGAAAGCATTGAAGAATATCCAGTCTTGAGGGATTTTAAAGATGTTTTTAGGGAAGTCCTCAGATTTCCACCAAAGACAGACATTAATTTCTCTATCGATTTGGTACAAGGAGTTTCCCCAATGTCTAAGACACTGTACAGAATGGGTACACTAGAATTGAAGGAGGTGTATATGCAGCTTGAAGATTTGTTAAAAAATGGGTATATACACCCAAGTGTGTCACCTTGGGGAGCCCTGGTTCTGTTTGTGAAGAATAAGGATGGAACCTTAAGGTTGTGTATTGATTTCAGGAAACTTAATAAGGTTACCATAAAGAATAGGTATCGTTTACCTATAATTGATGATTTGTTTGATCAATTGAAAGGTGAAAGAATATTTTCAAAGATTGACTTGAGATCAGGATATCATCAAGTAAGGATAAGTGAAGAAGACATCAACAAGACCACATTCAGAAAAAGATATGGACATTATGAATTCACGATAGTACCATTTGGACTATCAAATTCCCCAAATTTGTTTATGTGTTTGATGAATGAAGTGTTCAAGGAGTACCTGCAACAGTTTTTGATTGTGTTCCTAGATGATATACTCATTTATTCCAAATCAAAAGAGGAGTATGAGCAACATTTAAGAATGGTGTTACAAGTTTCGAGGGAGCACAGATTATATGCTAATCTAAGTAAGTACATCTTTTATCAAAATAATATTCACTACTTGGGGCGTATAATATCAACAACAGGGATAGAAGTGGATTATGAGAAGATAGAGGCCATTAGAGGATGGCCAGTGCTGAAGAATGTGACAAAGGTTAGATCATTCATGGTTCTTTCTGGTTATTATCAAAGATTCATAAAAAAAAATTCAAAGACTACAAGTCCAATCGCTTCTTTGAAAAAGAAGGGTGTGAAGTTTGAATAGACTTCCAAGTGTGAATAGAGTTTTCAATATTTGAAATAAATATTGACAAGTTCTCTAGTCCTGAAGATTGCATATCCAAACGAATATTTTGTTGTGTGCACCGATGCATGCAAGGAAGGGCTTGGTGGAGTCCTTAGTCAAAAGGATCATTCGGTATGCTATGAGTCCCAAAAACTAAAAGACCATGAGAGAAATTATGCTACCCATGACTTGGAGTTAGCAATGATTGTACATGCATTGAAAATGTGGAGGCATTACCTTGTGGTTAATAGATTCGAGCTAGGGACAGACCACTGTGAAATGAAGAATTTATTTGGACAACCAACACTAAATGCTAAGAAAACTAGATGGCTGGAATTTTTGAGTGAATATGACTTCTAAATTAAACACATAAAGGGAAAGGAAAATCAAGTGGTTGATGCACTCAACATGAGGGATCATGAAGTGCATATTGCAGTCATTAACATGCACAGGACAAATATGAAAGGAAAATTTATTGCAACACCAAATTCAGAGGAGAATTATTTAAAAATAAAAGAGACATTACAACAAATAAATTCTCAGTGTAAATTTAATTATTATGAGCTGAAAGAAGATGGAATTCTCATGTACAAAGGTAAGGTGTATGTGTTGAATTCCAGTGAGCTGAAAAATGCAGTGTTGAAGGAGATGCACAATGTTCCATATGTTAGGAACCCAAGATATCAGAAGACAATTGCAACAATAAGAAGCCAATATTTTTTGCCAAGAATGAAGAAAGAAGTGGCTAATTACATAGCCAGGTGTCTAGAATGCCAAAAAGTAAATACATAACACATACACCCAACACGTTTGACAAAACCATTTCCCATTTTGGAATGGAAATGGGAAGTTGTCTCATTTGATTTTATTGCTAAGTTTCCTAGAACAATGAAGCATCATGATTCCATCATGGTGGTGGTGGATAAGTTGACTAAAGTAGTGCATTTCATTCCAGTAAAGACTACACACAAGGAAACAAATATTGTAGATATTTATATGAGAGAAGTTGTTAGGCTACATGGAGTGCCTAAGGAAATAGTTTCAGATAGGGATCCAAAGTTTACTTTCAATGTTTGGAAGGGCTTGTTCAAAGGATTTGGGACAAATTGAAATCTCAGTATAACGTATCATCTAGAGTCTGATGGGAAAACAATAAGGACTAACAAGATAATTGAGGACATACTTATAATGTGTGTGATGGATTAGCCATCAAAGTGGGAAGATTATATCCATTTAGTTGAATTTTCCTACAACAATGGGTATCATGCCTCCTTGAAAATGATTCCATTTGAGGCATTGTATGGAAGGAAATTTAACACCCCGGTGAGTTGGGATAATCCAACAGACAAAGAAGTTGTTGGGCCAAAATTGCTAAAGGAAATGGAATATCATATGGCAAGGATTAAGCAGAATTTGAAGACTTCCCGTGATAGGCAGAAAAGTTATGCATATAGGAACAAAGTTTTCAAAGATTTCAAAGTGGGAGAACATGTGTTTTTAAAAGTGAAGGAAAAGATAAGTTCTCTAATATTGGGAAGTTGTCCAAAGTTGGTAGCAATATATTGTGGTCCTTTTGAAATATTAGAAAAGATAGGACCAATTGCATATATGTTATATTTTCCTACATCCATGAAAGTGCATAATATATTTCATGTATCATCACTTTAAAAGTACGTACTTGATTATAATCCTGTCATTGATTGGAATGTGATCTAGGTGGAGCACGAAGGGAATTTTCGGGGGGAACCTATACGCATCCTAGACCAGAAATTCAAAGTGCTCAGGAACAAATCCATAGGGATGGTAAAGGTTTAATGGACCTGCTATGGTCCTAAAGATGCTACATGGGAGTATGAAGAAAATATGGGGGTGGAATACCCGCAAAGTTTTGACAGTTTTGAAGAAGACAGAATGCAAGACTCTGTTTTGAGAAACTAGAGATCTGGAACCACATCTCAAAGTCCTGGCCAACTGCATTGGGGACGTTGATAAACAAATGGAACTTTCCTTGGGTTAGACCTTGATAAACAGATTACACATCCATTTTGTATCTTTGATAAATGAATGGTGCATTCCTTGGGTTGGCGAATTGCGAGGAACATGAGATTTTGTTTGGAGCTATTGCTGGAGTTGTTAAATTGCAGAAATTTTATTTTTGATTATTGTGATGTAAATTTGCACACACACACACACACACACACATATATATATCAACATAGAATGCACCAAGGATGGTGCACAATTGTATGGGAGGGGCAATGTAACATCCCCATTATAATACCCAATTTGATTAATGTTTATGTAGATATAATATGTGGCTATGACCAAGCGATGTAATATGCAAATTGCATTTCAATGTTTTAATAATAAAATGTGATACCAACTGCTAAGAGGGCACAAACGAGAGATGGGGGCTGAATTAATCCACAAGAGAGGGGAGTGTCTAGGATAATGGCCAAGAGGGGTCCAAGGGGGAAATTACCCATGTTTATAGAATTAACCCATTTTCCTAAATATTCTACTGTATATGAACCTTCTTATGTATAATTGATTGTTTCCAAATCCAATCATTGAACACATGTAAGAGGATGGGTGCAAGTGGTCACATCCTTCTGATTGAGTGTTTCCAAAGAGAAAACTTGAATACATGTACGAGGTTGGGTATGAGAGGTCACATCCCAAATTTATTGGGAGCATGGGGGTGGAGTAAAATCTATTTGGAGAAGTAACAACGGTTCAAATAGATTGAGGGAAAAAATTATGTGCGTGGGAAGGGAACGAGGAGCTGTGAGATGGTGCAGTGAGAGGAAGGTGAATTTTGGAGTACAATTGGTGTGTGAGTGAATTAGATTTGTATAACTAAAGATCCTATTTGTCAAGATGGAAGAGTGAACTCTTGGGTGAGTTGCACTGAAACAACAAGTGTGATGTTGATTTGTTGATAGCTTTCCTAGCAACAATGCTCCCTTGAACTCCCAGCTGAGAGATTCCTAGTTGCCTATGCTAGAGAGACATTGATAAACAAATGGCTCATTCCTTGGGTTAACCTTGATAAACAGATGATACATCCCTTGGGATAACCTTGATAAACGAATGGTGCATTCCTTGGGTTGGGCAGGTCAAGAAGAAGAGAGTTGGTGGAGAAGTCAAGGTAGTTATAGGAGAATATCAGTCGGGTTGATATATTTATGAACCGTGAGTGGAATATGAGAGACCACCCTCTTTTGTGGATTTATAGCCTCAGATCGGGGGTCACTGTTTGTTGATATTTGGAACAATCAGTCTACGATTGGGTTGAACGTTTGTCCCAAACAATTGGTTGCACTATTCTTGTTTAATATAAGTGTTTTATCTTGTACTGAGTTATTTACATGTGTTATTGTTGTGCATGAACTCTGCTGGAATGAGAATGAATTATATGATGTTGTAATGAATGGTTTAGTTGTACATCATGTTGATTATTAACATGTTTAATATGCTTATATTTTATGGTTATTGTTGTAGCTAAATCTGTTATAAATTGTAGTTGTAGGATATGGGAAATGAATAACAACAAAAGAATGGATTTAATAGCAGATATTTTGTGTTATATGTATTCCACACGTATTGTTTCCTAGATGGAGGCTAGGTACGTTAATAAAATGGTTTCAGAGCTGATAAGACAAAGTTTTATCGTGAGATGACTCATCCATGGTGGTTGGGTACGTTACAAATTGTCATCAAAATATTCACTTGAAGGTAGTTTTTGTGTATTTTCCACATCATCCATGTTATAATTAAATTTTTTAGAAGAATGATCCCCATCATGTTCCTCACCTTCATCAATGGTGTCTTTAGAGTACTTAGATTTCAAAATTTCTTCATCAACATGCACAATCTTATTTCTTGCACTATGACCAAACTCCTCACTAGATGAAAATTATGATTCTTCATTCATATTAGAAGCATTCCCATAATATTCTCCAATACCAATAGAATAGGTACATGAACAAGATATTGATACTTTGTAAATAGAAACTTCTCTATAAAACGAACCCATGACTTATCACTAAAAACATATAATAATACAAATTCCTACCCTCCCAATGACAATCAGATAACTTGGAGAATGAAATTCTCCCTCCAAAATAAAATAAATTTTTTACTCTCTTTATTTCTCATTCATTAGGTAATTAACTTGTTTTTGTTCTTTATTTATTTATCCCATATTCTCTAAACAAAGCAATGCTTCATCTAATATTTTTTATATATTTTTTTTTCCAAAGAAAAATATATGTAATTTTATTTATAGTAAACAAAATTAAAAATTCACATGACCCTTAGCATTAAATAAAGAGTTGAACAACCATTTAGAGAAAAAAATATATTTAATCTTGCCTATCTTTATACATATAACAACAAAGTGTTTCTTTCCCCCAAAATTACATAAAACAGGTACACATATCAACGTGATATTTCTTTTCTAAAAAACATTACGTAGACACTTACATAAAAAAAAAAGTTTTGATTAGTCCTCCATTAGAAAAATAAGAGTATTTCATTATATCAAAGGAGCATGTGTAAAATCTATGGAGTGACCATCCTATAAAATGGAGTTAATCCAAGTACAATGTTCCAATCCCAATCTAGCTTTTGAAATGCCATCCACTATGTTGTTCTTGTCCTTGTATATGTGAGACAAAGAGATATGTGAGAAATCTATCATTTGCATTCATATATCATTATAAAGGGGATATAAGGTGAATTTGTTTTATTTTTTATTCCTTTATAATCCATTTGATGACCAAGAGTGAGTCACCAAAAAATTGAATTTGGTGGACCACATGTTCTTGGGCCAACTAAAGAACTAATTTGAGTGCCACCAGTTCATAGAAATTGTTAGATTCCTGGCCAATTCCCTCTTTGAAGGAGATATGGTGTGTGGAGGAGGTATATAAAATTCCTCTGGCACCTCCTTCAAGTTGATTTCCTTGTGAAGTTCCATCAAAATATGCCCAGGGGAGAGCCTTGTTTATTACCTCTTCTTTGAGTTCATGTCTAGATTGTTTTTTCTCCACCTATGGGTAATCATTAGTGATATTGAGAGACTAAATCACACATTTGAGAGGGAGAGTCTCCTTTCTTGCAAATAATCTCAATTTCCTATCAAGCCATACTCCCAAAGTTATGTTTAGGGTTACAATTTTTATATTATTTGTGTCCTTATTGGAATACCAAGATTTGAAGGCTTCTTTTACATTTCCTCCTTCACATAAATATTATGTCCTACCATGCATTACACCTCTTTCCAAACCTCTTTAGTGAAGTAATAGGTCATAATTAGATGGTTTATATTTTCCTTTGTTTGTTTACATAAATTACACCAACCCGGATCATTAATTTGTTTTTTGGAGAACCTCCCATGTAGGATCCTTATTATTTAAAATCAACCACAAAAATAATTTATTTTTGGAAGGAAACTTTAGTTTCCAACTAATTCTACACCATCAAGCATGTTGTCCATCCAAACCTTCCTCTTCCATCTCTTTGTAGCCTATATTAGGCACACGTGATTTTGCAGGATTGAGTGACTAGATCGATTGATCATCGTCTTCTCAAATTTTAACATTTTTTTATTTAGAACTTCCAAATAACCCATCCAATATTCAACAAATTCATCACTCTGTCCCAATTCCTTCCAGAAGAGCCATTGTTGTTTCCAATTCGTAGATCTCTCCTAGTTCATGATTTGTTTGAGAGTGTAATATCATTTACTTTTGATATCTTAGATCAACTGCGGAGGTAATCTATGCAAGTATTCACTCTCTATCCAAGGATCAAGGCCATTTTAAACTTTCTTTCCTTTTCCCACCTTCCAAATCAACCAATTTCCTACCAAATGATATATTGTGTGGAAAACTTTCCAGATTATTGAGTCATTATGTAGCTATTTATATGGGTTTCTTGATCAATATTATACTATATCTAGGGATATATATTTTTCATTGATCACTTGTACAAACAACCATTTTCCTTGTAAAATTATCCAAATATTTTTTACATCTAGTGCTTTGGAGAAGAGAATGGGATTTTTCAAGCCCCATCCTCCACTAGCATTTGCAACAACCAATTTATTCCACAAAGATAATACAATTCCTTTGTTTTTTTGGTCTCATGATCAGATAAAATTGTAGCACAATTTCTTGATGGTATCCATCATACCTTTTAGAACCCATGCCAGTGAAATCCAATATACTAACATTTCTTCAAATACAACCTTAACAAGAACTAGTCTCCCTACACGAGAGAGTCATGGATTGCACCAGGTATTTAGTCTCTTTCCACCTTAGCAATGATCCATTGACAACCACATTTTTTGTACAGATTGTGTTTTAAGTGGAATCCTAGATAATTTAATCATTTGTTTAAATCAATCACCCAGTAGGGGAACAATTGGGAGAAATAGTTGTGTTCTTGTTTAGTGACACCTCACATGGAAATAATATATTTTTCAATATTTAGAATCATACCAATGGAGTTACAAAATAAAACCAAGATGCTTTTCAATTTCTCAACTACATTTATAGTACCTGATTTTTATTTTATGAGCATAATGAAATGAATACATATCTATATTATTAACATAGAGATACAATGAGCAATAACAAAGATACAATAGAACTGGCTTCTTTTCAATAAAGAAATATGTTGAAACTGTAAAATGTAGACTGAAAAAATCTTGCTTGAATGGTGGTGGATTATCTATGAGAAGAGATGTGATGGTAGTGGGATTTCCAAATTATCTTTTCTCGCTCGCTTGATGGAACGTAGAGATGGCCCAGATGACACAACAACCTGTCTTGAATATAGAACTTAGTGATAGCTATGTTTGTGCCCAACATCTGGTAAGTGGTAGCAAAGTCAGGATATCTATCATAGATTTGGGGCCATCTAGAGGTCTCGTGGCTGCAATAGCTTAGCACTGTGGTGAGTGCTGCAACTAGAGGGTGGTTGAGGCAATCAACGACACATTTGGTGCTTCATGTCTTATAATTGACGTTGATATGGAATTGTTGCAAGTATGTGTACCACTTCTGATGGCGGTCATTCTATAATTTTCCCTGACTCTACATGAACTACAATGGCTTATGATTAGTGTGGATGATTGTCTCCTTCCCGAGAATGTAATGCCTCCACTGGAGATAGGATTTCATAATGGAGTACATTTGTTTGTCATAAGTAGGTTACTTATGAATGAAATTTGATAGTGTCTCACTATGATAGGCCATTGGGTGCCCTTGTTGAGTGAGAATGATGCCCACAACATAGTTTGAAGCATCGATCTCAATTTCAAAGGTTGTTGCAGGTTGAGTAATGAAATCACTAGGGTTGAGCACAAATGTTGCTTCAAATTATCGAATGCTTGTTGTTTTGATAGGTCCCACATGAAATTTTCCTTACCACCACCCCTATTTACTTGGATGAGGGCCCGTGCAATATGGGAGAATCCCAACATGAACCTATGATAGAAATTGGCAAGGCATAAAAAGCTCTGAAGCTCCGTGAGTGTGGTTGGGGTTGTCCAGTCATGAATGACCTGGATCTTGGTTGGATCCACATGCACCCGATACTCATGAAAAATGTATCCTAGGTATTGGACCCTTTCCATGCCGAAGGAACATTTTTTCAAATTTTCATATAGCTTGTGTTGTCACAGAGTGTGCAGAACCTATTGAATATGATGCAAGTGCTCCAACCAATTCTTATTGTAGATGAGGATTTCATCAAGATACACCACCGCAAAAAAATTGGTGAAAGGCCACAATATATCGTCCACAATCCTCATGAAAGTTGTTGGGGAATTTGTCAAACCAAAGGGCATGACGAACCATTCAAAAATACCTTCTTTGGACTTGAAGGAAATTTTCCATATATGTCTACTCTATTGGGACCTGATGGTAGCCATACTTCAGATCAATCTTACTGAAGTATTTTCCCCCCTTGAACTGGTCAAGGATATCATCGATTCAAGGAATCGGGTACCGATTCCTGATTGTGATTTTATTTAGATTCTGGTAATCGATGCAGAGTCACCAGGTACCATCTTTCTTCTGCACAAGCACGATTGGGATTCCACATGGCGATGAGTTGGGTTGGATGTGCCCATTTTGGAGAAATTCTTGGATATGACACTTGATCTCCTCATTTTCTAACAGAGAGTGATTATAGACTATCTGATTGGGTAGTGGTGCTTCAGGGGTTATATCGATTGAATGCTTGACCTGAAAGTGTATATGTACCCTAAAGGGTGAGGAGAATATGTATTTTTATTATTCCATGACCTTATCGTCTTCCTTCTGCTGCATGGAAATTTCGACTCCAGAGGCCATGGATGTGGTTGCAACCTTTTGCTCACTTCGAGAGAGAATCACAAAGAAGACAAACTTCCTTTACTGAGAGACGACCTTCCTGCATTCCTTGGAAGAGATATAGGAAATGGAAGTAGGTGGGACTACCTTGGGAATCTTGTACAATTTCATGTCCAAAGTAATAATAAAACTATGAGGCCTAGAATTATATACAACATGATGTTTCCATAAATAAGGTTGGCCCAAAATAAAATCACAAAATTAAAGGGGAGAAACATCAAAAAATACATCATCTTTGAAGGTATTGATGTCGTAGGACAGGTGGCATTGTTGGTTGACGCGAAGATTGCTTCCTCTGCGGAGCCATCTAATGGTGTATGGTTGTAGGTGCAACATTGTTGGCAGGTCCAACTGCTTGATGATGTCCACTGATATGAGATTATTTTGGCTACCTCTATCAACAATGAAGTGCAATGAAGTACCCTTCACCCACATCTGTGAACAAAAGAGGCGCTTTCCTTCCTCTGGCTCATCAGGTTCACCAAGCCGTATCTTGGTGGTAGCAATGGTGGCATTAGGTTTTGCATCAATAATCCATATCCCATTTTCTAGTTATGACTCTGAGTTAGATTCCACATCTAATTCAAAGGATTTCACCTATGCCACCAATGACTACTTTGAGTGGAAATCAATAGTGTTATTCTAGGGGCTCTTATGGAAGTCACACCACTTCCTGATGTCTCTCTTCGCCTTTCCATTGTCCTTCTTTGTTTGCAGCTTAGACTAGTTGTCCTGAGGTTATCCATATTTTCTATTCCTTTTGTTCTGCAGATGGGGTTTCCCTTGCCCTTATTTTTCCGTGAGGGGTTTCCAGATCCAAACTACGACATATTTTGTTTAAGAGTATGCTCTATTTTGACAACATATATATAGGTCGCGCCCAAGGACGAGATGTCCAGAAAATACATTTCTATCTAGATGTATCTATGCAAAACATTGTGGTACTTGAGCACCTAATTTTTCTCAGAATCTTTGATACCCAGCTTGGTGCGCAAGGTGTGGAATATATTTGTGAACTATGGCACTATTTGGTCCCTTTCCTGTTGCAGTGTGGTCCATCTTGTATACAGTTCCTCATAACTTCCAACTAGGTAGTATTGTTCTTTAAATAACATCTCTAAAGGAATCCTAGGTGAGTGCGACTGTAAATAATGAGGTTTACTTTGTTTCCTTTTGCTCACAGAAATTCTCCCACCAATCTTTGACATTGGGGATGACATTGAGGAGCGCAAATGTAATATTTTCTCTATTGGAAAAGTTATGGCCAGAAAATACCCTTCTAGCAGATTCAACCATTTGTCCACAACATCTATGTCTATATGACCTTCAAATATAGAAATATAAAATTTGGTTTGTACCTTGAAGGGGGTGACACCTCCGCTCGAGAAAGATGTGTCACCTATTCATAGTCATCGAAGGATTTGCACAAAATTATCCATCATCTCATTCCTCTGTTGCGCTAGGGATTCCTCAAGAAACAGTTTGAAAGGATATCATGTCCCGTCATCTTTCTTTTCTCCCGCCATGGAAAGTTTCTTTGGCATGTGATATCTCTTGTCCTCAAGAGAAACAAGATCGAGACCCAACACTTTGTACCTTGACCTCGTCGGGAACATGCACTAAGAACAACAAGGAGCAGTCTGCTCTGATAACACTGATCCAAATTTTATGAGAAGAATGAAATGAATAAATATATATATTATTAACATAGAGAAACAATGAAAAATAACAGAGATACAGTAGAACTGGATCCTATTCAATAAATAAATATGTTGAAACTGTAAAAGGCAGACTAAAACAAGCTTGCTAGAATGGTGGCAACTTATCTATGAGAAGATATGTGATGACTGCACTCATTCGAAAGAAGATGAGTACAATGAGGCTCCAAAATCCTTTTTACATCAAACATGAATGCAAAAACCCTAGACATCCAAAAACCTAACCCTAGGAGATGAAGCTCCAAAATTCATGTGGGCCCCATTGGGGTAAGTTGGTACATCAAATTCTTGGGGTCGTAACGTTTTCATATGATCTTTGTTTTAGGTGCATGATAGCCCATTGGAAATTGCTCTCTGAGGAATAAAAATTATTCCATCACACTTTGACTTTGTTTATAATGTGACTATGGCGGGCCCAAAAAACGTTGTTTATGGCCTCAAAACGACCTCGGAAGTTCATGACCCAAAAAGCTAGAAAAAAAATTCCAAGATGAAAACTGAAACTGCCAAGATGACATTTGTATGTGATCTAATTGAAATAGGTGGGTGGCCACTGATATCCTCCTGGATCAATATTCCCCCCTTAGAAATAAATGGTATCCATTTCATTGATTTCCCCCATTAGATGAGGAATTTTTTGTTGAATTTGGCCCCGGGTGAGCCACTTCCCTTGGTGTAGGAGATTCCCTAGTTTGATAACACGATAAAGATGAAACTTTTTTTGGAAAGTTCCCTTGACCTATGTGTCTATGATCTTATCAGTGGATTCCTTTTCCATGTAGTCAGGGTTGAATTATGTCGGTTTCAACTGTTATATTACCTCTAAGGAGTCCAATAATGGTGGAAAGTATGGTTGAATGAGGTCCACATTAAACATTGGGTGAAAGACAAGGAAGGGGGGAATGTTGAGCTCAAAATCATTGCCACCCACAACCTTGGTGATGGTATAAGGTCCACAACGGAGTGGGTGAAGCTTCTGATGGGGTCCTGTAAGAAATTCTTTCTGCATGTACAACCAAAATTTATCTCCAACCTGAAACTTGTGTGGCACCCAATGTTGATCATGGCATTGCTTGTACTTAACATTGGAATTCTACAAAATATCATGTTAGAGGATGTGTTGGATCCGCTCAATGAATCAGGTAGCTTTGTCGACTTCAGTTTGAGCATGGGACGAGTCTGTCTAGGTGGTCGTAAGGGGTAGTGCAACATCCATGGGACCCAATGGTTGAAATCCCAACCCCACCTGAAAAGGATTGTGGCTGGTGGAGTATGTATGGCTATGTTGTAGTTGTGTTGAACATAGTTAATAATCCCATCCTAGGTGTGGGGTTTCTTGGAATTGTACATGTGCAAGATATGCACGATCATATGGTTGAAGACCTTGGTTTGGCCATTTGTCTAGGGTTGGAAGTCAATGGATTTGGTGATCTTGGTGTCCATCAATGGCCAGATTCTTGAACAGAATGTGTTCAAGAATCAGATGTCCCAATCTGAGATGATGGTTTGTGGTACCCCAAAATGTAACAACACACCTTCAAAGAAGAGCTTGGTAGTGGCCTCTACTATGATGCTCTTCTTGTAGGCAGCCATAATAGCCATTTTATAAAAATGATCAACCACCAAAAAAACACAGTCGTTTCCCCACTTGGTTGATGGAAGGATCGACATGTTGTCCATCAAGATGGATTCCCAGGGCCTTTTAGGAGTAGGAATAGGGGTGTACATTCCTTGTGTCTTAATGGTCAATTTGCAATGGTGTAGGCAGTGCATGACCTGATATACTTGCTAACATCATGTCGAAGTTTCGGCCAATAGAAATGGTTTTGCAGCACAACCACTGTATTTTATATGCCGAAGTGTCTTGCCACCTGACTGTAGTGGGTTTCCCAAATCATCTTTGCATGATCCCTTTATGGAAAATAGATATGGACCAGATGGAACAACATCATGGAAATAAATGACAGTTGTGTTTGCACCCAACATCTAGTAGGTGGAAGAAAAGTCAAGATCTCTCTCATAGAGTTGGGCCCATCATGAGGTCTCGTGGTCGTAGGAGTTTAACACCGTGGTGAGTGTTGCAGTTGACGAGAGGTTGAGACAATTAGTAATGCAGTTGGTGTTTCATGTATTATAATTGATTTTGATATGAAACTTCTCCAAGTAAGTGGACCACTTCTCATGGCGATCATTATGCAATTTCCCCTAAGTCTGCTTGAATTGTAGGAGCTTATGATTAGTGTGGATGACTGTCTCCTTCTCGAGAATGTAATACTCCACTAGAGGAAGGGTTTCACAATGGAGTACATTTATTTTTCATAAGTAGGGTAGATATGGAAAATCTATGATCGTGTCTCACTATGATAGGCCACAGGGTTCCCGTGCTGAGTGAGAACAATGCCCACAACATAGTTTGAAGCATATGTCTCGATCTCAAAGGGTTGTTGCAGGTTAGGCAATGAAAGTGTTGGGGATAAGCACAAACATTTCTTCAAATCATCGAACACTTTTTGTTGTGATAGGCCCCACATGAAATTTTCATTACCACCACCCATGGTTACTTGGTTGAGAGCCTATGCAATATGGGAGAATCCCAACACAAACCTGGGATAGAAATTGGCAAGGCCTACAAATCTCTAAATCTTAGTGAGTGTGGTTTGGGTTGGCTAGTCACAAATGACCTAGATCTTGGTTGGATCCACATGCACCCCATGCTCATGAAAAATGTATCCTAGGTACTGGATCATGTCCATGTCGAAGGAGAATTTTTCCAAATTTGCATATAGCTTGTGTAGTTGCAGAGTGTGCAGAACCTATTAAATATGCTTAAAGTGTCCCACTCAATTATTTGTATATATGAGGATGTCATCTAGATACACAATCACAAAATAATTGGTAAAATTCAGTAAGATATATTCCATCATCCTCATGAAAGTTGTTGGGGCATTCATCAAACCAAAGGGCATAAACAACCATTCAAAAATACCTTCTTTGGACTTGAAGGAATTTTTCCATACATCTATTTTCTCTATTGGGACCTGATGATAGCCAGACTTCAGATCAATCTTACTAAATTATTACCCCCCCTTGAGCTGGTTAAGGAGATCATTGATTCATGGAATTAGGTATCGATTCCTTAATATGATTTTATTTAGAGCCCGATAATTGATGTAGAGTTTCCAAGTATCGTCTTTCTTCTGCACAAGCATGATTGGGCTTCTACACAGTCATGAGTTAGGTTGGATGTGCCCCTTTTGGAGTAATTCTTAGATCTGACGCTTGATCTCCTCATTTTCTAAAAGAGAGTGCCAATAGACTGGCCCATTGGGTAGCAGTGCACCGGGGGTCAAATCGATTGAATGCTTGACCTGAGAGTGTAGAGATACCCCAGTGCATCAGGAGAATATGGCTTTGTATTCTTCCACGACCTTATTTACTTTCTTATTCTACGTGAAGATTTCAACCACAAATACCATGGATGTGGATGCAACCTTCCACTCACTTCGAGAGAGAATAAAAAAGAATAAAATATTCCCAGACTGAGAGATGACCTTCCTGCATTTCTTGTAAAATATCAAGGAAATGGAAGTCGATGGGACTACCTCGGATATCCTGTAAAATTTCCTGTCCAAACTAATAATAAAACTACAATACCTAGACTTGTATACAACATGACATTTACATTAATAAAGTTTGCCCAAAATAACATCACAAACTTAAAGTGGAGTAACATCACACAATACCTCATCTTTGAAGGGCTTGATGTCGTAGGATAGGAGACAATGTTGGCTGACACGAAGATCGCTTCCTTGGTGAAGCCATCCAATGGTGTATGGTTGTGGGTGTGTCATTTTCAGCCAGTCTCTTGATGACCTCTGCTGAAATGAGGTTCTTCTGGATACCACTATCAACAATTAAGTGCAGCGTAGTACCCTTCACCCACATCCGTGAATGAAAGAGGTTCTCTCCTTCCTCTTGTTCATCAAGTTCATTGGGATTGATATTGGTGATAGAAATGGTGGCACTGGGTTCCATGTCAATAATATATCTCCCCTTTTCTAGTTTTGACTTTGATTCGGAACCCACATATGATTCAAAGGCTTTCACCTCTGCCAACAATGATGAATTTGAGAGGCAATCAACATTGTTATGAAATGGGATATTATGGAAGTCATACCACTTCCTGGTGTCTCTCTTCATATTTCCATTGTCATTATTTGTTTGTGACTTAGATTGGTTATCCTGAGTTTTTCCATATTTTCTCTGCCTTTTGTTTTACAGGTTGGGTTTGGCCTTGCCGTGCTTCTGTTGTGAGGGGTTCCCAGACCCAAACTTTCATGTCTTTGTTTTAAGCTTCTTCTCGATTTTGACAGCATGTCTATAGGATGCGTCCAATGAAGAGATGTCCAGAAACTCCATTTTTGTCTGGATGTATTATGTAGACCAACGTGGTACTTGAGCACTATATGTCACTCATAATATTTGATACCCAACATGGTGCGCAAGGTGTGGAATATATTTGTGAACTCTGGCACTGTTTGGTCCCTTTCCTATCGTAGTGTGGTCCATCTTCTATATAGGTCGTCATAACTTCCAATAGGGTAGTATTGGTCCTTAATAGAATCCATAAAGGACTCCCATGTGAGTGTGACTATAAATAATGAGGGTTCCTCTGTTGCATTTTTCTCATAGAAAGTCTCCCACCATTATTTGACATGGGGGGCGACTTTGAGGAGCACAAATGTAATATTTTATCTATTGGAAAAGTTATGGACAAAAAAATACCCTTATAGCAGATTCAACCATTTTTCTACAACATTTGCATCTCTTAGACCTTCAAATATAGGAATATCAAATTTTATATGTACCTTGAAGGGGGTGATGGCTCCACTCGAGGAATATTCATCGCATGTTGGTAGTCGTTGAATGATTTGTGCAAAAAATTCCATCATCTTGTTCCACTGTTGCGTGAGGGATTCCTCGAGCAACAGTTTGAAAGGATCTCCTATCCTGTTGTCTTTATTTTATCCCACCATGTAAATTATATTTTATGTGTGAGAGCTCTTGTCCTCAAGAGAAACAAGCTTGAGACACAACCCTTTGTACCTTGAACTCGTTGGGGACATGCACTAAGAACGACAAGGAGAAGACTACTATGATACCACTGATCCAGATTTTATGAGCATAACAAAATGAATACAGATATATATTATTAACACAGAGATACAATGAAAAATAACAGAGATACAATATAATTGGCTTCTATTCAATAAAGAATTATGTTGAAATTGTAAAATGAAGACAAAAAGAATCTTGCTATAATGGTGGTGGATTATATTTGAGAAGAGATGTGATGACTGCATTGATTCGAAATAAGATGAATACAATGAGGCTGCAAAATCCTTTTTACATCAAACATGAATTCCAAAACCCTAGACATCCAAAAAACTAACCCTAGGAGAGGGAGCGCCAAAATTCATGTGGGCCCCGTTGGGGTAAGTTCGTACATCAACTTCTCGGGGTCGTAACTTTTGCATACAATCTTGATTTTAGGCACATGATAATCCATTGGAAAGGTCTATCCGAGGACTACACATTATGTTGTCAAATTCTAACTATGTCAAAAATGTGACTGTGGGGGGCCCAAAAAACATTGTTTAGGGCCTCAAAATGACCCCAGAAGTTTAGGACCCGAAAATCTAGAAAAAAACTCCCAAGATGAAAACTGAAACTGCCAAGATGATATTTGTATGTGAGCCAGTTGGAATAGGTGGGTGGCCACCGATATCCACCTATATCAATCCTCCCTCATTAGGAATCAATGGTCTCCATTGCGTTGAGTTCCCCCATTAGATGAAGAATTTTGTGTTGAATTTGGCTCCAGGTGAGCCACTTGCCTTGGTTCGGAAGTTTCCCTTCGTTGACAACACGATAAAGATGAAAATTTTGTTAGCGAGTGCCCTTGAGCTGTGTTTCCATGATCTGATCAATGGATGCATGTTCCATTCAATTAGGGTTGAGCTATGTCGGTGTCAATTGTTTTGTTACCTCTAAGGTGTCCAATAATGGTGGAAAGTATGGTCGAATGAGGTCCACATGAAACATTGGGTGCAAGCCAAGGAAGGTGGGAATGTTGAGCTCAAAATCATTGTCACCCAAAGCCTTGGTGATGGTATAAGTTCCATAGTGGAGTGGAAGAAGCTTATGATGGGGTCTTGTAAGGATTTTTGTATGCAAGTGCAACCAAAATTTATCTCCCACCTGAAAATTTTGTGGCACCCGATGTTGATCATGGCGTTGCTTATACTTGGCATTGGACTTCTACAAAATATCATGAACTTGTTGGTGGATGTGATAGAAGCACTCAATGAACTAGGTAGCTTTGTTGGCTTTAGTTTGAGCATGGGACGAGTTTTCCTGGGTGGCCGCAAAGGGTAGTGCAACATCCATGGGACCCAATTTTTGAAATCCCAACCCCACCTGAAAGGGATTGTGGTCAGTGGAGCTATGTATGGATCTGTTGTAGTTGTGTTGGACATAGGGAAGAATCTCATCCCAGGTGTGGGGATTCTTGGAATTATACATGTGCAAGATATGCATGATAATCCAGTTGATGACCTCGATTTGGCCATCCATATGGAGGTGGAAGGCAGTGGATTTGGTGATCTTGGTGTCCAGCAATGATGAGAGGATCTACCAGAATGTGTTGAGGAACTATCTATCTTGATCTGAGATGATGGTTTGTGGTATCCCAAATGTACCCACACACGTTCGAAGAATATCTCTACATTGGCCTCAATTGTGATGCTCTTCTTACAGGTGGCCATAATCACCATTTTAGAAAAATGATAAACCACCACAAAAACACAATCATTTCCCCGCTTGGTTGATGGAAGGACCAACATGTAGTCCATTGATATGGATTCCCAGGGCCTTTCAGGAGTAGGCAAAGGGGTGTACATTCCTTATTTCTTAATGGTTGGTTTGGCAATGGCACGACAGGACCTGATATACTTGTTAACATATTTTTGAAGTTTAGACCAATAGAAATGTTGTTGTTGTACAACCACTGTATTTTCTATGCCAAAGTTTCCTACCACCCGACTCTAGTGGGATTCCCAAATCATCTTCACTCGCTCACTTGATAGAACAAAAATATGGCCCATATGGCACAACAACCCATCCTAAAGATGAAAATCAGTGACAATTGTGTTTGTGCCCAACATTTGGTAGGTGGAAGCGAAGTCACTATCTCTCTCATAGAGTTGGGGCCATCCAGAGGTCTCGTGGCTACAATAGTTTTGCACCATGGTGAGTGATGCAAATGGCAGGCAACTGAGGCAATCAATGATGTATTTCGTGCTTCCTATCTTATACTTTATGTTGCAATGGAACTGCTCCAAGTATGTGGACCACATTTGATGGAGATCATTCTACAATTTCCCCTAATTCTTCATGAACTACAACGACTTGTGATCAATGTGGATGATTGTATGCTTCCTGAGAATGTAATTCCTCCACTGGAGGCAGGCTTGAAAAATGTAGTACATTTATTTTTCATAAGTAGGGTACTTATGAATGGCATATGATACTGTCTCACTATGATATGCCATAGGGTGCATGTGATTAGTGAGAATGACACCCACAACATAGTCTGAAGGATCTTTCTCGATCTGAAAGGGTTGTTGCAGATTGGGTAATGAAAGAACCGGAGATGAGAAAACGTGTTGCCTCAAATCATCAAACACTTTCTATTGTGATGGGCCCCACACGAACCTTTCCTTACCACCACCTCTGGTTTCTTTCCTAAGGCCCATGCAATATGGGATAATCCCAACATGAACTTGCGATACTAGAAATTGGCGAGGCCTAAAAAACTCTGAAGCTCAGTGAGTGTGGCTGGGAATGGAAAAACATAAATGAACGAGATCTTATCTAGATCCACATGCACACCATGCTCATGAACAATTTATCCTAGGTACTGGACCCTCTCCATGTAGAAGGAGCATTTTTCAAAATTTGCATATAGCTTGTGTTGTCGTGGGGTGTGTAGAACTTGTTGAATATGTTGCAAGTGTTCAACCTGATTCTTGCCTTATATGAGGATGTCATCCAGATACATGACCACAAAATAATTGGTGAAATGTTGCAAGATATCTTCCATCATTCTCATGAAAGTTTTTGGGGTATTCGTTAAACCAAAGGGCATGACCAACCATTCAAAAATACCTTCTTTGGACTTGAAGGCAATTTTCCATACATTTGTCTACTCTATTAGGACCTGATGGTAGTGAGACTTCATATCAATATTACTGAAATATGTTTCCCCCTTGAGTTGGTCAATGAGATCGCCGATTTGGGGAATTGGGTATCGATTCCTAACTGTGATTTTATTTAGGGATCGATAACCGATGCAGAGTCACCACGTACCATCTTTCTTCTGCATGATCACATTTGGGCTTCCACACGGTGATGAGCTAGGTTGGATGTGCCTCTTTTGAAGCAGTTCTTGGATATGATTATTGATATCCTTATTTTTTAACAGAGAGTGGTGATACACTAGCCCATTGGGTAGTGGTGCATTGGTGGTCAGATCGATTGAATGATTGACCTAACAGTGTAGAGGTACCCTAGTGAGTGAGGAGAATATGTATTTGTATTCTTCCATGACCTTATCCACTTTCTTATACTGTAGGTATAGTTCGATCGCAGACACCATGGATATGGCTACAACATTCCACTCACTTCGAGAGAGAATCATGAAGAAGACAAACTTCTTGGTCTGAGAGATGACCTTCCTACATTGATTTACAGATATCAAGGAAATGGCAGTAGGTGGGACTACCTCAGGTATCTTGTATGATTTCTTCTACAAAGTAATAATAACACTATGTGGCCTAGAATCATATACAACATGAGGCTTCCATAAATAAGGTTGCCCCAAAAGAACATCACAAAATTTAAGGGGAGAAACATCACACAATACCTCATCTTTGAAGGGTTTGATGTCATAGGACAGGTGGCATGGTTGGCTGACGGGAAGATCACTTCCTTGGTGAATCCATCCGATCATGTATGGTTTCAGGTGTGGCATTGTCAGCAGGGCCAACTGCTTGAAAACCTCTACTGAGATGAGGTTCTTCTAGATACCAATATCAATGATGAAGTGCAGTGGACTACCCTTCACACAAAACTATGAGAATGAGGCATCCACCTTCCTCTGGGTCATCAAGTTCACTGATCTGGATCTTGGTGGTAGAAACAGTGGCATTAGGTTCCATACCAACAATTTGTCTCCCATTTTTTGGTTTCGAATCTGAGTAAAAAATTGCATCTGATTTAGAGGATTTCACCTCAACCACCAATGACTTCTTTGAGAGGAAATCAACAATGTTATGTCAGGGGCCCTTATGGAAGTCACACTAATTCCTGTTGTCTCTCTCTATCTTTCCATTATCCTTCTTTATTTGCAGCTTAGACTGGTTTTCCTAAGGTTGTCCATGTTTTCTCTGCCCTTTTTTCTATGGGTTGGGGCTTCCCTTGCCCTGCTTATGCTTTTAGGGATTTCCAAAACCAAAATGTCATGTATTTTGTTTAATATTATGCTTGATTTTGACAACATATTGATAGGTCCCGCCTAAGGACGATATGTCCAGAAAATCCATTTATGTCTGGATGTATCTATACAGACCATCGCGGTACTTTAACACTAGATGTCGCTAAGAATATTTGATACCCAAATTGGTGAGCAAGGTGTGGAAGATATTTTTGAAATCTGGAATGGTTTGGTCCATTTTATGTCGCAGTGTGGTCCATCTTGTATAAAGGTCGTCATAACTTCCAACAGGATAGTATTGTTCCTTAATATCATCCTTGAAGGAATTCTAGGTGAGTGTGACTGTAAATAATGAGGGTTCCTCTATGTCCTTTTTCTCACAGAAAGTCTCCCACCAATATTTGACACGGAGGACATCTTTGAGGAGCGCAAATGTAATATTTTCTCTATTGGAAAAGTTATGGATAGAAAAATACTCTTGTAGCAGATTCAACCATTTGTCTAAAACATATACTTCTATCTGACCTTCAAATATAGAAATATCAAAGTTGATATGTTCCTTGAAGGGGGAGGCACCTATGCTCGAGGAATGTCTATCGTCTGTTGGTATCCATTGAAGGATTTGTGCAAAACTATCCATCATCTCGTTCATTTTTTTCGCGAGGGATTCCTCGACCAACAGTTTGAAAGGATCTCATGTCACATCGTCTTTCTTTGCTTCCGCAATGGAATGTCACTTAGACATGTGAGATATATTTTCCTCAAGAGAAAGAATAAATCCTCCTAGATCAATCCTCCCCCATTAGGAATAAATGGTCTCCATTGCATTGGATGTCCCCATCAGATGAGGAATTTTTTGTTGAATTTGGCCCCAGGTGAGCCACTTGCCTTGGTGCAGGAGTTGCCCTGCTTTGACAACTTGATAAAGTTGGATCCTATGTTGGTGAGTGCCCTTGACCTGTGTGTCCATGATATGATTAGTGGATGCATGTTCCATGAAGTCAGGGTTGAGATCTCTTGGTGGCAACTATTCTACTATCATCGAGGTGTCCAATAATTGTAGAAAATAAGGCCGAAGGAGGTCCACATTAAACATTGGGTGCAATCCAAGGAAAGGGGGAAGGTTGAGCTCAAAATCATTGTCACCCATAGCCTTAGTGATGGTGTAAGGTCCATAATGAAGTGGATGAAGCTTTCGATGAGGCCCTGTAAGGCGTTCTTTCTTCAAGTGCAACCAAAATTTGTCTCCCACTTGAAACTGGTGTTGCACCCAGTGTTGATCATGGCACTGCTTGTACTTTGCATTGGACTTCTGTAAAATATATTGAACATGTTGGTGAATGTGTTGGATCTACTCAATGAACTAGGTCTCTTTTTCATCTTCAGTTGGATCATGCGATGAGTCTTCTTGGGTGGTCACAAGGGGTAGTGTAACATCCATGGGACCCAATGGTTGAAATCCAAACCCCACCTGAAAGAGGCTATGGTCGGTTGAGATATGTATGGATCTATTGTAGTTGTGTTGAACATATGGAATACTCTCATCCTAGGTGTGGGGGTGCTTGGAATTGTACATGCACGGGATATGCACGATCATCTAGTTGACGACCTTAGTTTGGCCATCTCTGTGGGGGTGGAAGGAAGTGGACCTGGTGAGTTTGGTGTCCAGTAGTGACCAGGGGATCAAGAAGAATGTGTTGAGGAAACAACTGTCCTAATATGAGATAATTGTTTGTGGGATCCCAAAGTGTACCCACACTCATTCAAATAATATTTTTCCAGTGGCCTCCACTGTGATTCTCTTCTTGCAAACGACTAGAATCACCATCTTGGAAAAGTGATAAAAAACCACAAAACAAAATAATTTCTTCACTTAGTGGATAGAAGGCCCGACATGTAGTCCATTGACATGGATTCCTAGGTCTTGTCAAGAGTAGGAAGAGGAGTGTATAGGCCTTGTTTCCTAGTGGTCGGTTTGGAAATAGTGCAGGCAGTGTAGGACCAGATATATGTGATGACATCATGTCGAAGTTTCGACCAATATAAATGTCATTGCAACACTTCCATTGTATTTTCCACACCGAAGTGTCCTTCCACCTGACTGTAGTGGGCTTCCCAAATCAGCTTTGCTTGCTCGCTTGATGGAATGCAGAGATGGCCCAGGTGGCACAGTAGTATGTCTTGAATATGGAAATTACTGATAGTTGTTGGAAAAGTCAGGATATATCTCATAGAGGTGGGGCCATCTGGAGGTCTCGTAGTTGCAAGATTCTAGCATTGTGGTGAGTGCCATGACTGGAGGTCGGATGAGGAAATCAATTATTTGGTTGTAACTTCTTGTTTTATACTTGATGTTAAAGTGGAATTGTTGCAAATATGTGGACCACTTATGATGGCAGACATTCTGCAATTTTCCTTGTGTCTACATGAACTGCAGCGGCTTATGATTAGTGTGTATGATTGTATCCTTCCCAAGAATGTAATGCCTCGACTGGTGGCAGGCTTGCACAATGGAGTACATTTCTTTTTCATAATTAGTACTTATGGATGGCATATGATAGTGTCTCACTATGATAGGCCATGAGGTGGTCGTGTTGGGTGAGGACTGTGCCCACATAATATCATAAAGCATTTGTCTTAATCTCAAAGAGTTGTTGCAGGTCAGGTAATGAAATCACTGGGACTGATCACAAGGGTTTCTTTAGATCATCAAACATTGTTTTTTGGGACATGCCCCACACAAATTTTACCTTACCACCACCCCTGGTTAATTGGTTGAGGGCCCATGCAATATGGGAGAATCCCAACACGAACCTGTGATATAAATTAGCAAGGCCTAAGAATATCTAAAGCTTAGTGAGTGTGGTTGGGGATAGACAGTCATGGATGAATTGGATCTTGGTTGGATAAACATGCACACCATGCACATCAATAATGTAGCCTAGGTACTAGACCATGTCCATTTCGAAGGAGCATTTTTCCAAGTTTGCACATAGCTTGTGTTGTCGTTGAGTGTGCAAAACCTATTGAATATGTTGCAAGTGTTCTTCCCAAGTCTTCTTGTAGATGAGGATGTCATCCAGATACACCACCACAAGATAATTATTGAAAGGCCATAAGATATATTCCATCATCCTCATGAAAGTTGTTGGGCCATTTGTCAAACCAAAGGGCATGACCAGTCATTCAAAAAGACTTTCTTTTGAATTGAAGGAAGTTTTCTATACATTTGTTTGCTCTATTGGGACCTTATGGTAGCCAAACTTCAGATCAATCTTACTGAAGTATTTTCCCCCCTTGATCTGATCAAGGAGATTGTAGATTCGGGGAATTAGGTATTGGTTCCTAACTGTGATTTTATTTAGGGCTCGATAATCAATGCAAAATCGTTAGGTCTCGTCTTTCTTCTGCACCAACACGATTGGGCTTCCACAAGGTGATGAGTTGGGTCAGATGTGCCCCTTGTGGAGAATTTCTTGGATCTGACACTTAATATCCTCATTTTCTAGCAAAGAGTGGTGATAGACTGGCCCATTGGGTAGCAGTGCATCAGGGTTCAAATTGATGGGATGCTTGACCTGACAGTGCAAAGGTACCCCAATAGGTGATGAGAAGATGTCTTTGTATTCTTCCACGATATTATCCACTTGAATTTTTTGCATGGAGAGGTTGGATGTGGAGGCCATGGATGTGGTTGAAACCTTTCACTTACTCTGAGAGTGAATCACAAAGAAGACACACTTCCTGTTCTGAGAAATTACCTTCTTGCATTGCTTGGCAGAGATCAAGGAAATAGCACTAGGTGGGACTACCTCGGGTATCCTGTACAATTTCCTGTTCAAAGTAATAATAACATTGTGAGGCCTAGACTCATATACAACATGACATTTCCATAAAT
This sequence comes from Picea engelmannii, assembly GCA_009831015.1. Taxonomy (NCBI): domain Eukaryota; kingdom Viridiplantae; phylum Streptophyta; class Pinopsida; order Pinales; family Pinaceae; genus Picea; species Picea engelmannii. The sequence continues at coordinate 32,710 of ML804052.1, forward strand.
AAGGTTGGACCAAAAGAACATCACAAACTTCAAGGGGAGAAACATCACACAATACCTCATCTTTCAATGCCTTGATGTCGTACAGTAGGCGACACTACTAGATGACATGAAGATCGCTTCCTTGACGAAGCCATCCGATCTTGTATGGCTGCAAGTGTGGTGTTGCAGAAAGGGACAGTTCTTGACAATCTATACTTATATGAGGTTTTTCTAGATACCACTATCAACGATGAAGTGCAACAGAGTGTCTTTCACCCACAAATAGGCGTTCACCTTCCTCTGGCTCATCAGGTTCACCGGGATGGATCTTGGTGGTAGCAATGGTGGCACTAGGTTTCGCATCAATGATCTGTCTCCCATTTTTTGGTTCTGAATTAGAGTCATAACCCGCTTATTATTTAGAGGTTTTTACCTTATCCACCAATGACTTCTTTGAGCGACAATCAACAATGTTATGCCAGGGGATCTTATGGAATTTGCACCACTTCCCGATATATTTCTTTGTCTTCCCATTATCCTTATTTTCTTGCGTCTTGGACTAGTTGACATGAGGTTTCCCATATTTTCTCTATCCTTTTTTCTATGAGTTGAGGATTCCCTTACCATGATTCTTCTATGCTGGATTCCTAGACCCAAACTGTCACATCTTTTGTTTAAGCTTATGCTTGATTTTGACGACATATTGATAGGTCGTGCCCAATGATGAGATGTCCAAAATCTCCATTTATGTCTGGATGTATCTATGAAAATCATCATGGTACTTGAGCACCATATGTCACTCAAAATATTTGATACCCAACATGGTTCGCAAGGTATGGAAGACAATGGTGAACTCTGGCACTGTTTAGTCTCTTTCATGTCGCAGTGTGGTCCATCTTGTATATAAGTCATCATAACTTCCAACATGATAATATTGTTCCTTAATAGTATCCCTGAAGGAACCCCAAGTGGGTGCAACTACAAATAATGTGGATCCCTCTATTTCTTTTTTCTCATAGAAAGTCTTCCACCAATCTTTGACATGGGGGACAACCTTGAGGAGTGCAAATGCAATATTTTGTCTATCAGAAAAGTTGTGGATAGAAAAATACCCTTCTAGAAGGTTTAACCATTTATATGAGGCATCTGCATCTATTTGACCTTCAAATATAGGAATATCAAAATTGATTTGTACCTTTAAGGGGGTGGCACCTTTGCTTGAGGTGGATGTGTCTCTTTTCGGTAGTCGTCGAAGGATTTGTGTAAGATTGTCCATCATTTCATTCCTCTTTCACTCAAGGGATTCCTTGAGCAACATTTTGAAAGGATCTCATGTCCCATCGTATTTATTTTTTCCCACCGTGGATGGTTTATTGGAAGTTCAAGAGAATTTTTCCTCAAGAGAAACAAGCTCAAGACCCAACTCTCTATACCCTGACCACATCGGGGACATGCAAAAAAAAACAACAAGGAGTAGACCGCTCTGATAACACTAATCCAGATTTATGAGCGGAATGAAATGAAACCACTAATTTATAATATTGACACAAAGACACAGTGAAAAACAATAGAGATACAACAAAACTTGACTTTTATTAAATAAGAAATATGTTGAAAATTGTAAAATGCAGATTGAAAACAAGCTTGCTAGAATGGTGGCAGCTTATCTTTGAGAAGAGATGTGACGTCTATGCTCATTCACAATAAGATAAGTACAATGAGTCTCTGAAGGCCTTTTTACAATAAACATGAATGCCAAAACCCTAGACATCCAAAAACCTAACCCTAGGAGATGAAGTGCCAAAAGTCATGTGGGCCCCATTGGGGTAAGTTAGTACATCAACTTCCTGGGGTTGTAAATTTTTCATACGATCTTCGTTTAGGGCACATGATAGCTCATTGGAAAGGTATAGATGGGGAGCTTCATTTAGGGGGCTCAATGAGAGCCTTCAACTATCAGTGAGGTGCCCGATCGTGAAAAAATGTCATTTAGACCCTCAAAATGGCCCTGGAAGTTTGGGACCTGGAAAATTGCTAAAAATAGTAAGTTTCCAAAAACTTTGTTTTGAGCCAATTGGAAAAGGTGGGTGGCCACCGACATCCTCCTGGATCAAATGATTTGACACCTTTTATGGAAGTGATTTTTTTTACTAGTGAAGCTTTCAAGTAGTGGGATAGCCTTGATAAAGGTACTAAACTCTCCCCCACATGGGAAAAATTTGAAAAAATCTTCTCAAATAAATGAATTAAGGATACAAAAATGGAGGCAATGTATAGAATTCAAGATGAGTTAAGAAAAAGCAAAGGAAGAGATCAAGAATAAGGGTGATGAGAAATCTAAGATATGAGACCTTAATGAAGCACTCATTAAGGAAGCTCAAAAATTAAAACAAGAAATGACTAGCAAAGGAAAGTGGGAAAAGGATGAGTTAAGGGAAGAATTGAAAAAATAAAGATGAAGAGATATTGATCCAGGAGGATCCAGAAGGCCCAAAAATCAAAGTGTTTGTAATCCAATGAAAACTATGCCAAGTCGAAGAGCTCATCGCAAGCTTTCCAATGGTGCAAACAACTTGTCCAACAGAGCTAGAACGAAGACATTATGGTCGGTCAAAGATGTGGTCAACCCAGTCAAAGGGTGACATCAACGTCCATACAGCTGATCATAAAGGTTGACGTCAACATGCTGACATGGCACCTTCAGGAGTTGACACGTGGTAGGAATGTTTGGCATTTTTGGGGGCCACATGGGCCAATTGGAAAGTGCCACATGGCACCCTCAAGTGATGCCATGTGGCATAACCCAGAAGCCGCCACGTGGTAGTCATACACAGTGACAAGTGGAAGTCGCATGGAGTGACAAGCAACAGTTTGACAGGGAGACACATGGACCACACATAGCTAAATAAGTGGAAACAAGTGACGTGGAAGTAGGGTGACTGGGCGAGTAGTTGGACCAATGATCGGATGCCACGTAGCACCACTTAGAGGACACCATGTGGCATCCCCAGAATGCACCATGTGCCCCCCCCCCCTCCATGGGCTGGCAAGTACAATTCCACAAAATCTTGATTAGGGCGATAATCCAAAATTAAGTGGTTAATCTATGAATTTAGTGGTATTGATAAGGTTAAATTAAGATTATGGTTAAAGGCGGATTAACCACCCAAATGGAAGTTTAACAACATAGTTTAAATATGGTTTAAAATATAACATATATATTATATATGGTCGTTGTTGAAACCATATGGTATAATTATATACCATATATTTTATATATGGTTTGAATATATAAATCATTCGCCATTTCAAATGGGAGCTCGCGGGTTTGACCCCAAGCCTCCCCCAAAGTTATCCCAAAACCTTAACCACTCCGCCAAACGGGCGGAGTTTGCAAACTTCACCCGCTAATATTATTTAAACCCATTTATGCCAGTGCTCAGGGGGGGGCTGCACCATCCAGAGGTCGTATAAACACACATTTTGATGCAGAGTTTAGCATTTATTGTAGGGATTTGGCACACTTTATGAGGCAAAGAGCCTAGCAAGGGCCTAGAGGTGACTTCATGCATTTAAGATGATTTGACAATCATTCTTACACGATTTCACACCATGATTGCAATGGAAACGTCTGTTTTTCTATCCGAGCAGCCAATCAGAAGGCTTATGGAAAAAAACCCAATGTAAGCATGGTGCTTTTGTAAATTTCGTTTTGTTATGAAATTTTTCAAAAGATGTATGCATTTTGCAGATTCCGATGAGCATTGAGTGTTGCAACAAGGCAACAAGACATGATCTATTGCAGGAAAACTCATCATATTATCCTTTTCACACAAAACTAAGGCATTGTTGATTATGCTTGAATCTGATCAACGAATTCAAAGAGGACAGTTTCTTCCTATTGTAAAAGAGTCCTTATTATGCCACATATTGTGAGAGATCAACCTTCATCATAAGAGATTGTCTCTTGTGGAAGAGACATTGCCACTTGTTGTGAGAAATGAAATCCTTTGTATTATCAGAGGAGAACCTATTATTGCCATGGATGTGAGAAATTATCCCATGTATTTGTCCATGGAGATTGCCCCATTGCAGGGGAGATTTTGCCACATATTTGTGACAATCAGCTATGTACATATAAGATCACCTTCTTTGATTTTATCACCAAGAATGGGACTACATCCCCTTTATATGTAAAGGAGATAATATTTTAAAGAAGATAATAAAGTGACTACATAGTTGAGTAGAGCTCGGAGATGTAGCCCACCCTGAGTGAACTTCGTTATCAAGTGGTGATTCCTTGTCCTTATGGTTGACTTCTTATCTCATGTTTCTTATGCTTCCTTATTTCTGCAGTTAAGTTGTTGTATGCATTAAATAATGGTATATGATATTTAATCAGCTTATTTACCAAGTTTTATTCAATTTGGATTCAAGCCTCTTAATCACTTCAATTTCACCTTTTTAAATGCAATCAAGTTCAATAAAAGTGATCTTAAATCTGACCTTTAAAGGAGTGGCTTAGAACCAAGTAAATATTGGATTCAAATTGGATTCAAGCCTCTTAATCACTTCAATTTCACCTTTTTAAATGCAATCAAGTTCAATAAAAGCAATCTTAAATATGACCTTTAAAGGAGTGTCTTAGAACCGAGTCCTTATTATGCCACATCTTGTGAGAGATCATCCTTCATCATAAGAGATTGTCTCTTGTGGAAGAGACATTGCCACTTGTTGTGAGCACTAAAATCCTTTGTATTGTCAGAGGAGAACCTATTATTTCCATGGATGTGAGAAATTATCCCGTCTATTTGTCCATGGAGATTGCCCCATTGCAGGAGAGATTTTTCCACATATTTGTGACAATCATCTATGTACATATAAGAGCACCGTCTTTGATTCTATCACCAAGAATGGGACTGCAACCCCTGATAGGGTCACATTGTATCTTCAAAAGGAGAAAGAAGACAATATTCAAGAAGGTCACAAGAAGATGCTTTAATAAGTTGAAGTTCATCTAGAGAATGTACATGTTAAATATGATGGTTTTATCTCCATGGCTAGAGAAATCAAACACCAAGCAATGAGGATAGAGGGCTCCATTGTCTCTGAAAATAATATAGATGAAATGCATGTGCAAAGTGAAGGAAAACCATCAAATATGAAACCATATCAACACCCTCATGACTTGGAAAGATTTCAAGGAAGACAAGAAGATAGATATCATCATTAGCAAGGAAGAATATGTAATGCTCATCAATATTCATGGAACAAGGCATCACAAAACCATTATTCAACAAGATATTATCATAGACCAACATCTACTACAAACTAGAGAAGCTTCAACAACAATACATGGAATAAAGGGAAAGAAAATTATGCAACAACTAACCACCAAGGATTGTGACTGAAAATAATTGATTTTGGATGGATGAATCATCATCAATGGAAAGAAGAAAGTAGGAACATAAGAAAATCATATTACTTGGTTTCATCACATGTGAAGTCTATAATTGCAAATCTATGAGGACACATATTTTTGAAGGAGGGTACTATGTTATGACCCAAAGGGGGCATATATATGATTAAATGTACATTATATGACCCCAGTGGGGGAATATATGGGGATAAATGTACATGTAATGCATAAATATATATGTAATAGGTTCGTCCTAATACTAAAGGGGGATCATGTGTAGGTGTGAATATGTATATATAGAGATCATGTATTCATTATTGAGGAGATGTGAATTGTGATGTATGAGTGTATTTGGTTATGTGGAGGAGGTTTTCCTATTATATAAGGAGTTATTGTGTAACTCATATCTATTATCTATATTGGAGTTGTACTCCACGCTCACATTGTTGTACATGGTGTGTACTTCTATTTTATTCTAATATCTTAAGCATTTGGAACATAACAAATTACAACAAGTGTGACTCAAGGTAATCATTCCACTTGCTATAAATTACTCAATTTAATATAGATATATGTTATTCACCCCATCCAAAGCCCATTTTAATCATTAATGTTATGTTTATGATTTGATTTCGGTGGATTCAAGTAGTACTTGAGATATTAGAATAGATCTACTTTCATGCAAATCTAATTTATTATGCCATGGGATTTGAGAAAGGTTTGTTGGCTATTTTATGTATAGGTAAGCAGGTAAATAAAATTTATAGGAGTTGGATCTCAAGGGAGCTCTTCCAAGGATACATTGGACAACTTTCAAGTTAAAGGTGAGTTACTCTTTCTTACTTCCTTTGCATAGTATGCTTGTATGAATTAGATCTAGGAGGAAACACATAGTGATCTATCCGATAGTCTATCTCTATTTGAAATAATGTTAGTGAGATGATTTTTTTGTCTCTCCATAGTTAAAAACATACCCCCAATAAAGTCTCTTGGCCTTCATATTCCCCTTTTCTTAATACACTTGGAGTGAACATAGGCTTAGGAGAAAAAGTATAGGTGCCACAAAATGGGTATTTGGTTAAATAACTCATCCTTATTAGTCATTTTGAACCCAAACCAACTTAGGAAGTATTTATCAAGTGTTATAATGATTATTCCCCAATACCCTCATTATTGGAATCAGTGCATATTAAGAAAAATTTATAAAAAATATAAAGTATTAAAACTAGTGTTGACATAAGGATCCACATAAGCTATTTAATATTCCCTCATGCAAGGTTGTCCATAGAAAATTTATCAATTTATGTAGTGATTTGACAAAGGTCCTACAATCCTAAATAATCCCTTGATGAAACTTCAGTAATATCCTTCTAATATCAGGAAGATCCTCATTTATGTTACATTCTTTGAAGTTGGCCAATTGATATCGCTTTATTATTCTTGGGATTTACCTTCAATCCATATTTAGATAATTATATGCCCCATATATTGAGTTTAATTTTTGAAGAACTCGCATTTACTTATATTAGCATACAACTTATGTTCTTACAACTTATGCAGAACTAGGTGAAAATGCTCTTGATGCTCCTCCTCATTTCAATAGTAGACTAGGATGTCATCAATAAACACAACATTTAATACATATGAAGTACATCATTTGTTCATCATGAAGACTACAGGTGAATTTGTTAATGCAAGTGGAAAGACTAAAAACTCATAATCAGGTCTTGAAAATAGTCTTGGGTATGCCATCTTCATCTACTCTTATCTGATGGTATCCCAACCTTATATTCAATGTTGATAACACTTTTCCCCTTTGATTTGATCAAATAGATCATCAATTCTAAGTAGTGGGAACTCATTCTTATTCTTCACATTGTTCAACTACCTATAATCAATGCACATTCTAAAGTTCCCATCCTTCTTCTTAACAAATGAAACATCAACACCCCCCATGTTGATGCTCTAGGATGAATGAATCCTTTATCCAACAACTCATGTAGTGAAATTTTATCTATTCAAGATCATTATTTCCCAATCTTTAAGGTCCATCCATATCAAGGTTTGTCTAGGCATTGGTTCTATATTGTAATTTACTTCTCAGTTGGTGGTAATCCCAAAACTTCTTTTCGGAATACATCCATGAATTCTCTTCTTACTAGTAACTACTCATCTTCTACACTCGATTCATTTGTTGCTTATGTGATGTGAATGATATAAACTTTAAAGCCTTTCACACATTGTTCATAGATTTCATAGCTAACATATGTCTTGCTAACACTAGTATCTTATCCCCTTGGAAGCTTCTAAGTATCCCTTCATCATCCATGCATTCCACCTTATTCTCATAGTAGTCCACCTTAGCTTTATGAATCTCTAGCCAGTCTTGTCCAATTATTCCATCATATGTTCCCAAATATTACCCATGGAAACATACGGTGCTAGACCAAACACCTAGGTCTACTATGTAGTGATCGACTACCTAATTGACCCACTTCTTGGCACCATTCATCATTTTCACCTTCCAAGGATCTTGGAGCTTTTCGATGCTCAACTTACGCTTGCCACCACCACAAGGGATATGAAATTATGGGTGATTTTGGTATTAATCAAAATGTTATAGAGTTGACCAAAGATATTACCTTGAACCTGAATCAAAGAGGCTTGATAATTTACTAGAATTCTATCCATATCTAAATAAATCTTCCCTTTAAATGCATCCCACATGATGCCTTATGGATCCAAGTGGTCCATTGTTACCCTCACCTAGTTCTTTCTCTTGGGGAACTTGTAGGATTTATGTCCAAACTCTCTACATTCAAAAAAATTAATCCTAACATTGGAAGGTCATGGGTTATCTTGAGTTATGACTTATTTTTTGGGTTCTAGTAGTGGTTCTAGATTAAAATTATGTTGATCAAACCTCTACCTCCAAGTATTCCAATGATTAACCCTCTGGTTGAGATTATCACTCAATCACTTCTACCATTGGGATTCTACTCCAAACAATCTGGTCCTCTATATTATTTCTAATAGGGTCTTCAACATGGTGGTTCAAACATTGTCTCTAACATGATCTTCAAGTCCTCTGGTGAATCTCTTGAATTAGGATTGTTCATTGAGTCCATGGCATATTTGTCTAATTCCAAAATTTTATATTCATGTTGTTCATGTACTTTTTGAAGATATCATGTTCCATATGCTCTTCATGCACCTTCTCCTTTTTCTTCAAGTGATACCACTAGAGATTTGCATCATTCGAAAACTAATAACTATAGAACTTAGTCTTCTCCAAGGAGTTAAATTCATATAATAATATGTGCCTCTCAATATTAACCAACCAGGATTTCACTTAATTTCCTCTTCTCATGATTCCATTGAAGGTGGTTTCCTTTTTCTTTCTTAGCTTATATCCCAACTTTGGACACTTGAGTGCTTCTTCTTGGTTAGGGTTCTTATCTGTTGAGGGTCTCTTTCCTTGGTTCTTTGACTTGGATCCCAGGGACTCGAGCATTATTTTGATTTATCGAATATGTGAGATAGTTCATACATCTGACTCTTCAACAAGTGAACTTCTCAAGATAACTTTCATGGATTAGATGGTCACTGAGAGGGACATGATGACGATTGATCCCCATATTCTCACTCTAGGTATAAGAACTAGATATGACCATAGTCGGTCTTCTTTTGGTGTCGATAGTAAAGGTACATTGTTCTCAAGTAATGATTTATACTCTAGGTGCAATGTGCATGGTTAACATCAATACAGAGCTGATTACACCTAGGCTCATATAGAACATGCATTCACATCATCCAATCACTTTATAAATATATAGTAGTCTCATAAATACTAATTGGACCCAATGGCCAAGTCCCCAAAGGTGATCTATGTTTCATAAATTCTCGATGTTGGTTCCACCCCATCTAATATATGTGTATTGCATCTAACCTAGTCCTTGGAAGGCAACCAACAACTCACTCACTTACAAAATAACAACAAGTTATAGAATTAATGGAAATTTGTGCTTAACCACTATGGATCTCCTTACATTGCATTCATGAATGATCCAATAATTAGTGTATCCACATTCATATATATCGGTCTCTTCGAATACATATGATAAAATTGGAACGATACAGAGAAGATTAGCATGGCCCCTACGCAAGGATGACATGCGCAAATCGAGAAATGGTCCAAAAAGATATCTAACTCCTATTCTAACCTTATTTTATTAATGACATTAACTTCTAGTTCTAATTTACACAACCATACTAATAATTCATAACTTTTATATCTTCGGCTTAACAAGGAACGGGCGAGAGCATAGCAAAGCACATTGGATTCTTGCAACCTATCGATCCATCCATTATCGTATAGGTAGAATTAGCATGGGAGAGACTCTTCATCATGCTATTGCAAACACAAATTCCTTTTGGTATTTCATGAAATGTTGGGCTGAATGGAGCATAGGAATTCCTATTTCCAGGAAACCCGAGCACACGACAATGGTCTTCAAGGACGACAAAAAAAAATTAAGTGATACCCAAGATTTCTTTAAGGGAAAAGAAGTGGTCACCGATCAGGTTAAGGAGTGAAGGTTTTGAAGTTCTTTCCAGAGGATTTACTGCTCATGAATTCAGAACCAACGTTGGCAAAGAAAAAATTAATCTATGTAAGAACCAGTGCTGTTGCAATGAAGAACGTTGAGAATAATAGTATTCATAAATCCATGAAAGGCGAAACTGACCTGGAAATATCTTCTTTTCATTTTAGCAAAAAAATGATTTGAAATCTGAAGGAACGAACTCAAGCTTCAAGGAGGGAATTAATTCCTGCAAAACAGAGGTGCACTTCCCATCAACTCCTATGTGAAATTGGGCATTGGAAAAGACCAAAAGAAGCTTTGGAAGAAACGATGTGTGTGTTCTACACCTCCTGAAAAGTGGAAATAGAAAAACAATTCATTTTAGAGTGTGAAGCCTTCAAAGACAGTAGGGACAACTATAGAAGTATCTTGACATCTATCTCTTGTAATAACTTATTCAGGGAGGGGACAGTGGTGAAATTGGGGGAGATCATCATCAAGTTGAACAGGAAAAGGGTTGAACTGCAGAAATCAGTGTGTGAGGTAGTTTTTCCCATAGGCTATTGTTAGCCTCGTGGACGTTAAAATCATTTCGTCTTCTTCTTCGTCTTCAACAATTCTATAGATTGGATTGATTCTCGTGACATTCACAACTTCACCTATCTTGATAGTGGCATGGAATCGTCCTGACACAATTGTTGATAAGCATATTTTTTTTAATAATATAATTGTTGTACGGCATGGTGTAGATCCATTGGCAAGTGTTGTGTAAATGGAAGGAAATGTAAAAAGGAGGATTGTAAAGGACACACCCTTATGGTGTAGATAGATTGGCAAGTGTCGTGTAAATGGAAAGAAATGTAAAAAGGGAGTCTCACATTCGATTCTCACCTTGATTTACCTATGCCCCATGCTTGCACCTGGAGGTTATAGAGGTACCAGACGGGAATGGACCCTATGTCATGGGAGTACGAGAACAGTCAGTTGTCGATTCCACCAATGAAAAATAAATAATAATATTGTAAAGGACGCCAGTTTTATTTTACGGATTGGTTTCTACATTGATTTTTAAGTGTAAGACGGTGTTCTCTTTGACAAAAATTTCAAAATTTTTAAAATTTAACAATCAAAATCTTTGATTTTCGGGTGTTTGTATAAGTTTGAAGAAAATAAATCTGAACTTGACAAAGGTGACCAAGAAAAATATCATGCGAAAAATAAAGAGGTCGTCATGTTCATTAAACTTCTTGCAGGGATGAGATGCTTCCTCAGGTTCACCTTGGGGGAAATGCATTCACCATTTGGAAAAGTTTAGAATTTACATGAAAACCTTGATAAAGGTGGAGCATTTTTTCTTGAAGAATATTTTGTTTTCTATTAATATGGAAGAATATCATTCTCTTTGAAATCATTTGTTGAAAATTAAAGTTATTACAGATCAGCTAAAGGCTATTGATAGGAAGATGGAAGAGGAAGATCTTGGTACCATAACTCTAAAGAGTTTTCCCTCCTCTTTAGAAGATTTTGTTGAGACATTGAATATTAATTCAAATGATGAGCTAATGTTGGATCAATTTAGCAACAAGCTTTTGTAAAAAGATAGGTGGAGGAAGCAATTTCGAAATAACATTGGTCATGATATTTTAGAGGTAACCTTAGGAACGAATTTGTTGGCACAAGGGCAAACCCAGGGTTCAACTCAAAGAGCGCACCAACAAGCTCTAACTACTGGCCCTTTTAGCTACACCTGTGAAGCAAATGCAGTCTCACTTGAAGCAGCTATGTGGGGGTTGCAGGACAGAGATGTCTACAACCAAGGGAACGATCAAGTGGATCCAACACTAGAACCATACAACATGCATATATCACTTATCAGCTTAGATCTATTCCACACATCTATTAGATCTACACATCAATGCAACAACAGTATATCAAGGAAAAAGAAAAAAACATCAATCACACATACAATACAAGATATACATGGTTCACCCTCTCTCTAGAGCTACGTCCACATAATCGTGCTTTATAATGTATTAAGGATGAAGCATATAGTTCTTGTCTATGCTCTTAGCTAGCAGATATTCTTTATTCTTCTCTCTATCTCTCCCCTCCCTGCGCACCCAGCTGCAGGGTTGATCTTCGCACCCAGCTGAAGATATTACAATACAAAAGGCTCTCGTACTCAATGCTTCTCTCTCACCCAATGTTACTCACCCAATCACACAACAATAATCACAACACCAACGATAGTAACAACAATGACAACTAGATCGAACCTCCTTCCCTCATGTAGGTTCTTATTTATACATTACAATCACTCATTAACATCCTTAGGCCAAAACCTAGGTGTCAAAACCCTAGATACCAAAACCCTAGGTGTCTAAAACCCTAGGTCAACTTGACCCGCATTTTCAGGGATTCGCTAGCCCGTCTTCCTTCCTTCTCACGCGGTGCTCCAAAGAATCCAACGGTGGATTTTTCCTCTTGTTGATTTGTCCATGATCCTTCTTCCTTGATGTTTTGTTGTCCTTGATCTCCTCATCCAATGGCTTGATTTCTTAGACTTTGTCCATCTTTTCTGCTCTTTGCTCACTTCGACTCAGTAATAGTCACTATGTCTTTCGCGTAGTTTGAATTCTACCTTTTCTTCCTTGACCTTCACTTACTTCCATAACCAAGGCCCAACAAGCCCCCAACACTCACCTGTGACTCATCCCAAGGCACTTCAGATCGAACCTTTATGTTTTACTTCGAATTCAAACTGTGTAGTGTAGCCTTTGCTTTCTGCTCTATGCCTCCTCTCCTTCCCTGTGAAGACTGCCTTTTTTGTGTCTGGTACCCAGTTTCAACTACACCTGGTACCTAGACCCTTTTCCTTATGCTTTTACTTAGAGCTACGGGGCAGTCGGTTGTCATAATACAATTTCAATCGAATCCCATTCACCAATCCTTCCTTCCATTCTCCCTTCAAAGTCTTCAACTGCGCAGCTCCTCCTTCTGTAACATAGACGATCTCATATGGCCCGAGCCAGTGCGTTATGAACTTCCCAGGATGTTTTATGAACTTACTATCATATACCATTACTAGATCACCTTATGTAAATGACTTCTTCTTGATGTGTCTGTCATGATAGGCTATTTCTCTTTCCTTTTTCACCTGTTGATGGAATCCTGCAATAAATATGTCTTCTTCGAGTTCGAGCAATTATGCAAGCCTTTATTGAACAACACCAATATCATCCATATCTGTAAAGGCAACAATTCTTAAGCTTGGTACCATCTATTCCATTGGGACAACAACTTCGAGACCATATACCAACTTAAAAGGGGTTTGCATTGTTAGCTTCTTGTAAGTGGTTCTATAGGACCATAGCACTGTTGGTACTCTTAAATCCCAGTCATCCTTGTTCACACTGCAAATCTCCGTCAGTGTTGTCTCCAAGATATTCTTAAATGCTTCTACTGTTCCATTTACTTGTGGATGGTAAGGTGTGCTCTTCTAATGGCGGACTGCAAATTCCTCGGTCAAGGCATCAATTGTTTTATTTATGAAATGTGTTCCTTGATCACTCATAAGGATCTTTGGGCATCCAAACCTGGTTATAATGTCATCAAATATGAAACACGCACTTGTAGTTGCACTACAGTCTTTAACTTCTCTTTCTTTAGCCCATCTGGTCAAGTACCCTAGATACCAAAACCCTAGGTGTCTAAAACCCCAGGTCAACTTGATCTGCATTTTTAGGGCTTCGCCAGCCTGTCTTTCCTTCCTTCTCGTGCGGTGCTCCAAAGAATCCAACGATGGATTTTTCTTCTTGTTGAGTTGTCCATTATCCTTCTTCCTTGTTGTTCTATCTTCCTCAATCTCCTCATCCAATGACTTTCTTTCTCGGACTTCGCTCCATCTTTTCTGCTCTTTGCTCACTTCGACCTAGTAATAGTCACTGTGTCTTCCGTGTAGTTCGCATTCTTCCTTTTATTCCTCGATCTTCACTTACTTCCATAACCAAGGGCCAATAGGCCCCCAACACTCACATGTGACTCGTTCTGAGGAACTTTAGATCAGACCTTTCTATTTTACTTCGACTTCAGACTGCGCAGTGCAGCCTTTGATTTATGCTCTATGCCTTCTCTCCTTCCCTGTGCAAACTGTATTTTATGTGTCTGGTACCCAGCTTCAATAGCACCTGGTACCTAGACCATTTTCCTTATGCTTTTACTTAGAGCTACGAGGCAACAGGTTTTCATAATACAATTTCAACCAGCTCCCATTCACCAATACTTCCTTCCATTCTCCCTTCAAAGTATTCAACTGTGCATCTCCTCCTTCTGTAACATAGGCGATCTCATATGGCCTGAGCCAATGCATTCTGAACTTCCCAGTATGTTTATGAAATTATTGTCATATACCAGTACAAGATCACCTTGTGTAAATGCCTTCTTCTTGATGTGCTTATCATGATAGGCCTTTTCTCTTTCCTTTTGCACCTGTTGATGGAATCCTGCAATAAATCTGTCTTCTTCGAGTTCGAGCATCAATTCTTAAGCTTGGTACCAAGTGTTCCATTAGGACAACAGCTTCGAGACCATATACCAAATTAAAAGGGGTATGCATTGTTAACTTCTTGTAAGTGGTTCTATAGGCCCATAGTATTGTTGGTACTCTTAAATCCTAGTCATCCTTGTTCACACTGCAAATCTTCGTCAGTGTTGTCTCTAAGATCTTGTTAAATGCTTCTATTGTTCCATTTGCTTGTGGATGTGCTCTTCTAATGGCGGACTACAAATTCCTCAGTCAGGACTTCAATTGTTTTATTTATGAAATGTGTGCCTTGATCACTCATAAGAATATTTGGGCATCCAAACTTGGTTATAATTTCATCAAATATGAAGCGCACAGTTGTAGTTGCACTACAGTCTTTAAATACTCTTGCTTCAGCCCATCTGGTCAAGTACTTTGTTGTTGTAATTATGTACCTTGCTCATGTGCTCTTTCCTAGTGGGTTTATAGGTCCCACAAAGTCAATGGACCATTTCTCAAATGCTTGTAGGGTCAGTTGTGGTGCTAGTGGAATTTCATCTCTTCTGGATGGTTTCCCAACTCGTTGGCATACATCGCAGGCTCTATAACAGTCTTTAGCATCTCTATGTAAGGTAGGCCACCAAAGGCCATCTCTAAGCACCTTCTGCGTGGTTTATTTCCCTGCTTAGTGTCCTCCTGCAATGCCCTCATGAGCTTCTGTGAGGATCATTGGTCCTTCTACATCCATAACACACCATCTCAATATCTCATCGGGTCCCATTTTGTATAGTTGTCTAACTATAAGTGAAAAGTCTGGAGCATGCACTACTAGCTATTTATTCTGGGGAATTGTATATTCACTAGGTTCCATTCCTATTGATAGGAACTGGACTATTTCTATGAAGTGGTCATCAATATTTATAATGGCCAGTAACTGTGCATCTGATAGTGCATCCTCCAAACTAGTGGGCTCTTCTCCATGTTCCAACCTCAACAAGTGGCCAGGACCTATTTTCATTATTCATGGCTTTACTATGATCTCAAAGTCATATTCCTGAAATGGAAGAAGCCATATGTATATTCTCCCCCCCAACACTGGCTTGTTGACTAGGTATTTCAGCATGGAGTGATCAATAAACATTTTAAAGTGTCCTCCCAACAAGTAGTGGCGAAATTTCTGCAGTGCATACACCATGGCCTCTCGCTTGGTAGTGGTGTGATTGATCTCAGCAGTTGATAGCTTCCTGCTAAAAAAGGATAATGGATGGTCAATATCTCATTTCCCAGGTTGTGCTAACACTTCTCCTAAGGAAATAGAATACGCATCAACATGCACATGAAACTCCTTGCTCCAATATGGGAAGACCAGAATAGGCACAGTAACCATTTTCTGTTTCAGTGTGACAAAGCTCTGCTGACACTCTTCTGTCCAACTAAACTGACAGTCCTTCTTCAAAAGCTTCTCCATGGGTGTTGTAATATGGGCATATCCTTTAATGAACTTCCTATAATATCCTGTGTGTCCCAACGTAGTGCACAGTTGTTTGACTGAAGTAGGAGGGGGTAGATCAACTATAATGGAAATTTTAGATGGATCGACCAGCAATCCCTGCTTGCATACAATATGACCTAACAACACTCCAAATGGTGAGAAGAATATGCATTTCTTCAGATTCAAGTAAATTTGACACTACTTGCATTTTTCCAACATTAGCCTTAGACATTCAATATGATTTTTCAATAAACTAAAAATAGTCCAATCATCAAAATATGATTCTAGAAATTTATGCAGAAACTCCTTGAATGCTTTGACCATCACCCTGGAAAATATGGTTGGGAAATTATTCAATCCAAATGGCATCACTGTATACTAATAGTACCCCCATTATGTTGCAAATGTGGTTTTATGGTGATCTTCCTTGGCAATCTGGATATGATGGTATCCTGAGAATCCATCTGTAAAAGAGTATACCTCCTGACCTCCCACATTATTTAACACTTCATCAGTGAATGGTGTAGGGAAGGGGTCATGCAAAAAAACATCGTTTAGCTTCATGAGATCTATGCAGATCCTGATCTCTCCTATTTTCTTGTCCTATACCACCATAGGGATAATCCATTATGATTCTTCCACAGGTTCTATAATCCCTGCTTTCAGCATTTTGTCGAGCTCAATCTTCACTTTCTCCTTATATTCAGGGTTCAATTTGTAAGGTCTCTGTTTGAATGGTCTTGCATCTAGTTTCAAAGGGATCCTCATCTCTCCCATAGGCCCTTTAATTCCCTTCATATCAGTGAACTTGGTTGGAAACAAGTCTTGATATTCATGTAGTAATTTTGTAATCTTGTCAATAGTGGTAGCATCCCAATAATATCCAACATTTGCAATCTTTGGTGTCTTCTCTATTCCAATATTGAATTTCCTAATCTTGATTGGTTGTCCAATGAATGGTAACTCAACTCCTAGTACTTCCACATCTCTTTGGCATTCTGTTTCTATGATCTTCACCTTTCTTGGATCATCATTGTCATTCGCATTGATGTTGTAATAGCCTTGCAGTTTCTGGAGAGGCGCAGTCCATTCGTCCTCTCCTTGCTCCAAAGGGAGGTCAGATGCCTCCTCGAATACTTTATGTCTTACAATCTGCAATGCTTGATTGACTGAAGGATATTTACTTTCAAATAAGAAGGTGGCTACAAAATTCCGAGTCATACCTTCCCAATCTGTAGTGATGAGGCGCAGCTTCGCTTGAAGGTACCAGTTGATAGGGGTTGTGTCTAGTGTGTTGATGAACTTGTGCACCCACTGCTCTTGAGGAATGTTGCTCTAGGCTTCTTCACAACTTCGCACATGGTCCTTTGGTCAGCTTCGACCTGTGTATTGAATTTCGCATCCTTCTACTTGTGTTGAGAACCACGTTGTCATAAGGGTACGACATTGTACCCATTTTGTAATGTTTTTTTTTGTGTGTCCCCCACCATCTTGTTGGTGTGTCTTTCAGGGCCTCATCCATTGCCAACAATCTTTGTTGCATTGGTACACTTTCTTCAAAGTCTGACAAGAATGTTTCTAAAGGATTCAGACCATCAAAGGTGGGTAAATTACTTACTATTGTGTCGATCCAGCGAACTTCTTTGGTTAATCTAGCACATCTTCTTGTAGATACTTCATACATTTTATTCTTCCAATTCTGCAGTGCTTCTTCTGAGTCTGATGAACATGCATTGTCACTTCGCCAGCTTAAGTTTCCATCGGCTTTAGGATTAATGTAATCATGTTGTCTGGTTGTTATGTTTTCCAGTTCATATGCACGGTCTTCTTCTCTAATGGGCTCTGTCTATCATTGGCCTTCATCGGGATCTAAGGGTGCAATGACCCTAAGGCCATCTCTTTCAAAATTCATACATATTTTCTTTAAATCGACCACAGTGGAATTATTGAAAGCCCAATCAATTCCTAACAGTGCGGGGTAAGGAAATTTATCATCAACTATCTCAATTACCTCAAAATTTGCAAACGTTCTTACTCCGACGATGTCCACAGGGACATGCTCCAGTCTGCCAAAGGGGCTTACAGCTTGCTGATTATCTATCCTGAGCCTGATAGGGGAATAGATCAACTTCATTTTTCCCATTAGTGCCCAGGTTTGCTGCGTCATGACATTGACCTCCGACCCTAAGTCGAGGACCACATAGTCTATATCATATTATCCTATTTGAGCATTCAAGTGTAATTCCTTATTTGTCCTTCTCTTTTTAGAGATTTGGTGTACTGCCCTATTAAGTAAGGGTTCTATCTTTCCTAGCTCATATTTTCTAATTAAATTTTGTAGTTCTTGTACAACGCTCTCATCCTAAATCAACTTAATACAAGTATATAGAAATTCCATGAGCTTTCTTACCTCTTTTCCTTCTTTTGGCAAAGCAGACTGATCGAATTCCAGAGGCATTCCATATTCTCTTACTTCTGGCTGTGTCTTTGATGAAGATACTTGGTCTGCTTTGAACTCTTTTCTTGCCTCCTCAAATATATGTCTTTCTTTCTTTGCATCAAAAGTTTGGGTCTTCTTTGTAGCTTTCTTGATTCTTGAGTCTTCTGCAACCTTTCCTTAGGTCATTCTGTCTTATCCTATAAAAACACCTCCTCTAGTGATAAGAGTGACTCTGGGTATACTCCGAGAGGTTCAGCATATATCAGTTTCACTTGCGGGTTCTACTGAGGTACTCATATTTCCTTAAGATTATCCAACCATGATGGACATTCCTCGATAACATGCTCAAAAGAGTTGCAATAGCTGCAAGTGGTACAAGGGTTCTAACATTCCCTTGCGATGTGTCCTGGTTGCATGCAATTATAACAGATGATATTTCCTCGACCTCGACCCATACCTCCTCTTCCTCCTCATCCTTTGAATCCACCATGAGGATTGAAGTTTCCTCTCCCAGGGGAGTTATATTGCGTAGTGTTTCCTTCTTGTTGCACTTCGCCTTGAATTTTGCATATCTCTCTTGACCTTTCATGTATGAGATCGTAAGCCCTACAATCTCTATCATCATGCCCCTTGGACTTACAGAACATGCAATACAAATTTGTGGGTGTCTGAACATATTTTTTCATGTAATAACACTCACCAGGGCGATGTTTATTGTTGCATACCTCGCACCAAGGTAAGGTGACTTGCTTCAAGGGGCTCGGAGCTCCAGAGGCAAAGTATTCATGAAATAGGGGACATTTCTCCTTGTCATGGCCTTTTGATCTACATCTGACACACCAAATTTCTTCTCTTTTATCTTTTCCCTTGTCCTTTTTCATATCTTCGACTTGCAGAGACAAACTAGTTATCTGACTCAAGATTTGACTCATACCTGAGTTGGATTCTCCCATAGGGGTTGATTCTAGCTTCATGGCGATCTCTAGCGCCTCAACCTGCAAAGAAATCTTATGTTGCATCAGAGGAAATCTGATGTGTGGTAAAAGGGCAGCAATGAACCACTCTTTTTTCTACTCATCTGGGATCTGAAAAGTCGATCGGCCTGTTAAGGTCTTGAATCTTTGATCAAATTCCCAAACAGGTTCGGCTACCTTCTACTTAATCTCTTTCATCTCTGTGATACATTGTGATTCCAATTTCAGTTTCTTGAATTCTACAATCAACGCATTCTTGATCTGATTCAGTGGCTTAGGTTGTGCAAGTCCTTGGACAAGCTTCATGTACCAGCTCAGTGCATGATCCCTTAGGGTAGTACTAAACTGAGTTCTTTTAATAGATTTGTTGGTGACATTCTTAATATTCCATATGGATTCACATAGGAACCAGTGTTGATCAGGGTCTTCAGACCCATCTCCCCTAAAGATAGGGAGCCTCATCTCATATGCCATAGATCTTCCTAGGTTTCTTGTGTGAGTATATGTTGCACTACTAGTAATAGTACTCTAAGGACTATGGTGACTCTAACTATTCTGAGTTCTTAGTGTTGTTGAAACAACAGGAGGGATAATAGTACTTACTTCAGTATTCTGCGCAGTTCTTGAATTTTTTGGCTCGTCCTGGCGAGGTTCTTCAGCTTTTCCTTCCTCTTCCCTAGTGGGTTCTAAATGCTCTTCATCTGTTAGATCTGCCTCTTCTCCACTATAGAAACCCTCATCCCCATAGTTCTTCTTAAATAAGTTCACAAGATGAACTTCTCTTAACGCTCTTCCACTACGCGTGTGTCCAGCCTCTATGTCGTTGTCATTGTTGTTGTCCAAATTTTTTAACATTAGTTTTTTCAAATATGACCAATCTATTGTATCTTCAATATGTTCTTCTCATGCAATAGCATCTTGATCCTCAACTTCAGAAAATGTAAAACTTTTCCTCTGGGTCCCTTGAAGAAATATCTCTTTTCTTGGCTATATGACTCTACTTTGTCAACAACAAACTCGTTGATGTAACCTCCAATGGTGCTATCAAACCAGTGATCTACTTCTCTTGATACGATTTTATCAACTCTCTTAACCTTCTTGATCAACGCCAATGTCCAAACTACAGGAGTTCTAGATCTGATCTCAAACTGGGTATCTGCTAACCTAGCTAACCACTCATATAGCTCATGATGGATTCCTCTAAAGAAAATCTCATGTATATCAGTAAAGATATATCTCTCCAACCAATCCTATGTACTAATATTAGGGCTCTTGTTCTGGGATTCAGCGAAATCATTTTCTTGATCCTCTATCCACTTTTGAATTTTTGTCTTTGATGGAAACCACCTTGACATTCCCTCAAGAATATTCTTGTCTCGGCAACGGAACCATTTGTTGGCACAGGGGCAGACCCAGGGTTCAACTCCAAGAACACACCAACAATCCCTAACTATTTTCCCTTTCATATACACCTACGAAGCAGATGTAGGGATGCAGGAGCATCATAAGCAACAAGCAAGTGCGAAAGAGGAAGACAACTAGAAAGCACCAGTGCACATTTTTTTTTGAAATGTTTTGAAACATTAATGTAATAGTTAAGAGGAAGCACACTTAGATATTGTAAATAGATCTTGAGCGATCCTCTCTCATCTGTAGTAGGTGAAGGCATTTATACATAATTAATGTAAGTAGGTAGATTTAAATGCAGATTAGACAGTTTAGAGTGTAGGAGGTAAAACCGACTATAGACACCCTCATCTTGTATCATTTGTAACATTAATATTATCAAGAAGAAGGAATAGAGCATAGAGGAGAGAAGAAGCAGAGAGATGTGGAGAAGAACCCATGTACAGAAGTTCTGAAATTAATATATATGAAGCTTTGATTCAGACTCATGGTGTTCAAATACTTTATGTGTATACATGTTGAATGTTATGCTCATGGTTGTTTTACTATTTCTGTTGTACATTTTCTTTTATGCTATGTATGTATGATTTCAGGTTAAGTATTTGAAGTCTGAGAGAGTAAGGGAATGAGTTTCAACTGTTTCTCTATCTGAGCAAGAGTTCCTACAAAGAGTGCAGTGAAACGTCTGCAAGGAGTGCGTCGATGGGTTCAGAGTTCACCTTTGAAAGATTAGGAGGGATATCGTCGTTCTCATCTTCTGTAGAAGTGCAATTCAGGCACAAAAGTCATGCAAGGTGTGTGCAGGCTGGTTGGAAGTTTAGAACTTGTCAACCAAGGAGAGGGTTGAAGACTGTTGTCGCAAGGAGTTTCACAGAGTCAAAGGATTCAAATACTTAGACATATTTGAAGAGTGTTGCAAGGAGTGCATGCAGAAATCTCGTAGAAGATTTGAGTTAGTGAAAGGAAGCTCAGGAGAATTAGCGTCTTCAAGGTGTGAAGAGTAGAAGAGGGGTTTTGGTCATCGTGTAGAGGCCAAGTCATAGTGAGGAGGATTATTGAGGTGACTCGGAGCAGAAGTTCTTTGAGGAAGAGTTTGGACGGTAGAAATTCTTCGAGGAGGAATCCTGAAACAGCGGGGATCGTTGGATCTGCGGAAGCTGCGAGAGGGATAACGGTCAGGACAGAGCCATCCTTTGGATAGCCTAAATTAACGTCAACCGTTGATTGAGATTTCTGGGGCCGTCAGATTGTTTTTTGGAGTTTCGTACTTCGGAAGTCCGAGTTGCAAGTTTGGGTCTTGACACATCAAGTACCCGAAGTCTGAAAGGATTCTTGTCGAGGTTTGTGGAAAACAGCAAGGAGAAGTACCATTTCGGTATTTCGAAACTTCGAGGATCGGAAGGTGGAAAGGACAAAGAATTCAAGTGTTAGCATATTGAATTCCCGGTATGCAAAATTGTGCTGACCATTGGATCAAGGGAGACTTCACATCTGTTGATCTCCTTGGAAGCGGAACCTTAGAGTTTCAGAATTTCAGGATTCGAAGGTTTGGGAATCCAGAAGGTATAATAAAAGCACATTTTGGTGGTTGAAACCCTAAAATCATGAAGATAAAAGGGAGACTAGGACATATGTATTTCGGCAGATCGAGAATCGAAAGTTTGGGAGTCGAGGGGAAGAGTTGCATGACATTGCAACTCCTGAATTCGCGAAAGCCGAAAAGATGAAATTGACATCAGGAAGACCAAGTGATTGAATATTTCGGGTTTCGTAGGTCGAAGAGGTAAGGTGCTTGACCACAGGATTCGTGAATTCGTGAAGTTTGATATCCTGAAATAAGAGAGAAATTTTCTCAAGGTGTTGTTGTGGGTAGATTTCCCGAAAGGGAAATAGAGGAGCCAATCGAGCTCTCAAGCCGAAAGGAAAAGATCATGTGCGGATCCCAACCTGCAGGTCTAGGGAGGGGTCTGCACCATCTGGTATCAGAGCCCTTCTCTATTTTTATATTTTAGACAGAGGGAGAAAGAAATATTTATAGCCATGTCGCTGAGAAGAAGAAACAGAAAAACACCCGATCCACCAAAGGAACGGGAAATGCCAAGAAGAAGGGGCAGGCAATTACCTGATCCACCAGGGGCAAGAGATGTGTGTGACTTACGTGCTAGATGGATGCTATGGAAATAGCGCAGAGGTGCGTAGCCGGTGCTGGGGATATCAGTGATTCTGAAAGTGAAAATGAAGCTGAACATGAAGGAGAAGAAGTTGCAGCCGAAGATGCAGCAAATGAATGCCTACTCAGGGTTGTTGCAAGGATGGGTGCCAGGGAAAAAATGGACATTCCAGTATATGAAGGTAACCTGGATGTTGAAGAGCTTCTAGACTGGATTAGAGATTTAGACACGTATTTTGACTATGAATATGTCAAGGAAGACAAAAAGGTCAAACATATTATCACAAGACTTAAAGGACATGCAGCATTGTGGTGGGATGAACTACACGCTCACAGACACTGCAAAAGCAAGCAAAAAATCAAGAGTTGGGATAGAATGATTGCGAAGATGAAAGCAAAATTTATACCGAAGGATTATCAAATCACTTTGTTTCGAAGAATGCATAATTTGAGACAGACGTTGATGTCAGTGAAGGAGTACACTGAAGAATTCTATAGGCTGAACATCAGAGCAGGTCATCAGGAAAGAGATGATGAAAAGGTTACTAGGTACATGAATGGTCTGCGACATGACATTCAAGATGAGATGAGCATGATGACCATCCAAACGGTGGAAGATGCTTATCATATGGCTCTAAAGGTTGAAGAGAAGTTGATCCAAAAGCAGGGTCAAAGAGGCCGAGGCAGAAGTCAAGCCAGAGGAAAACCAGTTGCCCAGGATAGGAATTAGAAAACTAAAGAGGAATGGAAGAAACCTCAACCTCAGACTAAGAGAGGTGGAAGCTCAAAGAGAGGACAATATGCTGATAATAACACTTTTCCCCGCGCTAGAGGAAGAGGAAGAGGCAGAGGTGGAGTAGTAAAATGTTTCACATGCGGAAAGAATGGGCATAAGTATTATGAATGTCCAGATAAGAAGAAAGAAGGTGGTGAAACTCACATTGCCGAAGCACAAAGACAAAATGTTGAGGTAGAATATTATGAAGGCGGAAGATCACTGATGATGAGAAAATTTCTCTTAACGCCAGAAAAGGAGGTGGAAAATCCATTCCAAAGGAACAGACTTTTTCAGACTGCTTGCAAGACCAAAGACAAGGTATGCAAGGTCATCGTGGGCAGTGGTAGCACAGACAATCTCATTTCTATAAAGATGGTAGAAAAGTTGGAGCTGCATACTATTGAACATCCAAGCCCATACAGAGTTTCATGGATACAAAAAGGACAACAAGTAAATGTCACTAAACAATGTTTAGTTGAAATTAAAATAGG
Source organism: Picea engelmannii (assembly GCA_009831015.1). Classification (NCBI taxonomy): domain Eukaryota; kingdom Viridiplantae; phylum Streptophyta; class Pinopsida; order Pinales; family Pinaceae; genus Picea; species Picea engelmannii. The sequence continues at coordinate 56,968 of ML804052.1, forward strand.
AGGATATAAGGATGAAATATTATGTGATGTCATTCCCATGGATGTTTTTCATCTATTGTTGGGTAGACCGTGGCAATATGATAGGAATGTGATTCATGATGGGAGAAAGAACACATACACCCTAGAGAAGAATGGGAGAACTCACATGTTGTTGTCGATTAAGGATAAAGAAGTGAAACCAGAAGTAAGCAACACTGTACTTCTCATGAGTGGGAAGGAACTTTTTAAGGAGGTTAAGAAGAAGGAATATCCACAATTCATTGTGGTTAGGATGCCTAGAATTGTTTTAACCGGCACAAGAGTGGATGATTTACCAGGGGAAATCTAGTAGCTACTGGAATAATTTGTTGATATAGTAGTGGACGAACTACCTCGTTCGTTGCCACCTATCAGAAGTATAAGTCATCATATCGATCTTATACCTGGAGCTAGTTTACCAAAAAAAATTGCATACAGATTGACTCCATAGGAGAATGAGGAGGTCAAAAGACAATTCCACGACTTAATGGACAAAGGATTGGTTAGAGAAATCTTGATTCCATGCGGTGTTCCAACGGTGCTTAGTCCAAAAAAAGATGGAGGCTGGAGGATGTGTACAGACTCAAGAGTGATCAACAAGATTACCATCGGGTATAGATTTCCATTGCCAAGAATGGATGATTTGATGGATTTCTTGAGTGGAGAGAAATTTTTTTCAAAGATTGATTTGAAAAGTGGATATCATCAAATCCGAATGAGAGAAGGTGATGAATGGAAGACAGTATTCAAGACAAATGAAGGGTTGTATGAATGGCTTGTCATGCCATTTGGCTTAACAAATGCGCCCAGTACTTTCATGAGGTTGATGAATGAAGTCCTGAAGGAGTTCATTGGAAAGTTCATCATTGTATATCTTGACGACATAATGATTTTTAGTAGAACAGAAACAGAGCACTTGAAGCATTTGGCTACAGTGATGAAGAGGCTACAACAAGAGAAGTTGCTGATAAATATGAAGAAATCATCATTCATGAAGACAGAGCTCATTTATTTGGGGTTTGTTATTTCTGCAGATAAGTTGAAGATGGATCCAGATAAAGTGGAGGTGGTTAAGAATTGGCCATCGCCAAAGAGTATCTTTGAAGTTCAAAGTTTTCATGGATTGGCTAGTTTCTACAGAAAATTCATTAGGAATTTCAGTGGAATTAGCACACCGATGATGGACACAGTGAAGAAAATACATAAATATTTTCACTGGATAGAAGCAGCAGAGAAAAGTTTCAATTTGTTGAAAAAGAAAATTACTGAACAACCAATTTTGGTGTTACCAGATTTCAACAGGACGTTTCAGGTCAAATGTGACGCTAGTGGATTTGCAATTGGAGCGGTCTTGAGCCAATACGATAGACCAGTCGCATACTTCAGTGAGAAACTGAATGAGGTGAAGGTTAAGTACTCCACATATGACAAAGAATTTTATGCGGTCATACAAGCACTGAAGAAGTGGAGGCACTACTTGGTTCCTAAAGAGTTAGTTTTGTACAATGACAATCATGCATTGCAATTTGTAACTCAACAGGAGAAGTTGAACCAAAGACATGTTAAATGGGTTGAATACATGTAGAATTTTAATTTTGTAATTAAACATATTTCTGGAACTGCTAACAAAGTTGTTGATGCTTTGAGCAAGAAATGTTTGCTTCTGAAAGAGTTCAGAGTCAAGACATTGGGTTTTGATAATCTCAAGGGCATGTACAGAGATGATCCAGATTTCAAAGAGGCATATGAGGCATTTGAGAATCCAGTTCTCAAAGATAGAAGTCAATGGATTGAATATATGATCGAGGATGGATTATTATTCAGAGGTAATCAATTATGTGTTCCAAAATGCTCCATGAGGGAGAATCTGTTGAAGGAAAATCACAGTGGAGGATTGGTTGGACACTTTGGTCATGATAAGACGTTTTCAAAGTTGAACGGCTCATATTTTTGGCCAGGAATGAGAGCAGACGTCAAAATATTTGTGGACAAATGTAGAATTTGTCAACACACTAAAGGAAGGAAACAGAACACAGGGTTATATCAGCCATTACCCATACCGGAGAGGTTGTGGGATGTAGTGAGCATGGATTTTGTGTTAGGGCTACCAAGAACGCAAAGAGGGTTTGATTCAATATTTGTTGTGGTAGACAGATTTTCTAAAATGGCACACTTTATACCATGTCAGAAAACCAGTGACGCGACTCATACCGCCAACCTGTTTTTCAAAGAAGTTGTCAGACTTCACGGCTTACCAAGGAGAATAGTTTTAGATCGAGACACTAAGTTCCTCGGGCATTTATGGAGGACTTTATGGAAGAAGCTGAGAACAAAATTGTCATTTAGCTCAGCATATGATCCTCAGACGGATGGGAAAATAGAAGTTGTAAACAGAAGCTTGGGAGATTTACTAAGGATCCTAGTGATCGAACACCACAGTCAGTGGGATCACATTCTACCATAGGCGGAATTTGCTTACAATGATTCGATCAATAGGAGCACGAGGTAGAGTCCATTCCAGATTGTTTATGGAATGCAACCCAGGGGAGTTTCTGAACTGGAGGATTTAGAACAGGATGACACTAGAAGTGCTAGTGTGGAATATTTTGCAGAGGTAATGAAAGAACTTCACAGCCAAGTGAAGGAGCGATTACAGAACTCAAGCCAAGAGTACAAGCGTAGAGCAGATCAACACAGAATAAAAATTCAATTTGAAGTTGGTGATTTGATTCTTGCACATCTGAGAAAGGAAAGGTTCCCAAGAGGAACATATAACAAACTAAAAATGAAGAAGATTGGACCATGTAAGATCATAAGGAAATTTGGGACAAATGCATATGAGATTGAATTAACCGATGGGGTCGGAATTTCTCCAATATTCAACATCTCATATTTGTACCCTTACAGAGTTGAAGAAGCAGGAGCAGACAATGAACAGACAGAGGTTCAGTGGGATAAACAAATGCATGTATCTGAAAAGCCACAGATGGAGAGTATACTTGACAAGAGAGTCAACAAGAGGACTAGGAGAAAAGAGTATTTCGAATACTTGGTCAAATGGAAGGGACATCCAGTTGAAGATGCCAACTGGGAGAATAAAAAAAAAATTCAAAAGCATGGACAGACGGTGCAAGAGCTCATGAATAGGATTTCATTAAAATTTTCAAGCGAGGGAGTATGATGCAGGAGCATCGTAAGAAGCAAGCAAGCGCGAAAGTGGAAGACAGCTGGAAAGCACTAGCGCACATTTTTTTTTTGAAATGTTTTGAAACATTAATGTAATAGTTAAGAGGAAGCACACTTAGATATTGTAAATAGATCTTGAGCGATCCGCTCTCATCTGTAGTATGTGAAGGCATTTATACATAATTAATGTAAGTAGGTAGATTTAAATGTAGATTAGACAGTTTAGAGCGTAGGAGGGAAAACCGACTATAGACACCCTCATCTTGTATCTTTTGTAACATTAACATTATCAAGAAGAAGGAATAGAGCATAGAGGAGAGAAGAAGCAAAGAGCTATGGATAAGAACCCATATACAGAGTTCTAAAATTAATATATATGAAGCTTTGATTCAGACTCATGGTGTTCAAATACTTTATGTGTATACATGTTGAATGTTATGCTCATGGTTGTTTTACTATTTATGTTGTACAATTTCTTTTATGCTATGTATGTATGATTTCGGGTTAAGTATTTGAAGTCTGAGAGAGTAAGGGAATGAGTTTCAATTTTTTTTCTATCTGAGCAAGAGTTGCTGCAAGGAGTGCGTCAATGGGTTCAGAGTTCACCTTTGAAAGCTTAGGAGGGATACCATTGTTCTCATCTTCCGCAGAAGTGCAAGTCAGGCACAGAAGTCGTGCAAGGTGTGCGCAGGCTGGTTGGAAGTTCAGAACTTGTCAACCAAGGAGAGGTTTGAAGACTGTTGTCACAAGGAGTTTCACAGAGTCAAAGGATTCAAATACTTAGACGTATTTGAAGAGTGTCGCAAGGAATGTGTGCAGAAATCTCATAAGAGATTTGATTTAGTGAAAGGAAGCTCAGGAGAATTAGCGTCTTCGAGGTGTGAAGAGAAGAAGAGGGATTTTTTTCATTGTGAAAAGGCCAAGTCATAATGAGGAGGATTACTGAGGTGACTCAGAGCAGAAGTTCTTTGAGAAAGAGTTTGGATGGTCGAAATTCTTCGAGGAGGAATCCCGAAACAACGGGGATCGTTGGATCTGCAGAAGTTGTGAGAGGGATAATGATCAAGATAGAGCCATCCTTTGGATAGCCTAAATTAATTTCAACCATTGATCAAGATTTTTGGGGCCATCAGATTTTTTTTTGGAGTTTCGGACTTCAGAAGTCTGAGTTGCAAGTTTGGGTCTTGACACATCAAGTACCCGAAGTCTGAAAGGATTCTTGTCGAGGTTTGTCGAAAACAGCAAGGAGAAGTACCATTTCGGTATTTCGAAACTTCATGGATCGAAAGGTGGAAAGGACAAATAATTCAAATGTTAGCATACTGAATTCCCGGTACGTGAAATTGTGCTGACCATTGGATCAAGGGAGAGTTCATAGTCGTTGATCTCCTTGGAAGCAGAACCTTAGAGTTTCATAATTTCAAGATTCGTAGCTTCGGGAATCCTTAGGGTATAGTAAAAACACATTTCGATGATTGAAACCCCGAAATCGCGAAGAGAAAAGGGAGACCGGGACATCTGTATTTCAGCAGATCAGGAATCGAAAGTTCAAGAGTCGAGGGGAAGAGTTTCATGACATCGCAACTCCCAAATTCGTGAAATCCGAAAAGCTGAAATTGACATCAGTAAGACCAAGTGATTGAATATTTTGGGTTTCGGTGGTCAGAAAGGTAAGGTGCTTGACCACAGGATTCACGAATTCGTGAAGTCCGATATCCCAAAATAAGAGAGAAATTTTCTCAAGGTGTTGTTGTGGGTAGATTTCCTGAAAGGGAAATAGAGGAGACAATCGAGCTCTCGGGCCAAAAGGAAAAGATCATGTGTGGATCCCGACCTGCGGGTCTAGGGAGGGTTCTACACCATGCAGTCTCACCCAAATCATATATGGGGGGATTGCAAGATAGATATGTCTACAACCAAGGGAACAATCAAGTGGATCCAAAACTAGAACATTACATCATGCATATATCACTTATTAGCTTAGATCTATTCCACACATCTATCAGATCTACCATAGCAATGCAACAACAGTATATCAAGGCAAAAGAACATAGCATCAATCACACATACAAGACAAGATATACGTGGTTCACCCTCTCTCTAGGGATACATCCACAGAACTGTGCTTTATAATGTATTAAGGATGAAGCATACAGTTATTGTTTGTGCTCTTAGCTAGCAGATCTTCTTTCTTCTTCTCTCTATCTCTCCCCGCCCTGTGCACCCAACTGCAGGGTTGATCTTCGCACCTAGCTGAAGATCTTACAATACAGAAGGCTCTCGTACTCAGTGCTTCTCTCTCACCCAATGTTACTCACCCGATCACACAACAATAATCACAACACCAACAATAGTAACAATAATGACAACTAGATTGGACCTCCTTTCCTCATGTAGGTTCTTATTTATACATTACAATCACTCACCGACATCCTTAGGCCAAAACCTATGTGTCAAAACCCTAGATACCAAAACCTTAGGTATCCAAAACCCTAGGTCAACTTGACCCACGTTTTCAGGGCTTCGCCAGCTTGTCTTTCCTTCCTTCTCACGCAGTGCTCGAAAGCATCCAACGGTGGATTTTTCCTCTTGTTGAGTTGTCCATGATCCTTCATCCTTATTGTTCTATCATCCTTGATCTCCTCATCCAACATCTTTCTTTCTCGGACTTTGCTCCATATTTTCTTCTCTTTGCTCACTTTGACCCAGTAATAGTCATTGTGTCTTCTGCGCAGTTCACATTCTTCCTTTTCTTCCTCGATCTTCACTTACTTCCATAACTAAGGGCCAACAGAATTTCAAAGGAAAATGAAAGGGTATAAAGACTAGAAGTGGGCAAAATGAATACGACAAGACAAATTCTTCAAGTAATTTGAAAAACAAAAATATATTTTAATGCTTTGTTGTTGAAAACTTGGTCATAAAATCAATTTTTTTTTTAAGAAATTGAGGGATGAAAAGCACAAGTTAGGGGCTAGTCCAATTGACCAAAATCAAGCTCAAGTGGATGAGCATAATGAGGATGAGTGTTATGTTGTTATGTTGAGAAATAAGGAGACTCACGTAAACAAAACTGATTTGTATATTGACTTTGGTGCTTCTCATCATTTCACTAATAGAAAGGGTTGGTGTTTTGATTTTAAAGTAGATAAGACAAGTTCATATTCTATGATTTTTGGTAGCGGGGAAGAATATAAAATCACTGGAAAAGGAAATGTGTAGATAAAAATGCATGATAAAAGGTTGTTCTTCCTTAATGTATTCTTTATCCCCGGATTGAATAAGGATCTTATTTTATCAATGAAATTATGAAGCATAATCCTCATCTTGATGTGATCTTTAGCAACAACATGTGTCATATTGGTAATAAACATAGCAAGAAAATAGTTGGTATGGGTGTTGAAGATCATGGGATATTCCACTTGGTGGGTGTTAATATAGTTCAGGAACATGTCTTGATGGTTAGTAGTGGGAAGGATAGATGTTTACTTTGGCTCTAGAGGTATGTCCATCTCAGTTTGCATTATCTTTATTTTTTTACTAATAAAAAAATGATGCTAATCGCCTCCTGAATACTTGGAAAAAGCAAGACATTGTGTCTGGTGCATGTATTGCATGCGGGGAAGCAGCATTGAAAGTCTTTGATGAAGGAACGACTTTGGAATCCAAAGCACTTATTGAATTAACTCATGTAGATATGTGTGGACCAATGAAGACAATAACATTTTTTAGTGTAAGGTTCTTTTTTATATTTGTAGATGACCATTCAAGAAAATGTGGCTATATTTCACAAGTTAAAAATATGCATTCATTTTCCAAAATCCAAGAATTTAAAGCTATGGTATAGAAACAATGAGAGAGATGATAGAAATAAAGAGATGTGCTTGTTTTTCCATAGACAATATAGCAATATTGTCACCCAACCATAGGCACAGAGGCCACACTCTAGCACCTTAACCTTGAAAAACAAAATAACTCTGGAAGCAAACCAATAGCCAACCAAGGTAGTGCACCTTTATCCAAGGATAGCGCACCAAGAAAGAATAACCAAATACCAAGAAGGAATCACAAACCATAACCAAGAGAAAGTCCAACAAAAATCCAAAATCTCAGTTGCAGTAGTTGTGGCTGCACTCCCTCTCTAAACTTGCACACCACTAGTCTTTGTTGATGTTTTTGGTAGTTGTGGGAGGTATTCACCTCTGGAACAACCCTTCATACAGAATAATATTCCAAGACGTAAAAGTAAAACCACTGAAAGAATTAAAAAAGTCCCAGAATATTTATATTTCTCCAGAAGTCAAGTCGACCTACCAGAAAAGATAAAGTAAAATATATTTTCCAGAAAGGACAAGTCGGCCCCACTGGAAAAATTTCATTGGTCAGCTTAGTATAAATAAGGGAGGTTCCCTTCTCATTTAACATGCACTCTCCACTCTAAAATTGCATCACAATTCTAAGTGTGTGAGCAGTAGCTGCTAGAGGGAAGCACATGTCTAGTTGGTGTTTATCTCTTAGTCATGGTGGTACGCTAGAGGTGGACTAATTCTCTAGCACTTTGGCTAGGGTTTACATTGTTGAGTTATGGTTGGACTATTTCTTGTTGTTTTTTCTCTAGTGAATAGAGCTTGGTTATTCTGTATTTGGCATGGATTTTCTCTATAAGAAGATGTTGTATTTTATCCCCTTATGTAGAAGGTTTTCCCAGGTAAACTACTATGTTGTGCTCGAGGGTGGCACTTGAGGATACCTATGGTTGAGTGGCAATGAAATAACATTGCCTATGGAAAAACAAGAAGACCCATAATCTTGTTTTTTAATTTTTGTTTGGTTAATCTTCTTGAGATCCTAGTTATTTACTACAATTTTGAACTAGCATTTAGAAATTCAGCATGGTTTCAGAGCAGGTCTTGAAGATGACCAATTACCAATTGCACGAAAATTAAGGATTGCTAGAGCCATGTTGTTGGCAGAAGAGAAGGGTTGAGTCCCTTAACATTCATGTGATGAATTTTAGGGCTTCCATGGACCTCTATTCCTGGCCATACCTCTTTCTAGGTTCCTAACAACAAACCGCACCCGGAGTAGCCCTACTAGGGTTGCCACAGCAAGAAAGAAATTGACCTTCTTCTGAGTTAAATTACAGGTATATTTTATGTGACAAATGGAAGTTTGTTGATCCAGATTTTATGAGCAGAACGAACTGAATATAGATTATTAAAATATGCTTAACACATAATAATAGAGATACAGTAAAATTGGTTTTCTATTCAATAAGGAAATAAGCTGAAACTGTAAAATGTAGCGGAAAACAAGCTTTCTGGAATGGTGGCGGATTATCTCTAAGAAGAGATGTGATGGTTGTGCTCATTCGCAAGAAGATGATTACAACGAGGCTCTGAAGGCCTTTTTACAATAAACAAGAATGTCAAAATCCATACACATCCAAAAACCTAACCCTAGGAGATGAAGCGCCAAAAGTCATGTGGGCCCCGTTTGGGTAAGTTAGTACATCAACTTCTCGGGGTCGTGACTTTTGCATACGATCTTCGTTTTAGGCACAAAATAGACCATTGGAAAGGTATATCCGAGGAATACACATTTGGTTTCTATCAATCAAAGGTCAATTACGATCGTGGCGAGCCCTAAAAATGTTGTTTAGGGCCTCAAAACAACCCCGCAAATCAAGGACCTGAAAACTAGGAAAAAAATTGCCAAACTAGAAAAATGCCAAAATTAACCAATTGGAATAGGTGGGAGGCCATCGACCTCCATATGGATCAATTCTCCCCCCTTAGGAAGCAATGGTATCCATTGCATTGAGTTCCCCCATCAGATGAGGAATTTTTTGTTGAATTTGGCCTTGGGTGAGCCACTTGCCTTGGTGTAGGAGTTTCCCTACTTTGACAACTCGATAAAGTTGGATAATTTGGTTGGGTTCCCTTGATCTATGTGTCCACAATATAATCACTAGATTCCTATTGTATGCAGTCAGGGTTGATATTTTTTGGTTTCAATTGCTCTACTATCTCTGAGGTGTCCAATAATGGTGGGAAATATGGCCAAAGGAGAGCCACATTGAAGATTGGATGAAAGACAAGGAAAAGGGAAATGTTGAGTGTAAAATCATTGTCACCCACAACCTTGGTGATGGTTTATGGCCCATACGAGAGTGGGCGAAGCTTCCAATGGGGCCATGTAAGGCGTTATTTCTGCAAGTGCAACCAAACTTTTTCTCCCACCTGAAACTTATGTGGAACTCGGTGTTGATCATGGTGTTGCTTGTACTTGGCATTGGACTTCTATAAAATATCCTAAACCTATTGGCAGAAGGATGGACCTGCTCAATGAATTGGGTGGCTTTGTTAGCTTCTATTGGAGCAGGAAACGATTCAGCTAAGGTGGTTTCCAGGGGTAGTGAAACATCCATGGGGCCCAATGGCTAGAATCCCAACCCCACCTGAAAGGGGTTTTGGCCAGTTGAGCTATGCAGGGCTCAGTTGTAGCTATGCTGGACATAGGGAAGACTCTCATCCCATGTGTGGGGGTGCTTGGAATTGTACATGCAAAGGATATGTATGATCATTCGATTGATGAGATCAGTTTGGCCATCTGTCTGGGGGTGGAAGGCAGTGGATTTGGTGAGTTTGCTATCCAGCAATGACCAGAGGCTCGACCAGCATATGTTGAGGAACAATGTCTTGATATGAGACAATGGTTTGTGGGATCCCAAAGTGTACCCAGACGCATTCAAAGAAGAGCTTGGCAGTGGCCTCTACAATGATTTTCTTCTTGTAGGAGGCCAGAATCACCATCTTGAAAAAGAGATCAACATCCACAAAAACACAGTCATTTTGCCTCTTGGTGGACGGGAGGTCAGACATGTAGTCCATTGAGATGGAATCCCATGTCTTGTTAGGAGTAGGAAGAGGGGTGTACAGGACATGTTTCTTAGTGGTCGGTTTGCAAGCGATACAGGACCTGATATACTTGTCGACATCTTGTCGAAGTTTCGGCCAGTAGAATTTTTTCTGTAGCACTGTCATTGTCTTTTCGACCCCAAAGTGTCCTGCCACCATATTGTAGTGAGCTTCCCAAATCAGCTTCTCACACTCGCTTGATGAAACACAGAGATGGCCTAGAAAGCACAACATCTCATCTTGAAGATGGAAATTAGTGACCATTGAGTTTGCTCCCAACATTTGGTAGGTGGTAGAGAAGTCAGGGTCTGTCTCATAGAGGTGGGGCCATTCGAAGGTCTCATGGTCGCAAGAGTCTAACACCGTGGTGAGTGTCGTGATTGGAGGTTGGTTGAGGAAATCAGAAACTTGGTTTGTACTTCATGTTTTATACTTGATGTTGAGGTGGAACTATTGTAATTATGTGGACCACTTCTGATGGTTGTCATTCTGCAATTTTCCTTGGGTCTACATGAACTGTAGTGGCTTATGATCAGTGTGGATGAGTGTCGCCTTCCCCAGAATGTAATGTCTCCAATGGCGGAAGGCTTGTACAATGGAGTACATTTCTCTATCATAATTAGGGTACTTACGGACAACATTTGATAGTGTCTCACTATAATACGCCACGGGGTGGCCGTGTTGAGTAAGAACGGCACCCACAACATAGTCTGAAGATTTTGTCTCGACCTCAAATGGACTTTGCAGGTCCGGTAATGAAAGTATTGGGGATGAGCACAAATTTTTCTTCAATTCGTTGAAGGCTTGTTGTTGGGACAGGACCCACACAAATTTTGCCTTACGGCCACCCTTGGTTACTTGGTTGAGGGCCCATGCGATATGAGAGAATCCCAACATGAACCTGCAATAGAAATTGGCAAGGCCCAAGAAGCTCCAAAGCTCAATGAGTGTGGTTGGGGTTGGCCAGCCATGGATGACCTCCATCTTGGTTGGATACACATGCACACCATGTTGATCAATGATGTAGCCTAAGTAATGGACCATGTCTATGCCAAAAGAGCATTTTTCCAAGTTTTCATATAGTTTGTGCTGCCAAGGGTGTGCGGAACCTCCTGAATATGCTACAAATGTTTTGCCCAAGTACTGTTGTAGATAAGGATTTCATCAGGATACACCACTACGAAAGTATTGGTGAAAGGTCGTAGGATATCATCCATCATCCTCATAAAATTTGTTGGAGCATTTTTCAAACCAAAGGGCATAACCAACCATTCAAAAAGACCTTATTTTTACTTGAAGGTGGTCTTCCATACATATTTATCTTCTATTGGGACCTGGTGGTGGCCAGACTTCAGATCAATATTACTAAAGTATTTGGCCCTTGTGATTTGATCAATGGGGTCTTCAATTCAAGGAATCAAGTACTGGTTCCAGACTGTGATTTTATTCAGGGCTCGGTAATCAATACAGAGTCGCCAGGTCCTGTATTTCTTCTACACCAGTCCGATTGGGATCCCACAAGGTGATGAGTTGGGACACATTTTCCCCTTGTTGAGTAGTTCTTGGATCTGCCTCTTGATCTCCTTGTTTTCTAATAGAGAGCAGTGGTAGACTGACCCATTGGGTAGATATGCACCTAGGGTCAGATCGATTGGATGCTTGACCTCGCAGTGTAGAGGTAACCTGGTAGCAGAGGAGAATATATCTAAGTATTCTTCCATGACCTTATCCACTTGCTTCTGTTGTGAGGAGAGATCGGTCACAGAGGTCCTAGATGTGGTTGTGATCTTTCGCTTACTCTGACAGAGAATCATGAAGAAGACAAATTTTCTAGTCTGAGAGATGACCTTCCTGGATTTCTTGGCAGAGATCAAGGAAATAGCACTAGGATGCACTACCTCGTCTATCCTATATAATTTATTGTTTAAAGTAATAATAACACTACGAGGCCTACGTTTTCGATGCAGGATTGTCTTGGAAACCTTAATGTCCAACTAAGTTCCTTGTAACATCTTGAAATTGAAGAAAGGAGACGACACACCGTAGGAAAGGAGCAATCTAGGTTTTTACTGTCGCAGACACAACAAAGCACAGCATGGTTACCAAAGGGGGTGGTAATGGAACCCCCTCATACAAGCAGGTAGTGGTGGACAGGGGGAAATTCCCACGAGGCTGAGGTTTCAAGGAACCAGTGACGAGCACCTCGAGTTCAAGACCGGAAAAAAAAATCAGGAAAGAAACCCGGAAAAAGGGGATCGCATGGGGGAAGAAGTCAGAGAAACCCATAATGAAGCGCAAGAACCAGAAAACCCCAATGGGGTTGAAGGGTGCAACCCATGTAAACCTAAAATGACATTGCTACCCAAGGTGATACTGGAAGACCCACAAACACAACTCTTTCGAGACTAGATGAAGATGCATGCACTAATTTGCAAGTTCATGGGTTTGTGGCCGACAAAAAGAACGTTGCACAACTGGATAAAATATCATTGGAAGCCAAGTGGGGAAGTGGAAATCCACCTAGGTTCAAAAGGATTCTTCACAGTAGTATTCATGAATCTGGATGACAGGGATAAATTCTTTGATGGGGGGGCATACTTCCACACCTCAGTAGGACTGTACATGCGGCCATGGAAGGAAAACTTCTCCCCAGAGAAATGAACCTTCAAGAATGTCCCTGTCTGGTTGTGATTGTACACTCTGCCACTAGACTATTGGCTACCCTCCACCTTCGAATAAATCGGGAACAAAATTGGAAAATATGTGAAGACATTGGAAGCAACCCTAAAAGGGAGATATACCTCCTATGCAAGGATCTGCATAGAGATGGATGTTTTGGGGGCACTCCCAAAATCCATAAGCCCGGAATTCAGGGATGAGGAATGGATACAAAGCATTGATTACGATAAAATCCCATTCATATGCATATGATTCCATGAACATGGAAACCTATTCATAGAATTCCCTCTCAATAAAAATCAAGAAGCGAAAACACCAAAATACAGCAGGATGAGGATGGCTTTATCCAGCCGAACCACTGAAACTGAGCAAACAAGAAACCAAGTAAAACCCCAACGGAAAGCAATCTGAAAGCCAGGACTAGAATGGAAGGGCATGACAAAACATACAAAGGGGAAGAAGGAGGAAAGGAAAAGGAAAAATCCAAATAATCTAAGGACCAAGCCACAAATGAGAACACAAACAATCCAAGCAATAAGATGGAGCAGGGGGGTAGCGCAACTCCTATGGATGGAGAAACCAGAGATGCCAACACACCCATGTCGTAGGCAGACGGAGATGCGAAAATGACACCAAGAGAGGTAGGCACGGAATATATTGACCTCATAGATATTGTGGAAAGGGAAGGAATAGATCTCTCGAACATACTAGAGCAATGGAAAAGGTAGGGCATAGACAATGTACCAATGGAGCAACTAGACCGTATCAAATACCTATTCCTCCTAAGGGAGGAATAAAAATCTAGAGGGCTCAAGTGCATGCACAGGGAGATGGGACATGTAGGAATCAAAGCAGGTGAGTGACAACCACAGCTCACACCCAAGCAGACGCGAAGGAAGAAAGGCAAGAAATCAAATAGCGTAGCCCTACAAGAACTAGGAGCTCTGCTGATAAATTCAGGTAAGATCAAGAATCTCTTTCCCAACTCCCCCCTCACATGTTTAAATGAATATTATAACATGGAATATTAGAGGCCTAAACAACCCACGAAAACAACGAATCCTTAAAAACAAACTAAGGAAGGAACAACCAGACCTTTGTTTCATCTAAGAGACAAAGTGTATTGTAGATAGAATGGAAACAATCGACAAAAGACAATGGAGCAAGTACAAGACGTTGGTTGTCGAAGGACAGTAGATGGCAGGTGATATTCTCACTCTGTAAAACCCACAAGTGATGAATATACTAGAATCTGAAGCCACCAAATACACACTTTTATTTAACATGCAAAACATAGGTAACACAGAGGTGATTATATGCACTAATGTGTATGGTCTCCAGATGTTGGAAGAAAAGAGAAGAATGCTCCTAGACCTAGAAAACCTAAAATCCTGTTACAACAACCTCAATTGGATCTTGGTCGGGGACTTCAATGTCATCACGAGACTTGTAGAGAAAAAAGGAGGCACCGAGAGACTGGATAGAGATGTGGAAGACTTTTCAGCTTGCATTGACATAGTGGAGATGGTGGACATCAAAACCAGTAATGGCCAGTTCACATGGAACAACAAACAGATAAATCAACATCAAATAGCGATGAGGCTAGACTAATTCCTAGTTTCAGAATCCATCATCCTACAGGGTTTAAATTTATACTACAGCATCCTTCCCTGGGTGGGTTCATACCATTGGCCAGTCCAATTGGAAGAAAACTTCCAAACCACACCAAAAAATAGACCTTTCAAATTCGATAAATTTTGGATTGAACATCCCACCTTCAAGGAGAACATCAGCCAATGGTGGAGAGAGCCACAACCTGAACAAGGGACAAGGATGTTCAACCTTTATAATAAAATTAGGTACATCAAACATAAACTCAAGGAGTGGAACAAGGAAATATTTGGAAACATAAACCAAGAAAAAAGAATTATTGAAGACATAATGAGAAACCTCCAAGAAATATGCATAGATGTGGGCTATACAGAGGATCGAAAAAATGAAGATATCCAACTGACCTAGGAATGAGAAGCAAGATGCCAGCAGGAAGAGACTCTATGGTGCAAAAATTCTAGAATCAGGTGGCTAAAGGAAGGAGAGTGGAATACAATGTTCTTTCATAGAACCACCATTGCTAGAAGAACCCACAACAAAATCCTAAAAATTTGGGATCATGATGGGATTGAGAGAGATTCCCATAAGGAGATCGAAAATATATTGGTAAACCACTTCCATGGGATAGCCCAGGAACCCAACCAAGATCGAATGGAGGCCATACAAAGGATAACTCAGCACATCCCCAGGCTAGTTACCGAGGAACAAAATATCAACCTAAACAAACCCATCGCTAAGGATGAAATTGACCAAGTGGTCCAGGATATGCCCAATGGAAAGGCCCCAGGTCCAGATGGCTTCACAGTGGAATTATCCAAAGCCTGCTGGGAATTGGTCAAACATGACATCTATGGGGTGGTGGAAGACTCCAGACACTCAACCTCCATTTTGAAAGCGCTAAATGCCACAATGATTACTCTAATCCCCAAAGAAAATGAAGCGAGAAACCCAGACCGCTACAGACCAATAGCATTATGAAATGTGGTTTACAAGATAATCTCCAAAGACATAGCTAACATACTGAAACCTCTCCTACCCTCACTAATTTCCCAGGAACATGCGGGTTTTGTAGAAGGGCGACATATTTTGGACAACATCATCCATGCCCATGAGTTGATACACACATTGAAATCCTAGAGGAGAGGGGGGATGATAATCTAGCTTGACCTAGCAAAGGCTTATGAAAAAATTAACTGGCACTATATGGTCAAGACTCTGGAAGCTTTTGGCTTTGAACAATACTGGATCAACTAGATTTTCAGCCTAGTTTCAATGACCAGTGACTCGTTGTTAATCAATGGAGCCCCAGCCAAACCCTTCTGGCCTTCAAGAGGCATCAGAAAAGGAGACCTGCTATAACCTTTTCTGTTCATTATGATGATGGAAGGACTCGGTAGAAGCATAAAAAGCGCAACTGCAGCAGAAGAAATAACAGGCATCAAACCTTTCAAAAATTTCCCTACCTCCACGCATCAACAATTCTTTGATGACACCTTACTACATGGCACACCCACAGTCAAGGAAGCGAAATAATATAAAAGAATCTTAGAAGATTTTGGGGAAGCCTCGGGAGCAAAGATCAATCACTCCAAATCCATGATATATTTCTTCAATACCAACCCAACAATTCAAAGGAACCTGGCAAATATTTTTTGGTTTGAACGTAAAACTCTCCCAATGAAATACTTAGGAATTCCCCTGACGGACAGAGCATGCAAAATGGAAACATGGGAAGGAGTGATCAACAAGCTATAGGAGAGGGTGAAAATTGGACTTACAGTTCCCTCAACCTTGCGGGGAGACTTGTCCTAACCAAAGCATTTCTGCAAGCAATTCTGACCTATATGATGTCATTGTTTCTCACTCCCAAATAAATACTCCAAAAAATAAGAGCCATCCAAAGGGACTTCCTATAGCGAGGAGAAGAAAGTAAGAAAAAATGGGCCCTTGTGGTCTAGGAGAAGGTTTGCAAACCAAAATGAAAAGGAGGCCTGGGGTTACAAGACCCACAAGTAACCAACAAAGCCTACGGGGAGAAACTCTGGTGGAGATGGGTCAAAGAAAATTCAACATCGTGGGAAACCCTTTGGAAGGCCAAGTATGCCCCAGACATCAACGACTAGGATCGAACTCATTTTATGAGCACAAGAGAAGGATTAGCCATCTGGAATCTAGCCTGGCACAACAAAACCTGGATACAGAAACATAGCTTTTGGGAAGTGAGGAATGGTAAAATAACCAGATTCTGGAAGGACGTGTGGCAACAGGGACCCAGAATGGAAAATCCGGAAAGGGAAGAACTCCAACAAGAGATGATTGCGCAAGGAAAAATGAAAATCCATCACTACTGGAAACAAGAAAATGACCGATACAGATGGAAGATCTGGGACAAACTCAATCCACAAAACAGAGATCAGATCGCAACAATAACAAAAGAGGTGGAGGAAGAAATTGGGAAAAGGAAAATAGTAGTCTCAGAAGAAGAGGACCAACTAAGATGGGGCAGGAAAAATGGAGGGGAATTCAACTTAAAATAAGCCCGGACTTACATCACGGACCAGGACCAAGAAGACCCAGCACAACGGTGGGGAAAGATTTGGGGTAGCCCCTAGTGGCTAAAAATTAAAATGTTCAAATGGCTAGTACTCCACAACCGAATTCTAACCTAGGAAAACCTAAGGAAAAGAGGTTGCATAGGCACATCATGATGCCACCTCTGTCAAGTGAAAGAAGAAACAACTAATCACCTCCCCGATGAATGAAATTAAACAGCAGAGATATGGGAGTGGGCGGCAGGCATCTTCCGCCAGTAGAATAGGACTCGAGATAACATCAACGTAACCATAAATAACTTGAATGAGAGTTACAGCGAAAATGAAATGGTAAACCTCTGTTGGAACCTCATACCAGGGATGATCATATGGTAAATATGGAAAGAAAGGAGTCGGCTCATCTTTAGGAATGAAAGCCTCTCGAAAGGGAAACTCAAGGAAGCAATAATCTCACAAATCCGAGAAAAGGTGCAGAGCCACAACTGCCAGACTGAAAGAGCACAACTCATAGGCCAGGACTCCCAGATCCTGGAAACCTTTAACCTAAAATATGGGCACAACATCACACAGGTAGGGCGACCACCGCAACTCCAATTAGGAGAGCACAACTGGACACCTCAACCGGCAGGGTTCCTCAAGTTAAATTTTTACGGGACGGCAAAAGGAAACCCATGAAGGATAGGAATGGGAGGGGTGATCAAAGATATTGGGGGTAACATAATCCAATTTTACGCTGGGAGCTTGGGAAACTCAACCAACAACGCAGCAGAATTTGGAGCCATGGAGCTCATTCTCGAAATTCTAAGCTGAGAAAGGATGAACAACACTATTGTGGAAGGTGACTCCACCCTGGTCATAAACACAATGAAGAGACTCCAAAACGGCACCAGAGTGGGCAAGGTTCAGAAACACTGGTGCTTGGCACACTCCCTACGAAAAATCCAGGAGCATATGAAAACGATTAACACTGTGGAGTTGTGCTGGGTACGCAGATCAGCAAATGGCCTAGTGGATAGAATTACCAATGAGGGGGCTAGAAAGGAAGGATCGGAACTAAATACTACCTGGATCAACATCCCACAAGGACAATTTAGAACGGACTACACCCAACTAGCAACAAAAGAACAAGATAGCAGCTTAAGCAAGGAAGGTCACATCAAGGAGGGCAGCGAAAGGCCCAGTGAAAGGATCGAAGGACCCAGGTACGATATGACTGCCCAAAACTTGACTACCAATCACAATTCCATATCAAACTATACAATAGGAGAGGGTACGGAAACAAGGTTGTGTCAACAGTAATATTTGTGGGGAAATCCCATGGGAAAGTATCGACATCAAACAGCAGGCAGTTAATGATGTAAGGCAAGAGGGATTAACATGGACCAGTATCGATCCACCATTCCAAGGACCAGGTACGGGGATTTTCTAGTAGGATATCAAGTGAGAAGGGGCAAGGGTCAGTACATGAATAATGGTCGAGTCATCATGATCATACGTACCGTGACAGAGAAAAAGGACGGAAATTTTCACCTCTATGGGAAGACCATGATTGGAAGGACGATCCCACAGGAGGGAAAGTTCAATAAGAGAATAAATGGTAGGAAGAAAGGAAAACAGAAGAGTGCAATTGTAGAGGATACCAAAAGACACAAGGGCAGGGAAAGGAGGAACCCCCCGGTTAGACAAGAACAGGTTGAGAATGCAGCAAAGGTCCAGCCACGGGCCAGACAGGATGGTGCGTATGAAGCAAACGAACAACAAAATAAACCCCTAGGGGAAGGGAACTCCAAACAATCCTCGGTGGGTTTCAAGGATGGAGCAGGCGGAAAAATATGCGAAGGGTGCCTTTCATACTCTGGTTGCACCGAAATCAAAGGAAACCATCGCCCGGCTGGAGAAGGAAATCAACAAAAAGATCAAGGGAAAAACATGGGATTCTTTGGCTCAAAAAATGGACTCGGTAACTAACCCAGGAGCCACACAGCCCAGGGAAACCCTCTACCACAAAACGGTGGAGATGGCATGGAAACAAAAGATGTTGATTGTAAAAGTGAGCTCGGAGAGGGAGGACGCCAGACGGGAGAACAACAAAGAACACAAGAAACTGTTGAATGAAGTCTTTAGGCACCTCAGCAGTCTGGAAACCATTACCAAATTGCTAAATGAGGTCGAGACATACCACAAAGCCAAGATGGAGCGGTTGGATACTCAATTCCACCTCTACCTACACTATTTCCATCACATGGATATTATGCCAGCTGATGGGAAAGGAGTGCCAGCACATATCAGAAAGACTCACACGGTCCTCTAAAAGGAGGAGAACAAGGGCCAGGTGGATGAAGGAAAGAAACATATCATCATCCTCGACTAGTGTCTAGTCAGTCTATTGTCAAGTCATTTGGGTCATTCCTGTATCAATCTCAGCTTTTGTTACTGTTATTTTGGTTATCCTTTTCATGTCTGTTGTGTTTATACTGTCAAAAATTGGATTTGGTAGGACTGGTTTGGTTTCCCATGGTGGCAGTCCAGTCCTACCCCTTTCCTATTTCAGAAAATGCAACTCGGGAACCTCTGGCCTAGTTTCCTTTTTGGCAGACCAGGGAGTTCCCCTTTTCTGTATCATAACCCCCCTTTAGAAATATAGGTTATTAAACTCACTTACAAAAAAAAAAAATACTACGAGGCCTAGACTCATATACAACATGAAATTTATATAAATAAGGTTGGTCAAAAAGAACATTACAAGCTTCGAGAGGAGCAACATCACACAATACCTTGTCCTTGAAGGGATTGATTTCATACGACAGTCACCACTATTTGATGATGTGGATATCACTTCCTTGGCGGAGCCATCCAATAGTGTAGGGTTGCGGGTGCGTCATTGTCAGCAGGGCCAAACGTTTGACAACCTCTGCTAAGATGAGGTTCTTCTGGCTACCGCTATCAATGATGAAGTGCAGTGGGGTGCCTTTTACCCACCTCTGTGAATGGAAAAGGTGCTTGTCTTCTTATGGCTCATTTGGTCACCAGGTTGGAGCTTGGTAGTAGCAACAGTGGCACTGGGTTCTGCATCAATGATCTGTATTCCCCTTTCTGGTTCAGACTCAGAGTCAAAACCCACATCTTATTCAGAGGCTTTCACTTTGGCCACCAACGACTGCTTTGAGCGGAAATCAGTAGTGTTATTCCAAGGGCTCTTATGGAAGTCACACCACTTCCCAGTATCCTTCTTTGTTTTTCTGGTGTCCTTCTTTGCTTGCGGCTTGGACTGGTGATGCAGGAGCATCGCCTACACATCAAGCGAGCCAGCGTGGAAGCAGAGGATAGTTGGACAAGCCCGCACAAATTTTGAAAACACTTTGGAATTGTTGCACAAATCTTAAATGAGCCATTAAGATGAGGTGCACTTGTATATTGTAAATGGACCTTGAGAGGATAGCTCTCATCCTTAGTAGATAGAAAGGCATTTATGATAGTTAATGTAAAGTAGATAGAATTTAATTCTAGACTAGACGGTCGTAGAGCGCAAGAGGGAAATGGGATATAGACACCCTCATTGTGCAATTTTATTATTATTAAGGAATAGTTGAAGCAGGAAGAGCCCAGGAGAATAGCAGAGAGCTGTAGAAGAACACCCATGTACAGATCTTGAATTAATAGAAGAAATTGATTCAGATTCATGGTTTTGTGTCTGTTCTCTGTGTATGTATGTTAAATGATGTGCTCATGAGTATTTGTTTTCCTGTTATGCATTTCCTCTATTGTTGGGTATGTGATTTCATGTTGAAGGTGAAATATGAAAGGATAATGGAATGAGTTTCAATTGTTTCTCTATCTGAGCCAGAGATTCCTGCAAGGAGTGCAGTCGAAGTATCCGCAAGGAGTGCATTGACAGAAGGCTTAGGTAGTTTAAATTTTGTTCTCATTTATCCAAAGGGTCCAGTTGAACCCAAGAGTCGTGCAAGGAGTGCGCAGGCTAGGAAAAAGTCTCAAGGTTGCGAAGTCCTGAGGAAAGTTCGAAGGACTGCTGCTGCAGATGTGCGCAGAGTCAAGGAGCTTCAACACTTAGACGAGGTTAAAGGTTTTCCTCAAGGAGTGCGGGAAAAGGAGTTTTCTTTCTAAAGACTTAAAGCTATGAGAAAATATTAGGAAGGATAGGGCTTTGAGTTGTTGGAGAACAACGAGGACAAGTGGTGACTTGAAGTTCGAGGGAAGCATCGCAAGATTGCGAGCAGGTGAACGAGTTCCATGGAAAAGAACACTTAGTCCTTTCGAAGAATTCATCAGGAAGGAACGGACGGTTGAAATTCTCCGAGGAGATTTCACGAAACACCGAGAGTTGTTGGATCTTATGGAGGTGTAGAGAGGTTACAGCGCAAGGGTGGAAGTATTCAAAACCCAGGAGGGATAAGGGTCGTTGATCAGGGCCACGAGGACCGTTGGATCTACATGTATATCGTGTATCGGGGTTTCGTAGATCGAACCTCCAAAATATTGCAATAGGAATTGCGATATCGTGATCCATGATATTCCGACGAACTCATAACCGTCCATCAATTGGGACGCGTGTCAGAATATCCAAAGAAGTCGGGGTTCGGTGTATCGGGAGTCTTGAGGGCAGGATACTCCGGCAGTGTGGAATCGCGAAACGCGATATTCCGACGGTGAAGGGATAGTGGGGCCACAGGAATTGGTGGAAGATAGGTGGCACACTATATCGGAGTTCAGGGAAAGTAAAGTCCTGAACATTTTGGTATTAGGATTCGCGACCCCATGAAGTCCAAAATCCCGATAGGAGTGACGGAAAGTGGAAAATCCAACTCGCACGTGTGCATCGGAATTTCGGTGCATCGGGCATCGGGAGTCGGAGAACCGAGTTGCTTGGCATCACGAGCGATGAAATTGTGATAGTTGAAGTTCCGATAGAGGAAAGAGAAGGTCAGCGTTGACTGGTCATCGGGTCTCGGGGATTCGAGAGCCTAGTGTTCAACCTTTGACATTGCGAATCCGTGAAGTCCGATTCCCTGATAAACAAAGAGAGGGGATCTCATGGAGAATTTTGTGGGTGCAGATTTCCCTATAGGGAAATAGAAGGATGTTTCATTTCTTCGGGCCAAGGAAGGAGGAGGTCCTGTGAGCAGATGTTTCCTGAGGGCACGCTTGCGTCAGAGTGGTATCAGAGCAGAAGAAAATTTCTTTTCTTTCTGTAGCAGAGAAGGGAATTTCACCATGCCGCCGAGGAGAGATAGACAATCACCCGATCCATAGGATAGGGAAAACCAGAGAAGAAGGGGTAGACAGATGGCAGATCCATCCATGGAGAGGTAAATACGAGATCTCTGAGCGAGACTTGAAGATATGGAGATAGCACAAAGATGCACAGCTAGTGCAGGGGATCTTAGTGATTCCGAGAGTGAAGTTGAAGCCAAACATGGGGAAGAAGTTGCAGCCGAGGATGCAACCAATGAGCGATTAATTAAAGCTATTTCACGGATGAGTTCAAAAACAAAGATGGACATTCCATTTTATGAAGGAAATCTGGATGCAGAAGAGCTTCTAGATTGGATTAGAGCTCTTGACACCTATTTCGATTATGAAGATATCAAAGAGGATAAAAAAGTCAGGCATGTTGTCACGAAGTTAAACGGACATGCAGCATTGTGGTGGGATGAGCTACAAGCTGACAGACACTGCAAGGGAAAGCAGAAGATCAAGAGCTGGGACAGGATGATTGCAAAGATGAAGGCAAAGTTCATCCCGAGAGATTATCAGATCACTCTGTTTAGGAGAATGCAGAACCTGAGACAGAAGTTGATGACAGTAAAAGAGTACACGGAGGAATTATAACGACTGAACATCAGGGCAGGTCATCGGGAGAGCGATGATGAGAAAGTTGCCAGGTATATGAATGGCCAGAGATACGATATCCAGGACGAGGTGAGTATGGAAACCATCCGAACGGTGGAGGATGCCTATCAAATGGCTTTGAAAGCTGAAGAGAAGCTGAGACGTAAGCAAGGTCAGCGAGGCTGAGGCAGGGGTCAGCCCAAAGGCAAATCGGTTGCCCAAGATAAATACCAGAAGCCCAAGGACGACTGGAGAAAGCCTCAGACTAGAACCGAGAGAGGTGGAAGTTCACAACGAGGCTAGCATGTTGAATAGAGAGGGAAACATACAGAGAAGAGCGGAGGATACACTTATAATAACATGTTTCCTCATACCAGAGGTAGAGGAAGAGGAAGAGGTGGAGTAATCACATGCTTCACGTGTGGAAAAAATGGGCACTAGTCCTATGACTGTCCAAATAAAAAGAAGGATGGAGGAGAAGCTCACATCGTCGAGGCACAGAAGAGGGATATTGAAGAGGAAGATGCAGAAGGCGGAAGATCGTTGATGATGTGTAAAGTTCTCTTAACGCCAGAAAAGGAGGTGGAGAGCTCATCTCAAAGAAACAGACTTTTCAGAATGACTTGCAAGACCAAGGACAGGGTGTGCAAGGTCATTGTAGACAGCGGGAGTACAAATAATCTCATTTTGACCGAGATGGTGGAGAAACTGGAACTGGAGACGATTGATCACCCGAGCCCATACAAAGTTTAGTGGCTACAGAAGGGACACCAGGTAACTATTACTAAACAATGCTTGGTTGAATTCAAGATAGGTGGATATAATGATAGGTTGTGTGATGTTATTCCCATGGATGTTTGTCATCTATTGCTGGGTAGACCATGGAAATATGACAGGAACGTAGTTCATGATGGGAAGATGAACACATATACCCTGGAGAAGAATGGGAGAACCCATATGTTGCTTCCAATAAAGGATAAGGAGGTGAAGCAGGAAGTAAGCAACACAGTACTTCTCATGAGTGG
This sequence comes from Picea engelmannii, assembly GCA_009831015.1. NCBI lineage: Eukaryota > Viridiplantae > Streptophyta > Pinopsida > Pinales > Pinaceae > Picea > Picea engelmannii. Next base: position 80,806 of record ML804052.1, read on the forward strand.
AAAGGAACTTCTTACCGAGGTTAAGAAGAAGGAGGATCCACAATTCTTTGTGTTCAGGAAGCCACGGATTGTTTTGACTAGTACAAGAGTGGATGATTTACTGGATGAAGTTCAGGAACTGCTGGAAGAGTTCGTTGACATTATAGTGGACGAACTACCTCATTCATTGCCACCGGTCAGGAGTGTGAGTCATCATATTGATCTCATACCAGGAGCCAGTTTGCCAAACAAAGCCGCGTACAGATTGATGTTGTAGGAGAAGGAAGAGGTCAAGAGGCAGGTCCAAGAGCTTCTAGACAGAGGATTGGTCAAGGAAAGCCTAAGCCCATGTGTAGTTCCAACGATACTCAGTCCAAAGAAAGATGGAGGCTGGAGAATGTGCACCGATTCCAGAGCCATCAACAAGATAACCATCAGGTACAGGTTTCCATTGCCACGCATGGACGATTTAATGGACTGTTTAAGTGGAGCCAAATTTTTTTCAAAGGTTGATCTGAAAAGTGGATATCATCAGATTCGTATGAGGGAAGGCGATGAGTGGAAGACGGACTTCAAAACCAACGAAGGGTTGTACGAATGGCTAGTCATGTCGTTTGGCTTGACGAATGCTTCGAGTACCTTTATGAGGTTAATGAATGAAGTCCTGAGGGAATTCATCGGGAAGTTTGTCATTGTATATCTGGATGACATATTGATTTTCAGCAAAACAAAAGCAGAACATCTGAAGCATTTAGCTGCAGTAATGAAGAAACTACAACAGGAGAAGCTATTGATAAACATGAAGAAATCCTCGTTTATGAAGACAGAGCTCATTTATCTGGGATTTGTTATTTCGGAAAATGATTTGAGGATGGATCCAGATAAGGTGGAAGTAATCAAAAATTGGCCATCACTGAGGAACATATTTGAGGTGAGAAGTTTTCACGGTTTGGCTAGTTTCTACCAGAAATTCATCAGGAATTTCAGTGGAATTAGCGTAGCAATGATGGATACAGTGAAGAAGAGACATAAATATTTTCACTGGACTGAAGAGGCTGAGAAGAGTTTCAATTTGTTGAAACAAAAGATTACGGGACAACCAATTCTGGTGTTGCCGGATTTTAAAAAAACGTTCCAGGTGAAATGTGACGCAAGCAGGTTTTCCATAGGAGCGGTCTTGAGTCAGGAGGACAAACCGATTGCATATTTTAGTGAGAAGTTGAATGAGGCAAAAGAAAAGTACTCCACGTATGATAAGGAATTATATGCCATCATACAGGAATTGAAGAAATGGAGGCACTATTTGATTCCAAAAGAATTTGTTTTATATAGTGATAACCATGCATTACAATTTGTGACTCAACAGGAGAAGTTGAATCAGAGGCATGTTAAGTGGTTCGAATACATGCAGAATTTTACATTTGTAACTAATCATATTTCGGGTACTGCTAACAAAGTGGTTGATGCTTTGAGCAGGAAATGTTTGTTGATGCAGGAGTTCAAAGTCAATACGTTAGGCTTTGATGATCTCAGGGACATGTATGCAGATGATCAGGATTTTAAAGAAGCATATGGAGCAGCTGAGAACCCAGCTCTCGGAGATAGAAGCCAGTGGATAGAGTACGTGATCCAGGAAGGATTGTTGTTTAAGGGCAATCAATTGTGTATTCTGAATTGCTCCATGAGGGAGAACCTGTTAAAAGAGAAACACAGCGGAGGCTTGGCAGGTCATTTTGGCCACGACGAGACATTTTCAAAGCTAAGAGAATCATACTTTTGGCCAGGGATGAGATCGGAAGTCGAGAGGTTTGTAGACAAGTGCAGAATTTGCCAGCATTCAAAGGGAAGAAAGCAGAATGCAGGATTATATCAACCATTACCCATACCCGAGAGGCCGTGGGATGAAATCAGCATGGATTTTGTATTGGGATTGCCAAGGACGCAAAGAAAATTTGATTCAGTATTTGTGGTAGTGGATAGGTTTTCCAAGGTGGCACATTTTATTCCATGCCAGAAAACTAGCGATGCGACTCATATCGCAAATCTATTTTTCAAGGAGGTCGTTAGACTTCACGGCTTACCCAGAAGTATAATTTTGGACAGAGACACGAAATTCATTGGACATTTCTGGAGGACACTGTGGAAGAAGATGGGGACTAACTTGATGTTTAGTTATGCCTATCATCCGCAGACGGATGGGAAAACAGAGGTGGTGAACAGAAGTCTGGGAGACTTGCTGAAAAGCTTGGTGACAGAGCACCACAGCCAATGGGATAATATATTGTCGCAGGCAGAATTCGCGTACAATGATTCAGTGCAAAGGAGCACAGGAAGAAGTCCATTTCAGATTGTATACGGCATGCAGCCGAGAGGAGTCTCTGAATTAAGGGATTCGGAATAGATGATAACTAAGAGCGCAAGTGCTGAATAATTCACAGAGGCGATGAAAGAACTTCACAGCCAGGTGAAGGAGCGACTGTTGAAATCGAGCCAAGAATATAAACGCAGAGCTGGTCAGCGGAAGAGACAACTTCAGTTCAAGGTTGGTGAGTTATTTCTGGCACATTTGAGGAAAGAAAGGTTCCCGAGGGGAACATACAATAAACTAAAAATGAAGAAAATCGGGCCATGTAAGGTCTTGAAGAAATTGGGGGAGAATTCTTATGAGATCGAGTTACCGGATGGGATTGGAATATCTCTGATATTCAATGTCTCAGATTTGTACCCATACAGAGCTAGAGAAGCAGAGACCAGAGATGAGCAGCTAGTGATCCAGTGGATGAAACAATTGCTAGTTGCAAAGAAGCCACAGATGGAGTACATACTGAACAAGAGGGTGAGCGAGAAGACCAGGCGAAAGCAATATTTTGAGTATATGGTCAAGTGGAAGAACCATCCAATTGAAGATGCTAGCTAGGAGACTGAAGCTGAGATACAGAAGAATGGACAGACCGTGCAGGAGCTCATGGACAGGAGCCCATGAAAGTTTTCAAGCGAGGGAGTATGATGCAGGAGCATCACCAACACATCAAGCAAGCCAGCGTGGAAGTGGAGTACAGTTGGACAAGCCCGCACAAATTTTGAAAACACTTTGGAATTGTTGCACAAATCTTAAAGGAGCCATTAAGATGAGGTGCACTTGTATATTGTAAATGGACCTTGAGCGGATAGCTCTCGTCCTTAGTAGATAGAAAGGCATTTATGATAGTTAATGTAAAGTAGATAGAATTTAATTCTAGACTAGACGGTCGTAGAGCGTAAGAGGGAAACAGGATATAGACACCCTCATTGTGCAATTGTATTATTATTAAGGAATAGTTGAAGCAAGAAGAGCCCAGGAGAATAGCAGAGATTTGTAGAAGAACACCCATGTACAGATCTTGAATTAATAGAAGAAATTGATTCAGATTCATGGTTTTGTGTTTGTTCTCTATGTATGTATGTTAAATGATGTGCTCGTGAGTATTTGTTTTCCTATTATGCATTTTCTCTATTTCTGGGTATGTGATTTCATGTTGAAGGTAAAATCTGAAAGGATAATGGAATGAGTTTCAATTTTTTCTCTATCTGAGCCAGAGATTCCTGCAAGGAGTGCAGTCGAAGTGTCCGCAAGGAGTGCGTTGACAGAAGGCTTAGGTAGTTTAACTTTTGTTCTCATTTATCCAAAGGGTGCAGTTGAACCCAGTAGCCATGCAAGGAGTGCGCAGACCAAGAAAAAGTCTCAGGGTTGCGAAGTCCTGAGGAAAGTTCGAAGGACTGCTACTGCAGACGTGCGCAGAGTCAGGGAGCTTCAACACTTAGATGGGGTTGAAGGTTTTCCGCAAGGAGTGTGGGAAAATAAGTTTTCTTTCTAAAGACTTAAAGCTGTGAGAAAAGCTCAGGAAGGATAGGGCTTTGAGTTGTTGGAGAACAGCGAGGCCAAGTGGTGACTTGAAGTTCGAGGGAAGCGTCGCAAGATTGCGAGTAGGTGAACAAGTTCCATGGAAAAGAACACTTAGTCCTTTCGTAGAATTCATCAGGAAGGAATGGACGGTAGAAATTATCCGAGGAGATTTCAAGAAACACCAAGAGTTGTTGGATCTTGTGGAGGTGCAAAGAGGTTACAGTGCAAGGGTGGAAGTATTCAAAACCCAAGAGGGATAAGGGCCATTGATCAGGGCCACGAGGACCGTTGGATCTACACGTATATCGTGTATTGAGGTTTCGTAGATCGAACCTACAAAATATTGCAACAAGAATTGCGATATCGTGATCCGCGATATTCTGACGAACTCAGAACTGTCCATCAATTGGGACACGTGTCAGAAGATCCAAAGAAGTCGGGGTTCGGCGTATCGGGAGTCTTGAGGGCAGGATACTCCGGCAGTGTGGAATCGCGAAACGCGATATTTCGACGGTGAAGGGATAGTGGGGCCACAAGAATTGGTGGAAGACAGGTGGCACACTGTATCGGAGTTCAGGGAAAGTAAAGTACTGAACATTTTGGTATTAGGATTCGTGACCCCGGGAAGTCCAAAATCCCGATAGGAGTGATGGGAAGTGGAAAAGCCAACTCGCACGTGTGCGTCGGAATTCTGGTGCATCGAGCATTGGGAGTCAGAGAACCGAGTTGCTTGGCATCGCGAGCGATGAAATCGTGATAGTTGAAGTTCCGACAGAGGAAAGAGAAGGTCAGCGTTGATTGGTCATCGGGTCTCCGGGAGTCAAGAGCCTAGTGCTCGACCTTTGACATCGTGAAGCTGAGAAGTTCGATTCCCCGATAAACAAAGAGAGGGGATCGCACAGAGAATTATGTGGGTGCAGATTTCCCTATAGGGAAATAGAAGGACGTTTCAGTTCTTCGGGCCAAGGAAAGAGGAGGTCTTGTGAGCGGACGATGCCTAAGGGCGCACTTGCATCAACTGGTTGTCCTGATACTGTCCATATTTGATCTGTCCTTTATTCTATAATTTGGGGCTGCCCTTGCCTTGTTTTTGCTGCGAGGGGTTCCCAGGCCCAAATTGTCGTGTCTTTTGTTTGAGATTCTGCTCGATTTTGACGGCATATCGATAGGCCGTTCCCAAGGATGAGATGTCTAGAAATTCCATTTCAGTCTCGATGTATCTATGTAGAGCACCACGATACTTGAGCACCATATGTCGCTCTGAATCTTTGATACACATCTTGGTGCGCAGGGTATGGAAGATATTTGTGAAATCTGGCACTGCTTGGTCTCTTTCTTTCCGCAGTGTGGTCCATTTGGTATATAAGTCATAATAACTTATGACAGGGTAGTATTGTTCATTAATAGCATCCTTGAAGGATTCTCAGGTGGTTGTGACTGTAAATAATGAGGGTTCCTCTGTTTCCTTTTGCTCACAGAAAGTTTCCTACCAATCTTTGACATGGGGAACGGCTTTGAGGAGCGCAAAAGTATTTTTTTCTCTATTTGAAAAGTTATGGACAGAAAAATACCCTTCTAGTAGATTCAACCACTTGTCTACAACCTCTGCATCTATTTGACCTTCAAATATAGGAATATCAAAGTTGATTTGTACCTTGAAGGGGGAAGCGCCTCTGCTCGAGGAATATTTGTCGCATGTTGGTCGTGTTAATATTATGGTAGCTTCGGGAGGTATGAACCTCTATTGTCACCTATGAAGAGATTAGAATACTCCAGAAGGAAGAAAAGAAGTAAAGGAAACCCTAGACAAGTTGTCGGCTGCAGAAATATATTTAATATGAATTTATTAGTACCCAGAAGGAGAAGTCGGCCCCAGTAACACTGCCCAGACTACTATAAATACAAGGCGTCAGTTCTCATTATTCAAACACAACAGTTGCAGAGAGAACTGGATCTGCACAGGTGCAGTAGCATCTTGTGCCTAAGTTTCTGGGAAGGTGTGTGCTAGCATCTGGGTGGGATTATTTGATCAGCTTGGTTTCTATTCTTTCTTGGTGCATTAGCCTGTCTTGGCTATTGGATTGCTACCAGGATTCTCTTCTCTTTAAAGGTCAAGGTACTCGGAGGGTGTCTTCAGCCTGTGGTTGGGTGACGAGGGTATCGTCAATGGTAAAATGAGCATAATATTCTATATTCTAACAGGTTATGGGCCCACACCCCCTTCAGTCAACCTAAAACGCTGGAAGGAAGCATAGCCACTAGATATTGAGCTCGTTGAGGAACTGCCACTAGGGTTACTAGCAAGAGCAGCTTCCAAAAACAATGCAGCTAGGGTTACTAGTAGAAGCAATTGTAGAAACCCTAAATATCTGATTCATCACCTTGTGATGGATCATATCGCCCAAGAAGAATATATCCAGATGCACCCTAATTCAGTGCACCTCTTGGCTCTCTCAGAAAACAAAAATGACGAAGTTGAAGTTTTGGATCAAGGCATGACCAGTTACCAGTCAACCAAAGACATGTGTGAAACAATTAGTCTTCTACACTACTCGGCACTTACCAGGATGATTGAAGATGATATGTGGATAATCGATAGTGGAGCTTCCAGGCACATGACGAGAGATCAAGCCAGACTCTCAAATCTAAATGAGAGAAAGACATCATACAAAGTGGAGCTTGGAGACAAAAGCACTTACCCCATCGAAGGATTTGGACAAGCCTCCGTCAAGTTGGAATCAGGTAATCATGTTCACTTAAGAAATATTTTATATGTACCTAGTTTAGAAAAGAATCTTGTATCAATATCATGTTTAGAAGACAAAGGAAACATAATAGCATTAATGGATGGAAAGGTGTTATCATGGCATAAGAATTCCAGCATAGAGGATGCTAGGGTTATTGGAAGTCGTGAAGGAAATTTGTATAGACTACTAGAACAAAATGAAGAAGCTCTAGCACATGACAAAGTCAACCCTAATGAGATTTGGCATAGAAGGTATGCTCATATCAATTATCAAGCATTACCTTTCCTCGAAAAAATGATTGAAGGAATACTAGAATTGAAATCTACACATGAAGGAATTTGCAAAGGATGTGCCCTTGGGAAGAATATCAAGAAACCATTCCCAAGTAGCAACAACAAATCCAAGGAAATCCTAGATCTAATACACTCATATGTTTGCGGTCCAATGCCATTCAAATCTCTAGGAGGATATCTTTACTGCGTAATATTCATAGATGACTATTCAAGAAATACGTGGTTGTACCTACTGAAATCAAAAGATGAAGTATTCAGCAAGTTCCAAGAGTTCAAGGCAGAAATAGAAAACCTTACGAACAAGAATATCAAGACACTAAGAACAGATAATGGAGGAGAATACACCTCGAAGGAGTTCGTTGCATTCTAAAAATTGGCAGGGATTAGGAGGGAGCTGATTGTTCCTCATAATCCTCAACAAAAAAATGTAGTAGAAAGAAAGAACAGATCTATCAAAGAAATGGTAAAAGCCTTATTGAACGATCAAGGTCTATCCATGTTTCTATGGGAAGAAGCAGAAATGACGGCAATATATGTATAGAATAGAATCCCTCATCGCATATTGAAGTACATGACACCAGAAGAATCCTTCTCATGTAAGAAACCTAACGTAGAAAAACTAAGAATATTTGGATGTCCAGTTTACTCTCATATTCCCAAAGATAAAAGGAATAAACTAGAACCCTCAGGAAAGAAGGGGATATTCGTGGGATATAGTGATTCATCCAAAGCCTATAGAATATATATTCTAGAACAACACAAGATAGAAGTTAGGAAAGACGTAATGTTCAATGAAAGGATGGCCTTCAGGAAATCTATCGAAGAAATTATAGAAGAAGAAGAACTTGAAGAACCAAATGAAGAAAACATAGAAAATGAAAATAACGAAAAGGATCAACCTGATCATCCTATGGATCCATGTGAGAACATTGATTCATATATCATATCAAAGAACAAGAAATGACCAGCTTGTCTTGAAGCTACATTACAAGACGCAGAAAGAATCAAGGTTCCAGAAGGAACATCCAGGAAGAGTAAAAGACCGAAAAGATTATCAAGTTATGCAACATACATGACGAAGATTCTAGATGAAGAACCTACTACATTCGAAGAAGCAATCCAAAAGGGACAATGGAAAGAAGTTATGACGGAAGAACATCAATCCATTATGAAAAATGAAGTATGGGAAATTGTACCCAAACCTAAAGAAAAATCAGTGGTAACCTCAAAATGGGTATACAAGATCAAACATGCAGCAGATGGAAGTGTGGATAAATACAAGGCAAGATTCATGGCCAGAGGGTTCTCCCAGAAGGAGGGATAATATTATGAAAAAACCTTTTCTCCGGTAGCAAGGTATACCTCCATCAGAGCTATCATATCTCTTGTCGCTTCCATGGGATGGAATCTACATCAGATGGATGTAAAAACAGCTTTCCTCAATGGAGCTATTGAAGAAGAAGTGTATATCGAACAACCTCAAGGATTCGAGGTACATTCCAGAGACACTCACATTTTCATATTGAAGAAATCTCTATATGGAATCGGGCAATCTCCAAGGGCTTGGTACGCCAGAATGGAAAGCTATCTAACAAGACTTGGTTTCTCCAAGAGTCATGCAGATCCAAACCTTTATTACAAAGTCGTGGATAACACACCTGTGATTCTACTATTATATGTTGATGATCTATTCATAACAGGTGAAGAATCTCTAATTATCCAGTGCAAGAAGGAATTAGCCTCTGAATTTGATATGAAAGATCTAGGTCTCATGCATTACTACTTGGGACTAGAAGTATGGAAGAAGTGTGGTGAAGTATTCCTTGGACAAGGAAAGTACGCAATAAAGATCCTTCAAAATTTTGGAATGATGGACTGTAAGTCCATGGACACTCCTATGAATGTAGATATAAGAAAAGTGAAAGTCCCATATTTTGTTCCAGTAGATCCATCTCTATATTGACATCTAATTGTATCATTGATGTATTTAGTAAATACTCGACCAGATATTTGCTTTGTTGTAAATACGTTAAGTCAGTTCCAGGTGGAACCTAGACAAGAGCATTGGATAGTTGCAAAGCATGTCCTAAGATATATTCATGGGACAATAAACTATGGCTTGAGATATACAACATCCAGCGATATCCAACTTCATGGATTCACAGACTCTGATTGGACAGGAAGTGCAGAAGACAGAAAGAGTACTTCAAGTATGTGTTTCAGCTTGGGCTCCACTATGATATCTTGGGGCAGTAGGAAACAGAAGTATGCCGCACTCAGTACAGCAAAAGCAGAGTATATGGCAGCTTGTGAAGCATGCACAGAAGCAGTATGGCTAAGGAAGTTAATCTCCAACTTATTTGATCAGATTCCAGAATCGACCATAATATATTGTGATAATCAGAGTTGTATAAGATTATCAGAACATCTAATGTTTCATGAAAGGTTGAAGCACATTGAGATCAAATACTACTTTATTCGAGATAAAGACCAGGAAGGAGAGGTAAAGCTCTAGTATATCCCCACTAATGAGCAGACAGCAGACATCTTGACAAAACCTCTATCCAGAATTAAGTTTGCATATTTCCGAGAGAAGATGGGGATCGTTGAAATAACTCCCTTAGCTGAAAGGGAAGATTCTCCAAGCTAGGAGAAGGTACGGAAAAATATTCTTGAAAACATTTATTTTTGTGACTTAAAAGACTCTCCAGATTAGGAGGGAGCACTGCAAATATTATTTATCTTTGTAATTGAAAAATAGTCTAGATTGGACAGATTCTTTCCTGTTCGGAAAGTGGATTGAGATTTATGACGGACAGTGACTTCCCATTGTGGTTAACATGGGAGGTAGTTTGATTGTTGATGTATCATAGACAGTGACTTCCCATTGTGGTTAACATGGGGAGTGGTCTAGGGCAGTCTCTCTTCTTGAGGGTTACTCAAGAAGATTGGCCCGCCTTGTCGGACAGTGATTTCTCATTGTGGTTAACACGAGGAATGGTTTGTTTTGGAGGTTGATACAGGACAGTCTTTTCCTCTTGTGGTTAATGGAGGAAATGGTCTGGACAGTCATTCCTTAGGGTTATACATTATTTCCAGGGCACACTTTGATTAGTGTAGGAGGAATGGCCCAGGGTGGGGAATGGTCCAGGCTCAACAATCAAGGACAGACATTCCTTAGGGTTATACATTCTCTCCAGGGTGCACTTTGATTAGTGTAGGAGGAATGGCCCAGGGTGGGGAATGGTCCAGGATAGTCATTCCTTAGGGTTTATACATTCTCTCTAGGGTGCACTTTGATTAGTGTAGGAGGAATGGCCTAGAGTAGGGAATGGTCCAAACATTCCTTAGGGTTTATAAATTCTTTCCAGGGTGCACTTTGATTAGTGTAGGAAGAATGGCCCAGGGTCAGGAATGGTCCAGGCTCAGAAATCAGAAACAATCCTTCTTCCTTGGTTGAGAAGAATAGGGAAGATAGTCCATTGTTGATGTTTTATACTGAGGGCATATATTCTTTCATATCTCACAAACGTGAGTGAAAGATTGGCCCAGATGATTCAATTTATATCATAACATTGTTTCTATGTAGGTTGTTATCAAATGTTTGTTATGAAGACTATATGACAGTATATGTAAACTACTGTGGTGGATATGTTCCACTATTCCTGAGGCAGATATTCTTTCAGAACTCACAGATGTGAGTGAAAGATTAGCCTAGATGATTTTTATGGAGACTACTTGTCTCCAGACAATAGAGATATACTACTGTGGTGGATTTGTTCCACTGTTTGTGACTATGTCTCATGGTTTGAGTAGTTGCGTACTACCTTGAATAGACACGGGTGTGTTCTATCAATTAATATTGTACTAGTTGTCATAGGAGATTATCCAGTTGGATAATAATGACAGTGCTCGTGTTGCTACCAGTTGAATGGTCTGTTGTGCTCAAGACCATACCTCCCTAGCTAGGAGGGAGTGTTAATATTATGGTAGCTTCGGGAGGTATGAACCTCTATTTTGACCTATGATGAGATTAGAATACTCCGGAAGGAAGAAAAGAAGTAAAGGAAACCCTAGACAAGTTATCAGCTGCAGAAATATATTTAATATGAATTTATTAGTACCCAGAAGGAGAAGTCGACCCCAGTAAAACTGCCCAGACTACTATAAATACAAGGCACCAGTTCTCATTATTCAAACACAGTAGTTGCAGAGAGAACTAGATCTACGCAGGTGCAGTAGCATCTTGTGCACAAGTTTCTGGGAAGGTGTGCGCTAGCATCTGGTTGGGATTATCTGATCAGCTTGGTTTCTATTCTTGCTTGGTGCATTAGCCTCTCTTGACTGTTGGATTGCTACCAGGATTCTCTTCTCTGTCAAGGTCAAGGTGCTCGAAGGGTGGCTTCGGCATGTGGTTGGGTGATGAGGGTATCGTCAATGGTAAAACGAGCACAATCTTGTATATTCTAACAGGTAGTCGCCGAAGGATTTGCGTGAAACTATCAATCATATCATTCCTCTGTTGCATGAGGGATTCCTCAAGCAACATTTTGAAAGGATCTTTTGTCCCGACATATTTCTTTTCTCCTACCATGAGAGGTCATTTTGGCATGCAAGAGCTCTTGTCCTCAAGAGAAACAAGCTCGAGATCTAATTCTTTGTAATCTGACCTCATTGGGGACATGCCTTAAGACAACAAGGAGAAGATCGCTCTGGTACCATTGATATGTGTTTTATGAGTAGAACGAAATGAATATAGATTATTAAAATATGTTTAACACAAAATAACAGAGATACATTAAAATTGGTTTTCTATTCAATAAGGAAATAAGTTGAAATTGTAAAATGCAACGGAAAACAAGCTTGTTAGCATGGTGGCAGCTTATCTTTGAGAAGAGATGTGACGGTTGTGCTTATTCACAAGAAGATGATTACAACGAGGCTCTGAAGGCCTTTTTACAATAAACATGAATGTCAAAATCCCTAGACATCCAAAACCCTAACCCTAGGAGATGATGCGCCAAAAGTCATGTGGGCCCCGTTTGGGTAAGTTAGTACATCAACTTCCTGGGGTCGTAACTTTTGCATACGATCTTCGTTTTAGGCGCACGATAGCATGTTGGAAAGGTCTACCCGAGGAATACACATTTTGCTTCTATCAATCAAAGGTCATTTTCAACCATGGAGATCCCTAAAAATGTTGTTTAGGGCCTCAAAATGGCCCCGCAAGTCAGGGACTCGAAAACTAGGAAAAAAACTGCCAAAATGAACTAGTTGGAATAGGTGGGAGGCCATCGACATCCATCTGGATCAGTTGTAGGGTAAATTTTCTAAGGTATATTCCAGCAAATTTATAACATATCTCTGAGGTGCATTCCAACAAATGTATGGTAAATTTTTGAGTTAAATTACAACAAATTTATGGTAGACTTATGAGGAATATTCTAGCCCAAGTTCGGTATATGCTCGGATTGTTTTTAAAGAAAGTCTGAGATCCATCCTTTATGAGAATTAAAGTTTTTTTATGAAGACTCTATGTGTGACGAATCTGGGGGAATTTTTCAGTATATAACTGAAGTTTACAATGAGAAGCATTTAAACATATTCAAGACAAAAATTGTGATATCGTTTAAGGCCTGCCTCTGAGAGATCTTTTACAAAATTCTGATATGGAAAAATATGAGTTTTTGAAGGTTGACCTAAGGCTAATCTGAGGCTACTCATTTGTGGATGAAGTTGCACCAAGAACGGATAATGCTACAATTTCATAGGTATGCATTTTTATATGTATTTTTTATTTTGTATCATTATCGCAAGGGTGTCTGCAGGACGAGGGACCAGTGTAGAGGAATCTCAAATCTAGTACACTCATAGGAGCGTTGCACTCCCCCTGATAAAGAAGATTCCAGATTTGATTGTTTAAAATTATCATGCATCTAACCTACATTTCTAGTATATTTGACTTGCTACATTACAAGTAGGTGTTGTAGTTGTGATAGCAACTTTTTAATTGTTTTGAAGTTATACTAGAGATGTACTTGTTGATCTCCCCTCTAGGAGATATTCTTGTTCTGGTTGTTCTTGTTTCGGGCAGGTTATCTTGTTGAATTCCATGGAGGTTTCCATGGAAATATTGTTTCTCTTGTTCCTTGTTCCTTGTTCCTTGTTCCGAGCAGGTTACCATGGAGACAGGTCACCAGTGACAGCTCTATAGAGAGAGCTATAGTAACAATTCGAGAAGGTAACTTATTGGATGATCTCTGGTTTGAGACCTGAAGCAGTGTGACAGGAGTTTGTACAGATTGACAGTGCAACCAGTTATGGCATAGGATACTTTCTCATTTACATTATAGAGATCTTCTCGTTCTAGGGAAGATGGTGACAGGGCTTCCACAGCTATGTGATGAGCATGATGGCATTTGCAGAGGTTGTTCTCTTGGCATGAATGTCAAGGGATCTTTTCTAAGCAATGACAACAGATCCAAGGGTATATTGGACTTTGTGCATTCATATTTGTGTGGGCCTATGATAGTTTCTTCCTTGAGTGGATCTGGTCTCATGGATGAGACAATGGCAATGACTATGACAGGTTGGAAACTTCAGGATATTTGGAGGGCATGGTTACATTCACATACCCAAGGAGAAAAGGACAAAGTTAGACCTCTCATTCAGGTAGGGTAAAATTTTTGGGTGTTGTGAATTATTGAAGGCATATCATATCTACATCTCAGGTCAGAGACAAATTGAGTGAGACATAGGAGGAGATGGTGTCTTCTCCCCCTCACCCTTCAATAGTTCAGATGGATACAATTGATCCCATGGATACAATTGATCCTGTTGATCCAGTACATCCTATTGATGTTCCTAGAGATATTGCAGTAGGCCGACAGAGGCCTACCTGGGATCATTCAGACTCTGCAGGAGGAAAAGAGATATGCACTCCTCATGGTACTTTTACAGAAAGTAAGATACCTCATATATTATCGAGCTATGGTGCATCTATGAGCCACATCATTGAGTCTTCCTGTTATGAGGGCACATCCAATCAGCCAGTATGGAGAAATGCCATGATGGAGGAGCATCAGCCCATCATGAAGAATGATGTGTGGGATATTGTTATGAGACCCAAAGGGAAGTTTGTGGTGACTTCCAAGTGGATTTATAAGATAAAACATGCAACTGACGAGAGCACTAAGAAGCACAAAGCGAGATTTGTGGTCATAGGATTCTCTTAGGTGGAGGGAATAGACTATGAGGAGACCTTAGCTCATATTACTTGATATACCTCCATTCAAACGATTATTTCACTTTCTTCATCCTTGGGTTGAATATTAATTCATATGGACATGAAAACATCTTTCCTCAATGGAGAGATTGAGGAAGAGGTGTATATCGAGCAGCCAAGATGGTTTCGTTATGCATGGGAAGGAGTCCCATGTCCTCGTGCTTGGTATGCGAGGATTGATGGATACCTGATGAGTTTGGGTTTCAGTAAGAGTGTTTCTAATACCAACCTGTACTATAAGATTGTTGATGGTGTGGCAGAGAACTGGTGAGATCTTCCTGAGTTAAGGGAAGTACACAGTTGAGATCTTGTGGATATTTGATATTGGATTGTAAGTCTGTGACCACACCGATGGTGATGAATATGAAGAAACTGAGTGAGTCTTCTTCCAATTCAGACTTGATCAATAGTTGACTCGATCAGTGATGTATCTGGTTAACACTAGATATGATATTTTCTATGCAATGAGTGCACTTAGACAGTTCATGAGTCAGTTGAGGTAGACTGTAACACCATGTTTCCCCCAGTTTGTAAAAATAACTATACTGGCCAAGAACTATGGATGGACCTTGTGAAAAGGTCGATGAATGTGAATAATATATATATATATATATATATATATATTGCAGGACTGCTAAGAGGGGATATGCTGAAAAAGAGACCACGATGGCTAAAGAAAGGTGGTGCAAGGCACCTGGAAAGGTGGCGTTAACTTCCATCGAAACCAATATCGTATTTGGACTTCACTGGCCTAGAGAACCAAGAGCGGCTCGCTGGTCCCGGATTAAATGACTCACCAGGATTGGTAGGTAAATGGCTCCTCATGAGTAATGAGGGATGGGGAGGGGTGAACCATCCATCCGTAGAGCTGTGAGGCCTGACCAGTGCGAGGGAAATTGCGCCACACGCAACCTCGCAAGAGGAAACGGCATGAGGGAGAAGCGAGAAGGGGCAGACGCGATGGAAGGAGGAAGAACTCTGGAGATAGGCAAAGTGAATGATAGCAGAGAAGGGGGATAGTAACCCTCATTCTCGGTCACTGGAAAACCAAGACGCAGTCTCACAGCATCGTGGTCTCAGCTCGGGGGTGGCCATTGGTAAATCCGTTGGGAGTTGCTAAGCCTACGGTTGGGTGGAAACGAGCACCCCTCTTAGCAGTTGCAACACCTCTGGCATTATTTATGATAAGTGTTATTTGAAGTTAATGCCATAATCGAATGTTCAGTTTTGATGTGCTTGTAAATAGTTCTGAATAGAAGTGTTTACCTAACATTTGATTTGATAGAATGGATGTCTGTGTATGCTTACATTCCATAGTTGTTTTATGCACAAATAATTAAGTCTGGGACATGAGTTCGCTCCACCAAGAATCATCTTATTTGCTTAGTTTCTCTTAATATTCTGGGAAGGCCCCTTGAGAGTACTCTTTTTCGAGAATTACCCCATAACCCTTGTAACCGTACTGAACCTTACCAGAGACTCAATTAATATCAGGGATAATTGCCCGAGAACCGTCTGAGGGTTCATGCAATCCGGGTCTGGAACCCTTATGCAAGAAAGAGTAGATTTCTAAAGTCTCGGGGTCATAGGAGCCTGAAGCTATGAGAGTTTGAACTTCGTGATTCAAGCTCAGAAGGGATAGCAAGATTCAAATATAGAAAGAAAATACCCTATCGCTTGGTAAATGAACATTCGAAATCCTTTCAAGAATACCCCAAGCCTATCAACACCGACGGATCTAGAGAAGGATCATAGGAGTTAACACCTCGCCCTTTCATCCTTCGCAAATAGCGATGGGATCCTGGACCGTAGATCCCAGGGACCCATTGGAGCTCTATAAGCCATCAATATTAACCTTTACTTAGGCGAGAGAGTGAACTCGACTACATCCCAAAAGTCCCGAAGACATCGGGACCATCCATGTTGGAGGACAGGTGGCAGAGATCTGACCATTTCACGTATCGGAGATTCGTGAGTTTGGAGGTGGAAGACCAGGCTCTTAGAGTCACGAAGTCCCGCGTCACAAGATCGCAATGTGATCTGAGCCATTGATCAAAGAGGAAGGACATTCGTGGGATCTGATGTCTCGACATTTTGCGTATCGGGGATTCGTGAGTTTGGAGGTGGAATACCAGGCTCTTGGAGTCACGAAGTCCAAAGTCGCGAGATCGCGATGTGATCTGGGTCGTTGATCAAAGAGGAAGGACAGTCGTGGGATCTGACATCTCAATACATCGTGTATCGGGGATTCGTGAGTTTGGAGGTGGAAGACCAAACCCTTGGAGTCGCAAAGTCCTGAATAGCAAGAAGTAGGAGCAACCATTGAGTCCAGACTGCCTCATCATATCGCATATCGGGGTCTCGGAGGTTGAGGGGAATCAGTTCCTTCTGTAGAAGTCCCGAGCTTGCGAGTTGTGAGAGATTTGCAACACGTGGCACGTCTGCTTGGTGGGACCCATGTGGTTGACAGGTGGTGTGGCAATAAGATGCCCAGAGAGAGGGAGAAGTGGTGACAGGTGGTGGACATGTGTCGTTTGAAATGGGACTCAACATCCTGTTGACTTCTCGTACTTTGGGTTCTCGTAAGAAAGGAGCACAAAGGCCCAACAACTAAAGTCGTGAAGTTGCGAGTTTCGAGAAGCCCGGAAGGAGTCAAACCTTCTCTGACTTTCACGTCTCGGGGTTTTGTAAAAGAAGGGCCCAGAGGTTCAACCTTTCAACTCGCGAACTTGCAAGTTGCGATCAAGGCTAGTAGTTATCCCTAGCTGGTGGTCACGCGTGGAGAGTGCTAATAAGGAGGGGCCATACCATATCGGAATCTCGAGTATCAATGATCGGTGAAGAAAATTTGAGGGTCTTCAACTCACGACTCGAGAGATCGCAAGTTGTGAAAGGCACTTGCATTTAGGTTCATATGTGGTCTTATCGAGATAGGGACTAAAGAAAGGGAGCTTTTGCTTTGTCATTAAGCGGCGGGTAGATCTAGACAGCCAGAATCTGCGTGACTAGATCTACGGCCATGGTTTCATTCTAGAGCCCCCCCCCTTGCCATTCTACCTTTAAGATTGGACTCACTTGTATCGTCGAGTCACAAAACACGAAAAGGCGCCTGGCTTGTTTGGCCTGTGGTCCTAACCCCCGATCACAAGGAGGTGAATAGGGAAGAAGTAGCCTACACTAGGCCCCCGTAGAACTTCGGGGATTCTATCCCTTGAGGAAAAGTGAAATTTTCATTATGTCATAGTGGGTGTGTTACAAATTGGTATCAGAGCATGGTTACAACACTTGGCCTACTTGGGCTCATGAACGAGTTGCGCAGAAGCTCCACTCGGAACACTCTTAAAAGGAGTAACTCCCTATCTTAACCTTCCTAATCAAAAGATGAAGTTAAGAATGAAAAACCCCTATTGTGTGTGTGCATGTGAAAATATGAATTATGTATTGGTTATAAATAAATATAAATATTGACTAACAACCTGATCAAAATCTAGACCAGGGGTCAAATTTTATCTCAATTTTCAAAGTGCTCGGAATGCGACAAAAACGGTGCCATTTTGTCCATCTCGTCTTCCTGATTCCGGCAGTATATTTACTTTCTCAAACGGAGTCCGTATGGAGAAGATATCACGATCTATTCGCCAAGCCAAACAGGCAAAAAAAATTAATGCTAACTATACCAGTCAGTACAGTGCGTACAGGACACGTGGAAGGTCCGTACAAGACACGTGGCAGCTCCAAGTGATGACACGTGTCATGCAGATTTGGCTTTTTGGGTGTAAGGTTGGACCAATTCAGAGGTGACACGTGTCACCATTGGAAGGGTGACACGTGGCACAGGATGATGTCAGCATCCTAGTGTCGGATGACGTCAGCAGCATACGTGGCGATGATGTGGTGGTTTATGATTGGCAGACGTTGGTTGAATCAGATGTCAACACGTGGCAGATTTGTTGGCAAGTGATTGGGTGCCACGTGGCCCAATCATGGGCTGCCACGTGGCACCTAGGTATTGGTTAATTGGTTGTTTGTTAAAAAATTTATGGAGGTCGTGGGGTTCAACCCCCGGACCTCCCCAACCGGCTACGCCTTAATAAAGTCCGCCAACCACTATGTCAAACATTGTTTCTTATACCATATGCGACCAAAGTTATATTTAAATTCGTTGCAATGGATGGATGGTGGGGGGGAAAGGGTCGGGGCTTGGCCCCAGCCCTTGGCGTACACGACCACGACCATGGAACCGGGAGCACGGCGGGAGCTACCATATATATGCGGTTATATAACAATGTGGTTGAACCGTTATGGAACTAGCCCGTGGACATATGCCACTCCATCATACAACCGGGAGCACGGATCGTTATCATGCGCAGTTTATGCTATGGTTCCAATGGTTATGTTGGTTACATGCGACCCTTATGTGCGGGAATTTTATAATAGCCCGTGGTTTTTATTATTAACCATATGCCCGTGACCTGGAGCACGTTACGGTTATGTATAGGTTAGCCACCTTTTGACAAACGCGAGGTCACATGACCATTCACATGCCCAGGAGCTAGGCAGTTAGGGGCTGGAGGCGCCCTAACCGTCCTACAGTTTGGACCAATTTTCGGTTATGCGCGGGGCTAGGTTTTAACGTGCATTTTGGAGCGTGTTCTTGGTTCATGCACACAGAGGTGCGTTTTGTAGAGCCAGTTTCAGAAAGCTTGAAGGAGGAAAATGGAGGAGGCCTAACTTCTTCATCTTTTGGCTGATTGAGGTGTCGTAAAAGCCCAGATAGGGGTTTTTGGACGTGCTAAATCCATTAGCACAGTTTTCACAGCCATTTGAAGACTTCTTCTGCAATTTTTTCACCATTAAAGTTTCAGCAAGCTCCGGGGAGCTTTAAGCCCTCATTGATTGAGGACATGGTTTGGTGAGCCTATGTTTGTTTTCTATGATTGAATAATCATTTTTGGATAATTGATATGATATGAACACATTGGGACAGGTTTCAGAGGCTGTTGAGGACTTTTACAGGTGTTTTTTCCAAAGAGAAGCTCAGGGAAGCTTATGGCCACATGTAGAGGAGGTCATGCCCGGATGAGCCATGATCCGTTTTCAGAGTTATATTAGTCATTTTTGGGGTTTTATGTGTTCTGATCTCAATGGTACAATCTGTTTTTCCATTGGAGTTGAGCAGCATCTTGTAAAAGAACTTTTGACTAATTAATCCCAGAGAGCCAAGTCCATTGATGGAGGCTCAAGGAGATGTATCTCGGAGGGGGGTGAACTCATTTATCAGCTTTTTCTTGTTGTGAGTTTGATGGTTTATTTGATGCGAGTTGTGTTGTTGTGTATTTGTTTAAAGTACATATTTAACCATCTAAAAGAACAATTCCTCACACATAAACATTTACAAGAAGATGCATGAACTTAACACATAATTTTATCTTGCATATTTATACACATGAAGAAAGGTCCTGTAAAGTTTATTTTAATGAAGTAGCGGGTGCTTGCATAGCATAACAAGTCAGCCTTCTATTTTCAGATCAGGTGGTATCAGAGCATATTTTTTTTTGCTCATGTGTTTGCCATTGATAGCTTGAGATTTAGCTATTGGTTTTTGTGCAAGTTTTGTGTTGAAGTTAGATATCTTGCAAAGATGGAGGAAGCTTCAAGTATTGATAGTTCTCATACATTTTCATTATCTAAAGAAGAAATTATAATCATGAGAGATTTGATGAAAGAGATGTGTGAAGACAGGAATAAGAACAT
>ML804052.1:101286-135390 GCA_009831015.1 Picea engelmannii
GAAACGAAAGAGTTGTGACAGTGATGAGGACAAGAACATTGTTGATGGTCTTCAAAGGAGAGCTTGTAACTCTTCAGATTCACCTCCTCAAAGAGGCGATAAAGGTGAATGTTCAAGGTATAATTCTGCTTATCATTCAGTTGATTTTGATTATGTTAATCATGATAGATTTATATCTAAAAATGGAAGAAATAATCCTTGTACATATTGTGGTTTGTATAACCATCATGTTTCAAAGTGTTGGAAAAGATTGGCCAATTTTAGGAAATTTTATAAGCAAAGACAACGTGAAAAGAGGATGCAAAAGATTTGCACTCATTGTCAGAAGAGGGGTCATCTCATTGACCAATGTTGGACGTTGCATCCAACTACTCATCCACAGCACAAGAAGCAGATGGATAAAGAGATTGGCAAGAATGGAAGAGGAGATTCCATCATCGATGTGAGTTAGGATGATTCACAAGAGGACGATGCTCAGCAGCAAAAGTCACCGTTGAGTTGGCTTGGTAAGAAATGGTTGGATTTCTTGAGCAAGTAAAGATTGTGTTTTTCTATTGTAAATGCACTTTTCAGTGTTATGTGTGTATTTATGGGAAGCATGATAAGTTGCAGCAGTTTATCACAACTTCCATGATGCAAGTTGCATGTGAATGCAATTCATTCTGAAGGTATTCTTGTTTGTTGCACAATGTCGCCAGGAGGATGTAAAAGATGGATATGATGTTCACTTGTTGCAGCCATTTATATTTTTTGTATTCAACTCTTAAGTACCCATGTTTTGGGGTTGTACTTATGTTTGTACTGGAAGGAGAGTTGAAGAATCATGAACATGCATTTGTTTTTATGTATGTGTAAGCAGTGAACCTGGTGATGGTTCATCATGAGTGATTCATGATTGTTACATGATTATGTATCATGTTTGTCGACTTGTCAATTTGGGAAGGTTGATGTTTCGAATGAGTCTCGACTGGTGTTGATGATTTTCTGACGACTATGTTGTGTCGATCGTGCCATTCGACTTGTGTTCAGTCGATGATGTTTGTTGACTTATAAGTTGATTTTGAGTACATCTAGATGCAATAAAATTCCATGTGCTTTGATGAAGTACAATATGCGACGGTTTGTTTAAAGAACAAAAGATTTTGTTGGCATCATTTTTCAGTCTTGTATAATTTATTTTCAAGATTGATGGTTTTCTTGGCTTGTGATGAGATGTCGCAGGAAAGTTTTTGCAGCCATTGGAGAGTTGATTTTGTTTTCGTTAAAGAGTTCGAAAGAGGGACTTGATTCTCAGTGGGAAGGTTGGCATTCTTCCAAGCACGGAGAGAGCAGTGGGTCAGCAACAGCCAGAGAACAGTGGTTGAGGGACATAGCCAGTTGCAGTGCACAGCATGTCAAAGTATTCATGTGATTGTTGAAAAGATTTTGATATAACTTGAAAGCAGACAGATAAGATTTTGTGGGTCCAAAAGCCTTTCAGTGGGAAGGTGTGATCAAAATCCGGACCAGGGGTCAAATTTTAGCTCAATTTTCAAAGTGCTCGGAATGCGACAAAAATGGTGCCATTGCGGCTGTCTCGTCTTCCTGATTCCGGCGGTATATTTACATTCTCAAATGGAGTCCGTATGGAGAAGATATCGCGATCTGTTCGCCAAGCCAAACAGGCAAAAAAAATTAATGCTGACTGTACCAGTCCGTACAGTCCGTACAGGACACGTGGTAGGTCTGTACAAGACACATGGCAGCTCCAGATGATGACACATGTTAGGTAGATTTCGATTTTTGGGTGTACGGTTGGACCAATTCGGAGGTGACATGTGTCATGTGGCACAGGATGACGTCATCATCCTACGTGTCGGATGACGTCAGCAGCATACGTGGCGATGATGTGGTGGTTTATGATTGGCAGACGTTGGCAGATGTTGGTTTATGAGTTTGTGGTGGTGCCATTTGGGTTGACCAATGCCCCTGCCACTTTTATGTTCTTGATGAACAATGTATTCAGCAAGTTCCTAGACAAATTTGTACTTGTTTTTATTGACGATATATTAATTTACTCCAAGAACAGAAAAGAGCATGAAGAGCATCTTAGACTTGTGCTGCAAGTGTTAAGAGAACATCATCTCTATGCCAAATTCAGCAAATGTGAATTCTTTCATAAGCAAATACATTACTTTAGCCATGTTCTCTTCGAAGAAGGAGTAGCGGTAGACCCTGACAAAATCAAGTCTATCATGGAATGGCCTACCCCAAAGGATGTTTCGGACATCAGATCCTTTATGGGATTAGAAAGATACTATAGGATATTTATAAAAGGATTCTCCAAGATTGGTTATCCAATCACTACCCTCCAGAAGAAGGGGACAAAATTCCTGTGGACACAAAAATGTGAAGAAAGATTTCAAACACTGAAACATCTACTGACCCATGCGCCTGTACTGAAGCTCACCGATCCAGAAGCTGACTTCCTCGTGTGCACAGATGCATGTAAGGAAGGGCTCGAAGGAGTCCTTGTGCAGAAATGAAGTGTGATCTGTTATGAATCCCAAAAATTGAACGAGCATGAAGCCAACTATGTGACCCGTGATCTAGAACTGGCTGCCATAGTGCATGCCTTGAAAATGTGGAGGCATTACCTCCTGGGAAGAAAATTTGTACTTATGATAGATCACTGTGGATTCTGATACATGTTTGATCAACCAAAGCTCAATGCTAGACAAGATAGGTGGATGGTCGTCCTTAGCGAGTTTGATTTCGAGATCAAACACATTAAAGGAAAGGAAAATAGGGTGGCCAATGCCCTTAGCAGAAGTATGAAAACAATTCACCTAGCAGCGGTGAGCACCTGCGAGACAGATGTCAAGGAAAGAATCAGAAATGCATAAGAAATAGATCCCTTCTTCCGGACCGTGACCATGTACCTATAGCAAGAACCCGTCGGAGTGAAATATGAAGGCTACCAGAAGACCAAAGGAGGTCTTCTCACTTACAGAAGTAGATTTTGTATCCCAGATTGTGACGACTTGAAGAGGTTCATTATGGGTGAACTACATAAAAGACCCTACTCAGGTCATCCAGGATACCAGAAAATGATCATTGCCACTAGGAAACAATTTTATTGGCCTGGATTGAAGAAAGACATAACCGAGTACCTAGCCAAATGCATAGAGTGCCAACAGGTTAAAGTAGAACATCGACACCCAGCAAGATTATTGCAACCTTTACCAATCCTAGAATGGAAATGGGAAACCATATCCATGTATTTCATCACTGGATTACCAACCTCAACCAAAAAGAATGACGCCATTATGGTGGTGGTGGATAAATTGAGCAAGTCTTCTCACTTCATCCCCATCAAGTCGACCTGTAAGGCAATCGATATCGCCCACGTATTCATGAAAGAGATATTCAAACTGCATGGTATGCTAAAAGAGATCGTGTCTGACAGAGACATGAAATTTACTTCCAAGTTTTGGAAATCACTGATGAATGGTTTAGAGACCAAGTTGTTGTTTAGCACCGCCTATCACCCTCAAACCGACGGACAGATAGAAAGAGTGAATCAAATATTAGAAGACATGTTAAGGATGCATGTAATGCATCAAACCAAGAAATGGGAAGACTACCTGCCACTAGTAGAATTCGCCTACAACAACGGCTACCAAGCATCCTTAAAGATGAGTCCCTTTGAATTCCTCTATGGTAGACCGTGCAACACTCCTATCAGTTGGCGTAATCCCGTAAACAAGATTTCTTTTGGACCCGACATGTTGAAAGAAATGGAACAGCAAGTGCCCTAGATAAAACAAAACCTGAAAGTCGCTCAAAAACGACAGAAAAGTTATGTCGACTAAAAGAGAACTCCAAGAGAGTTCAAAGCGGGAGACCAGGTATATCTCAGAGTTAGGCCCAGGAAGAGTTCCCTGAAAGTGGGAGCTTGTGCCAAGTTGGCACCTCGGTATTGTGGACCCTTTGAGGTTCTAGATAGAGTGGGACTTGTAGCCTATAGGGTAGCACTTCCTCCCACAGTAAAAGAACATAATGTTTTCCATGTTTCTTTATTGAAGAAATATGTACATGATGTTAATCATATAATTAACTGGTCTATGATCTAGGTGGAACCGGAGGGAGAATTTCTACCAGAACCTCAGTGCATACTAGACAGAAAGGAAACCCCACTCCGGAACCGAACCATTGCACAAGTCAAGGTGTAGTGGAGACATTTTGGCCCATATGAGGCTACATGCGAACTAGAGGATGCCATGAGACAGGCATATCCGATTTTGTTTACTTATGTACATGAATGTCATGTTGATAGATAAGAACATCGAGGACGATGTTCCTTTAAGGGGGAGGGAATTGTAACACCTTTCTTCCCCCAGTTTGTAAAAATAACTATACTGGCCAAGAACTGTGGCAAACTCAAAAATGTGAATGTGTGATGTGGATGGACCTTGTGAAAAGGTTGATGAATGTGAATAATATTATATATATATATATATATATATATATATATATATATATATATATATATTGCAAGACTGCTAAGAGGGGATATGTTGAAAAAGAGACCACGATGGCTAAAGAAAGGTGGTAGAAGGCACATGGAAAGGTGGCGTTAAATTCCACCAAAACCAATACCGTATTTGGACTTCACTGGCCCGGAGAACCAAGAGCGGCTCGTTGGTCCCGAATTAAATGACTCGCCGGGATTGGTAGGTAAATGGCTCCTCATGAGTAATGAGGGATGGGGGAGGTGAACCGCCCATCCGTAGAGCCGTTAGGCTTGACCAGTGCGAGGGAAATCACGCCACATGCAACCTCGCAAGAGGAAAAGGTGTGAGGGAGAAGCGAGAAGGGGTAGACGCGAGGGAAGGAGGAAGAACTCTGGAGATATGCAGAGTGAGTGATAGAAGAGAAGGGGGAGAGTAACCCTCATTCTCGGTCACTGGAAAACTGAGACGCAGTCTTGCAGCATCGTGGTCTCATCTCGGGGGTCGCTAGTGGTAAATCCGTTGGGAGTCACTGAGCCTATGGTTGGGTGGAAATGAGCACTCCTCTCAGCAATTGCATCACCTCTGGTATTATTTATGATAAGTGTTATTTGAATTTAATGCCATAATCGCATGTTCAGTTTTGATGTGCTTGTAAATAGTTCTGAATAGAAGTGTTTACCTAATGTTTGATTCGATAGAATGGATGTCTGTGTATGCTTACATGCCATAGTTGTTTTCTGCACAAATGATTAAGTCTGGGACATGAGTTCGCTCCACCGAGAATCGTCTTATTTGCTTAGTTTCTCGTAATATTCTGGGAAGGCCCCTTGAGAGTACTCTTTTCCGAGAATTACCCCATAACCCTTGTAACCGTACTGAACCTTACTAGAGACTCGATTAAGATCATGGATAATTGCCCAAGAACCATCTGAGGGTTCATGCAATCCGGGTCTGGAACCCTTATGCAAGAAAGAGTAGCTTTCTAAGGTCTCGGGGTCATAGGAGCCTGAAGCTCCGAGAGTTTGAACTTCTTGATTCAAGCTCAGAAGGGATAGTGAGATTCAAATATAGAATGAAAATACCCTATCGCTTGGTAAATGAACGGTCGGAATTCTTTCGAGAATACCCCAAGCCTGTCAACACCGACGAATCTAGAGAAGGAGCGTAGGCGTTAACACCTCGCCCTTTCAACCTTCGCAAATAGTGATGGGATCCTAGACCGTAGATCCCAGGGACCCATCGGAGCTCTATAAGTTGTCGATCTTAACCTTTACTTAGGCAGGAGAGTGAACTCGACTACGTCCCAAAAGTCCCGAAGACATCGGGACCATCCATGTTGGAGGACAAGTGGTAGGGATCTGACCATTTCGCATATCGGGGATTCATGAGTTTGGAGGTGGAAGACTAGGCTCTTGGAGTCACGAAGTCCCGAGTCGCAAGATCGCAATGTGATCTGGGTCGTTGATCAAAGAGGAAGGATAACCGTGGGATCTGACGTATCTATATTTCGCGTATCGGGGATTCATGAGTTTGGAGGTGGAAGACCAAGCTCTTGGAGTCACGAAGTCCCGAGTCGCGAGATCGCGATGTGATCTAGGTCGTTGATCAAAGAGGAAGGACAGTCGTGGGATATGACGTCTCGATACATCGCGTATCAGGGATTCGTGAGTTTGGAGGTGGAATAACAAACCCTTGGATTCGCGAAGTCCCGAATAGCGAGAAGTAGGAGCTACCATTGAGTTAGGATCGCCTCGCCATATTGCATATCGGGGTCTTGGAGGTTGAGGGGAATTAGTTTCAACTATAGAAGTCTCGATCTTGCGAGTTGTGAGAGCTTGTGCAACACGTGGCACGTCCGCTTGGTGGGACCCATGTGCTTGACAGGTGGTGTGACGATAAGATGCCCAGAGAGAGGGAGAAGTGGTGACAAGTGGTGGACACGTGTCGTTTGAAATGGGAGTCAACATCCTGTTGACTTCTCGTACTTCGGGTTCTCGTAAGAAAGGAGCACAAAGGCCCAACAACTCAAGTCGCAAAGTTGCGAGTTCTGAGAAGCCCAGAAGGAGTCAAACCTTCTCTAACTTTCACATCTCGGGGTTTTGTAAAAGAAGGGCCCAGAGGTTCAACCTTTCAACTCGCGAACTTGCAAGTTGCGAGAAAGGCTAGTAGTTAGCCCTAGTCAGTGGTCATGTGTGGAGAGCGCTAATAAGGAGGGGCCATACCATATCGGAATCTCGAGTATTGGCGATCGGTGAAGAAAATTCGAGGGTCTTCGACTCACGACTCGCGAGGTTGCGAGTTGTGAAAGGCGCTTGCATTTAGGCATGTATGTGGTCCTATAGAGATAGGGACTAAAGAAAGGGAGCTAGTGCTTTGTCGTTAAGCAGCAGGTAGATCTGGACGGCCAGAATCTGTGCGCCCAGATCTACGGCCAGGGTCTCATTCCGGAGCCTCCCCCTCACCATTCTACCTTTAAGATTGGACTCACTTGTATCGCCGAGTCACGAAACACGAAAAGGCGCCTGGCTTGTTTGGCCTGTGGTCCTAACCCCCTATCACAAGGAGGTGAATAGGGAAGAACTAGCCTGAGCTAGGCCCCCGTAGGACTTCGGGGATTCTGTCCCTTGAGGAAAAGAGAAAATTTTATTATGTCGTAGTGGGTGTGTTACACAGACACATTGAGTGTCTGTGAAGCTTGTGTTGAGATATTTGTGAGACACAGTTGGATATGAATGGCCTGATACATGCTTCCAATATTGACATGATATTGTAGGGATATGTTGGTTCAGATTGGGCAGGGAGCGCAATTGACAAGAAGAACACCTTAGGGTGTTGCTTAAATTTTGGATCTTCCATGTTTTCCTGGTGTAGTAGGAAACAAACTTATGTGGCTTTGTGTACCACAGAAATTGATTATATTGTAGTATGTGTGGTAGTATGTGAAGCAGTGTGGCTTCGGTAGCTCCTTGCAGGATTGTCTGATCAGATATTGGATCCCACCATGATTCATTACATTCTAGATATGGTGCAGAGGAAGGAAGTAATAGTGGATATCCTTCCTACAGATGAGGAGATTGCAGAAGTTATCACCGACCCTCCTTCCAAGTCGAAGTTTGAGTACTTCCGTGATAAAATTGGAATGGAATTACACTCTTGTTAAGAGGGATTATTGATGATTGCATCTTCGTGAGACATTCTTTTTTTATGATACTCCTCGTCGTATTGAGTTGAGTATGACACTTATCGATGGACTGATAAGTTATATTGGGTTGGTGCCCAGTGACCTTTGGGTTGTAACCCATATGGTTGAGATAATTCTCTAGGTCTTCTCCTCATAGTATTGGGTTGGGTCGACTAGTGAGGAGACTCTCTATATCTTCTTCCCAGGGCAGTGGGTTGGGTCGATCCATGAGTGTGTTTTTCCTTCTCCCTATCTTCTCCCTGATGGACTGAGTTGGGTTTACCTAAGACAGGTCTTCTCCTCAATTGTGTTGGGCTAGGTTGACCTGAGACGGGTCTTCTCCCTAGGTGGATGGGTTGGGTTGACCTGTGACGGGTCTTCTCCCCAGGTAGATGGGCTAGGTTGATTTGTGGGGATGCCCCTGATCTTCTCCCCATATCAGGATGGATTGACTTTGAGAGCGCTCATCTGAGACGGAGTTGAGCATGACACTTGTCAAAGTAATGACAAGTTGTCCTAGGGTGGCACCCAACATCCCATGGGAGTATACCATGAGGACACGTCCCTTGGTAGTTGACCATGAGGACACGTCATGGGTGAGTAGGTCCTTGACGATGCACTATGGGCAAGTAGGTTCTAGTGCCACATTACGGGAGAGTAGGTCCTAGTGTATTCTATTAGTGATGAAGTCCCAAAAAAGGTCCACATTGGGTGTATCCATGTGTGACATGATGATGCTACCAGTAGCATGGTTTGCATGACCATGGCATGGTCGGACGACCATGGCATAGCCTATGAGGCTATGAGAACCAGAGGGAAAACATCATGGAGAATACCTCCTTGGCTAAGAGGGAGTGTTGATGTTTATGGTAGCTGTGAGAGGTATTCGCCTCCGAGAAAACCCTTCATATATAATAATATGTCAAGACATCAAAGGAAAACCACTTAAATAATTAAAGGAGTCCCAGAATATTTATATTTCTCTAGAAGTCAATTCAGCCTACCAAAAAAGATAAAGTAAAATATATTTTCCAGAAAGGACAATTCGGCCCCACTAGAAAAAGTTCACTGGTCAGTTTAGTATAAATAAGGGAGGTTCCCTTCTCATTTGACACACACTCTCCACTCTGAAATTGCAGCACAAGTCTAAGTGTGCGAGTTGCAGCTACTAGAGGGAGACGCATGTCCAGTTGGTGTCTATCTCTTAGTCATGGTGGTGCACTAGAGGTGGACTAGTGCTCTATCCCTTTGGCTAGGGTTTACATTGTTGAGTTATCGTTGGACTCTTTCTTGTTGATTTTTCTCTAGTGAATAGAGCTTGGTTATTTTGTCTTTGGCATGGATCTTCTCTATAAGAAGTTGTTGGGTTTTCTCCCCTTGTGTAGAAGGGTTTCCCAGGTAAACTACTATGCTATGCTTGGGGGTGGCACTTGCGGATGCCTATGGTTGGGTGGAAATGAAATAACATTTCCTATGGAAAAACGAGTAGACCCATAATCTTGTTTTGTAATTTGTGCTTGGTTAATCTTCTTGAGATCCTGGTTATTTACTGCAATTGTGAACTAGTATTCAAAATATCAACAGTCTTGTGCAGTTGTGAGTGAGTGTCAAATGCGCTCTAACACCCTCTATTTATACTTCTCTATCTCATTGGACTGGGCCGACTTCTCTTTCTGGAGGATAATAACTCAATATTAAATATTATCTTGAGCCGACTTGTCTTATAGGGTTATTATCCAACGTTTTAGGGTTTCTCTTGCTTTCTGAAATATTCTAGTGTTGTCAAAGGTTACATGTGGAGGTTAATACATCCCGCATCTACCATAATATCAACACTCCCTCCTATCTAGGGAGGTATTAAAGGTAATGGTCTTGAGCACAAACATACCATTCAATCGGTAGCATCATCATAGCCAGACATGCTATCTTATGATCACGTAGATCAACTCACGAGCAACATCATCACTATCAGTATCATATGATAGCATCAAATGCATCATCTCTCGAATCCATAATCCATCTGAGTAATCAGACATGATATTGAATAAGTCACTCACTCCACAGAGTGATACAAGGACCATTCCTCTAATTTGGACATATGTCCTAGAAGAATGATTGTCCTAGCATATGCTGAAAGCTACGCCAAGGGATACAAAGACCATTCCTACAGTAATTTCAGTCACGGACTATTTTCTAATCGGGTCATATGTACCATACAGATCCATCTCTACCTATGTGCCTTAGAAAATATAGGTCATGAACCATTTTCCTAATCGGGCCACAATCTGTGCCTTAGAAAAATACCAGCCCATGATACGTCAACAAATTTTCAACCTGGACCATTATCCACAAAGAGAATTCTTGTCTAGCAGCAATTTGTTCTATTTGGACAATTCTCCACCTGGAGAATGTCTATCCACCAGCACACTGACTATCCATCTAGTTGGAAATCAACTCCAACACTAGTGGTAGTCTCCATGGCACTCAGATAGTAACATATTGTTGCTATAATGTCATTCAATAGAGAACAACCGTGTCTATCCATAGCAGTATACAACTACTATCTAGTGGTACACAACCACTCCTAGTAGCACACCGCTACTAACCAGTGACACACATCCACTACCAGTGGATCACATCCACCACAGTAGCATACAACTATTGTCAGAGACATACAGTCTCCACAACAATCATATCATCTGATATCAACCTGCATAAACAATATCATGATACAAACTGAGTCATCTAGGCCATTCTTCCACTCACATCTGTGAGATGTGGAAGAGCATCTACCCTCAGAAAGTAAAACATCAACCATGGGATATCTGGACTATTCTTCCCAAGCATAGAAGAATAAATGTCCTTGATTTCTAATCCTGGACCATTCACCTAACTGAGCCATTCCTCTGACACTAATCATAGTGCAACCTGGAGAGAATAAGCCTGCCCTAGGGAATGCTTGTCCCTGATTGTTGAACCTTGACCATTCACCTAACCAGGCCATTCCTCTGGTACTAATCACAGTGCAACCTAGAGAGAATGAGTCTACCCTAGGGAATGAATGTCCATACCATTTCTTATGGAAATGATTGTCCTTCACCAACCTCCAAAATGGAACATTCTTTGAAACTACTCACAATTGTGAACTTTGAAAGAATGACTACCTAGTGAGGTAGACCATTCTACTTGACAACTAATCAAAGTGACTACCAAGAAGAATGATTGTCCTAGACCATTCCCCCACACTTTCCACAAGGGGAATCGTTGTCTATGGTACATCAGAAATCTATTGGACCATTTTTATTACGAAAATGACTGTCTGATCTGGACTATTTTCCAAACTGGAAAATGAGTGTTCGTCAGAAATCTCGAACCACTTTCCGGACTGGAAAGGAACTGCCTAACTTGGACCATTTTCCGAAATGGAAAATGATTGTCCATAAATCAATAACATATCAGTGCTCTTTCCCAACCTGGGAGTAATCACTTCCTTTTTAAATAAAGAAGTCATCTCCATGAGCCCCAGCTTGTCCCTTAAGTACGCAAACGTTTCATCTTGGACAGAGGCTTTACCAAAACATATGTTATCTGGTCATCTGTGGAGATATACTGGAGAACCACTTCTCCGCTCTGGACTTTATCACGGAGAATATAATTCTTGATCTCAATGTGCTTCGACCTATCATGGAACATTGAGTTCTCTGAAAGATTCACATAGCTCTGATCATCACAATATATCACGGTCGAATTCAACACTTGATCAGAAAGTCTAGAAACCAACTTACGGAGCCACACTACTTTCGTACAATCATCACAAGTTGCAATATACTATGCTTTTGCAGTGCTGAGTGCAACAAACTTGTGTTTCCTGCTAGCCCATGACATTGTGGCAAAGCTAACATTGAATCACTTCTTATGTCATTTGCACTCCCTGCCCAATCTGAATCGATAAATCCATGCAGTTGTATATCATAACTTAAACGTCCCACAAAACAAATATTAGGCTGAGTATTCTTCAAATACATTAACGAGCCAATCAATTGTCGATACAAAGATGGATCTATTGGATTAGAGTCTCTCAACTTCAGATCTGTCATCATGGGAGTTTTCCATGGATTTTCAATCCATCATCTCGGACTTCTGAAGAACCATTTGAATATACTTCATTTCTCATAGGAAGTTTTCACCACACTTCTGATGTACATGAGAGGCTCTGCACTAAGTTAGCTTAAATCCATACAAGGTCTTCTTCCATCTGCATACAAGGGTCTCTTTCTGGTATACCTCAAACCTTGATATTGTTCTACATACGTTTCTTCTTCAATTACTCTGTTGAGAAGAACAGTCTTTACATTCATATGATGTAAACTCCAACCCATAGATACTGCAGGAGATATAATGGCTCGGGTAGAGGTATATCTAATTATTAGAAAAAGTTGTCATCGTAGTCTTCTACCTCCTACTGGGAAAACCCTCTATCCCTGAGTCTCGCCTTGTATCTATCAATGCTTAATTATTTTTCATAATTTCTCACATATATTGTTCTTCATCACAGCTTCCTTCCATTCCTTTTGCTTGACTACTTCTAGTGGGTTCAAACTGGTTCAATTGGTTATTCTGAATTTTATTTCTTTCTTGGAATCTTCATGTTCTTCCTCATGTTTCTCTTCAATGTTGGAGTCCATGGAATATTCTATAGATTACATGCCCTTCTTCCCTGAAGGCTCCAACCTTTCGCCATAGGAACATAAATGTAGATGGACAACCAAGGATATTCAAAGCTTCTTTTCAAAGAAAACTTCTTCTAGAGTCAAACTGAACATGTGTTGCTTATCATGGCTGCTACTTCCAATGAAGAACATGGATAGATACTTCATAGTCTTTACGGATTGTTCTTCAATGGATCATATCTTTGGGGATTATCTCCCTCCTAATCTCAGCTTCATGCATGAATGAACAATATGCGTGCTCTTCTTTTGGAATTATGTGATCATCTCCCTCCATCTGAGAGAGTCCATGCTTATGTTTGTTTCATCTCTCTTTTCTTTCTACAAAGTTTCACAAGCATGTTCTGGTTTCCTTTTGATTTTTGACTTTCTTCGAGTCTAACTCCTCAGAGTCTCTTTTAAGTTTTTTTTTATCTGTTCTAATTGCTTCCCATCTGGAAGTTGTGCCATCCTTATAAACTTCTTCTATGATGTATTCTGAAAGGATTGTTCATCAAACATATTTCACAAGGGTACCTTCCCGGAACAAGAATAACAAGAGAAAACAAGAAATATCTATCTAGAGGAGATGTCAGTTCATCTTGCAAATAAGTACAATAAGCATCTATATCAATGGTATTTATATGCAGTCAAGTATTTATTTCACCTATAAATAATAGAATCCTTCAAAGACTGCTTTCACAATTTGTAATGTACCAACTATCACCCTTGATATACACAAATTTGAAGCTTAGCAAATTAATCAAACCTGGAACCTGAAGCCTCCACTGCTATGGAGGGTGCGCTTGTTCCTCTGAATGCACTGAATCCAATATTACAACGTGGACAAGGTCTCTAATACTTTTCCTGCAAACACACTCACATTTTTCCAGATGATATAACTTGGATAGCATATACAAGTGCATACCTTTGAATTCTTGAAGCATCGTCCAACTTGTCTTCTAATCTGAAACTAGATACCATCTTGACAAGAAGAGATTAGAAACTCAATCACAAGATTCAATGATTAGAACAAGCTAGAAACTATAAAATTTCAACTTTGACTACAAAATCAATTTGACCATAAGTCAACCTTTGAATTTTACTTTGACTAGTCAACCTTTGACTTTGACCAGCCAAACTTTGACTTTGACTTTGACCAAGGAGTCACACCTAACATTTTTGCTAGCTGAGAGTACCAAGAGGTGCACTAGGATCTCAAGGAATTAGGTCAAATGCTTCATCATAAGTGCCCAAACACAAGTGTTAGGGTTTGTTGCAGTTGCATAATCAAAAAACTTGGTTGCAGTTGTAACTGGTGTCATAACGAGCTTAACAAATAACTTCCCAATCTATCTTCCAATGGTCAGACTATCTGAAGATAGTGTGGGCCCATAACCTATTATAAATAAAGAGATGTGCTTGTTTTTCCATAGACAATATAGCAATATTGTCACCCAACCATAGGCACAAAGGCCACCCTCGAGCACCTTAACCTTGACAAACAGAATAATTCTGGAAGCATACCAATAACCAACCAAGGTAGCGCACCTTTCTCCAAGGCTAGCACACCAAGAAAGAATAACCAAAGACTAAGCATAAAGTCCAAACCATAACCAAGAGAAAGTCCAACCAAAAGCCAAAATCTCAGTTGCAGCAGTTGTAGCTGCACTCCCTCTCCAAACTTGTGCACCACTAGTCTTATGCAGTTGTGAGTGAGTGAGTGTCAAATGAGCTCTAGCACCCTATATTTATACTTCTCTATCTCACTTGACTGGGTCGACTTCTCTTTCTGGAGGCTAATAACTCAATATTAAATATTCTATTGAGTTGACTTGTCTTCTAAGGTTATTATCCAACGTTTTAGGGTTTCTCTTGCTTCCTAGAATATTATAGTCTTGTCAAAGGTTACATGTGGAGGTTAATACTTCCCACAGCTACCATAATATCAATAAGAGAAGCATCGGATTATTTAGAATAAATAATTGTGTTGAATTTTGTTCTCATAATTTAAATAACTATTTTAGTCAAGAAGGAATACAGAGAGAATATACCACACCCTATACTCCACAACAAAATGAAGTTGTAGAAAGAAGGAATCAAAATATTATGGAGACGGTCAGGTGTATGTTAGAGAACAAACACATCCCTCATAAATATTGGGCAAAGGAAGTTCATAGTGATATATATTTGCTAAATAGATCTCTTACAAACTCTATTCCAACCATGACTCTAGAGGAAGCTTGGTCTAGAAAGAAGCTTCATGTAAGTCATCTCAAGGTTTTTGGTTCAATTGCTTATGTATGGATCCCTAATGAGAAGCATAGTAATTTGGATTCCAAATGCAAGAAATTAATATTCACGGGGTATAGTGACCATATAAACCCTACAAAGTGATTGATATTGAAGATAACAAATGTGTTTTTAGTCGAGATGTTGTAGTTGACGAACATGCTAGTTTGTTTTCAAGCGCTTAAAATCAAAAATCAGATTTGAAATTTCTTTTAGAGGGTTGTGATACTATTGAAAACACAACCTTTTGCATAGGTCTGCCAGCCATGAGGTGAGGAAAACCTTAGGCAATCATGTGACAGCTGAAATTAGTCAAAATCAACAACCTAATAATGTTGAAATCAGTCCCAACCAGCATGAAATCAATGTTGATTCATAGCTAAAGAGACGTCTCAAGTGATTTTATCAAGCATTTGATGACGTTCACTTGGATGAGATACTTGAACCATGAGAGAAAGGAAGGTTGTCAAGAAACAAAGGTAAAAACTCTAATTCTTGTAATTATGTTTTACTTGCTAACTTTCAGCAATATTTTTCAACTCGGAATCATGAAGAAGCCAAAGGATTCCTTGAATGGAAGAAATCTATGCAAGTTGAATATGATGCCTTGATGAAAAATCATAGTTGGGTATTGAAGGATCTCCCTACTGATAAAAAAAACATATTGGTTGTAAGTGGAATTATAAGATGAAGTATAAGGCAAATGGTACACTTGACAAGCACAAAGAAAGACTAGTTGTAAAGGGCTTTGCTAAATAGGAAGGAATCGATTATGAGGATATATTTGTTCCCATTATCAAGATGGTTATAATAAGTTGAGATTTGGCTCTTATTATTCATTTTGGTTGAACATTTTTCAAATGGATGTTAAGAGTATCTTTCTCAATGGTCAGGGTGTTGCCCTCATATGGTTATGCCAAAACTATTACTTTCCTTCTAACTTGTCATAGAGCGGGGTGCCTTATGACTTTACACCTTTAGGAATGGGTACAGGGTTATTGGCATTGTACCATGCAGGGTTATTGGAGAAAGGTGTTTATATGTTTCCACCTCAAGGTTTTTAGGTTCCTAGAAATTAACATATGGTATGTAGATTGGTTAAAGCTCTCTATGGGTTCAAACAAGCACCAAAAACTTGGTACATCAAAATGGACAAACATTTGCAAGATCGTGTATTCAGAGGAATTTTTTATGATTTCAATCTCTACG
This sequence comes from Picea engelmannii, assembly GCA_009831015.1. Taxonomy (NCBI): domain Eukaryota; kingdom Viridiplantae; phylum Streptophyta; class Pinopsida; order Pinales; family Pinaceae; genus Picea; species Picea engelmannii. The sequence continues at coordinate 117,171 of ML804052.1, forward strand.
TTAAAAGGGACGATGGTGATGTGGTACTATTAGTGATATATGTAGATGACATCACCATCACAAGTAGTAAGGCTAGACCAATTAACAAGGTAAAATCTAAATTGTGTTCCACTTTTGATACGACAGAATTAGACCTCCTACATTATTGCTTAGTTGTAGAAGTTCAGCAAATTAATGTGTATTTTTTCTTCACAAACTAAGTATGCCAAAGGTCTATTAAACAAATACAGGATGTGTGATTGTAAAAGTTTATATACACCTATGGAGAAAGGGTTGAAATTTGCAGCCAAAGCCGACTCAAAACCAGCAAATGAGTCAATTTTCAAGGAACTAAAAAGTATGATCTATCTTACAACCCCTAGGCCAGATCTTAGTTTTGCAATCGTTTACATATCTAAGTTCATGACACATCCTAAAGTAGAACATTGGACAACAGCCAAAAAGGTTTTGAGATATGTTAAAGGTATAATAAATTTTGGAATATTATGTGGTGAAAGTAATACACTTCAATTAATTGGTTGTATAATATAGTTTTTGATTGGGTGTGGTTAGTGGATTATTAGAAATCAACAATTGGTTGTGTTTGCTCTTGGTACATGTGCATTTTCATGGGTTAGTAAGAAACATGTTTTTCTTTCTTTTGTTGAAGTAGAATGCAGGAAAACTACAAAAGGAGCATGTGAAACAGTTTGGCTTAGAGATATACTTAGAGATTTTATGCTTGAGCAAGCCAAGACAACAATGTGTTTTTGTGACAATCAAGTTCTTATAAATTAGCAAAGAATCCAATGTTTCATGAGCACACTAAACACATTGATTACATTGTCATTTCATTAGAGAACTTGTAGAAGATGATGAGGTTGAACTTTAATATTGTACCACATGATCATACTGCAACATCTTCAGCAAGCCACTTGGTCCAAATAAATTTGTTAGATCTAGAGCCAAGCTTGGTGTATTTTTCAAAATGACTATTAGGAAAGGATGTTAGTGCAATTAATGTTTATGATCATTCCTAGTAAGTAGAGTTTATTTTACATAAATAAAAATACATTAAAGTACTTTAGTTTAATAAATAAATTAATGGAAAGACATTATATAACATATTTCCCTCTACACTTTTATAAATGTAAGAAGACCTATTCTATCTTTAATGAACAAATATTTGACGGCTCTCTCTTCCAATAGTACGGTTCTCTCTCTTTTCTTCTAGTTTATTTTCTTGATAAGCTACAAAGTGAATTGAATAACAAACGCAGTGGCACGAATACTATATTTGTTGATGTTTTGTAACAGCGGGAGGTATTCCCTCCTGGAAAACTTTTCTTAGAGAGAAAGATTCCAAGAAGTCAACGGAAGACCATTGAACAATTGAAGAATACCCCAGAAGAGAAGTCGGCCCCACAAGAAAATAATAAAGTGAAAATAGAATTTCCAGGAAGAGAAGTCGGCCCCAGTAAAGTGACTTGAATACTATAAATAAAGGGAGACTCCTTTCCATTTGATACACACTCACACAGCTCTCTCACTCAAGAAAAGAAGGCGTAACTCTGAGGCAAAGAAGAAGACGCAGCTATTGTAGTTTCTAGGGTTTCTATCTTGGGAAGTTCGATGGGAGAGGTTGAGTACTCTAGCACTCTCACTAGGGTTGCTACACATCACATTTCTTGGTTTTTCTCAATTGTCTACTCTCGCTAGGGTTTAACAAGAAGAAGAGATAAGTATTTGTTATCAGGGCTTCTTCATTGTTGGTTTTTCTCTTGTGAATAGAGCTTGTTCATGGTTGTATTGTGTTATCATAAATATTCTCTCTAAGGAAAGTTGGCTGGATTTTTTCCCCAAGTTTAGGGTTTTCCCAAGATAAATCTTTGTGTCTTTTTGTGCTTGTCTATCTACTTCTAGATCCTGCTTATATTTTCAGTATATGGTTGTTGAATTCTAAAAGAAGATAAAAGCACTCTGGTAAATCTATTTCTACTGAAAATCTAAGAAAATCTAACATGGTATCATAGCATGAGGGTTGAAGCCAGATTTGACCTAGCGCAAGACACCAGCAAGAACAAAGATTGTCAGTCGTTGGGGTTTTCTAGTGCTAGCGTTGAGGAGAAAATTGTACTAGGAAACTAACCTAACCCTAGCGCATGTCCTAAAACCCTAGCATTGACTTTTTAAGAAGGTTGAAATTTTGGGATTTTCCAAGCCTAGGGTTTCTACAAGCGAAAATGACTACCAGTCTGAGAGTTGAAGATAGGCTAGATGGAGCAGACAATTTCAAATCATGGAAGCATAGAATACTTCTCATTCTAGAAGAGAATTAGCTCTTGGATCATGTCAAGCAAGTTCTCTCAAAACTAGAAGAAGAAGAGGCCAAGTCAAGGCATAAGAAGAATGAGATCAAGGCCAAGAGGATCTTGACATATTCAATCAAGGACCACTTGATTCCTCATGTATCAGAATTGAAGACACCAAAGGAGATGTTTGATGTCTTATCAAGACTATATGAAAGAAATAATACAAGCAGAAAGTTAACCCTAAGACATCAACTCAGAAATGTGATAATGAACAAGTCAGATTCAGTGTATACCTACTTCATGAGGATTTCTCAAATCAAGGATCAGCTAGCAACTATTGAAGATTCAGTGGATGATACAGAGCTTGTGACTACAACTCTAAATGGCTTTCCTTCTTCTTGGGATGCATTTGTTCAAGGAATTTGTTCAAGAAGGAAATTGCCTAAATTTGACAAGCTATGGATAGACTGTGTCCAAGAAGAATCAAGATTGACATCCAAGATGCAGAAGACCAATGATGAAGAAAACCAAGATCTTGTTGCGCATGTAAAGAAAATGAAAGAAAGAAGAAACAACAGTCCAAAGAAAAATAGAAGATCAGTTTTAGATCATAAGAAGGATGTATCTAAGATTAGATGTTTCAATTGTCAGAAGTTGGGACACTTTGCTTATCGGTGTTCTCAAGGAAAGGAAAGAGAAAACATCATGCACATGCAGCAGATATGGAGGAGTCTACACCTCAAAAGAAGACAAGGGAAACAAAAGATGAAGAGTATGTCTTTATCTCAGCTCTCACAGGTACCATCACTCAAGGAAGTGATATTTGGCTAGTGGACAGTGGTTCTTCCAAGCACATGATCGGGTTCTGAAATTCTCTTACAAATTTGACAGAAAAGAGTTCATCCCTTCATGTGGAACTTTGAGATGATTCCAAGCATGTAGTAAAAGGAGTAGGAGAAGCCCTCTACCAGCTTGATTCAAGTAATTATATTTCAATAAAGGATGTATTGCTTGTACAAGGTTTAAAGAAGAATCTTCTTTCTATCTCTTCTTTAGAAGATCGAGGCTTCATAGTGGTTTTTGTTGATGGCCAAGTCCTTCTTTGGCCTAAGGGTTCAAGTATAGATTCAGCTACGGTGATTTGTGTCCGAGAGGGAGGATTGTATAAGAAAGGGACACCCAACACAAGCCCTTGAACACAACAATATTATCACTAGTGAGCTATGGGACCGAAGACTTGCTCACCTCAACTACAGAGCCTTGCCAGTTTTGAGCAAGATGGTTACAGGTCTCCCAGATATGCAGGTGGAGCATGATGGAGTATGCAAAGGATGTGCACTTAAGAATGCAAAGGTAAGTTTTCCAAGCGGTGACAATAGATCCAAGGGGATCTTGGACATTATACATTAAGATGTATGCAGACAAATGACAGTACCATCTCTAGGTAACTTTTTATATTATGTCACTTTTATTGATTATTTCTCACGTAAAACATGGCTCTATTTCTTGAAAGAAAAAGATGAAGTTTTCAATATGTTTTAAGAATTCAAGGCTTTAGTAGAAAATCTCTCTGGAAGCAAGATTAAAGTTTTGAGGTCAGATAATGGAGGTGAATACACCTAAAATGAGTTCAAGTACTTTTGCAGAGAAGCATGGATTAAGAGGGAGTTGACAACTCCCTACAACCCCCAATAGAATGGGGTTGCAGAGAGAAAGAACAAATCAATTGTAGAAGCAGCTAAAACAATGATCCATGACCAGAACTTACCCATGCATCTATGGGCAAAAGCATCCAATACAGTTGTATATGTCCAGAACAAAAGTCCTCATAAGATATTGGAGAACAAGACACCAGAAGAAGTATTCACCGAAAAGAAACCAGAAGTCAACCACTTGAGGATATTTGGTTGCCCAATGTACATACATGTTCTCAAGGAAAAGAGAATGAAGCTAGAGCCTTAAGGAAAGAAGGGCACCTTCGTTTGATACAGTGAGACTTCCAAGCTTATAGAATATACATCCCCGGATAGAGATAGATTGAGATTCGCAGGGACATCACCTTTGATGAAGAAGCAGCCTTCATGAAATCTAGAGAGTCTCACATGGATGAGGACAGAGAGGAGCAAGAGGCTCCAAAGGATGCAGTGATGATTGACTCTACTCCAAAAGAACATATCCCAGAAGATCAGAATGAGATAGTAGAGCCAGAGATAATGGTAGATCCACCCAAAGAGGTTATAGTTACCAAGAAGAGACCAGCATGGCTCCGGAACACTTTGCAGGAAACAAAAAAACATGCAACTCCTAGTGGCTCCTTCAGAGAGAGCAAGAAACCACGCAAGTTTTCCAGCTATGTGGCATTAATGAGTAAGATCATTGATTCAAAACCATTCACTTACGAGGAAGCTGCAAAGCAACAAGTGTGGAAAGATGCTATGATAGAAGAGTATTGATCCATCATGAAGAATGATGTGTGGGCAGTGGTTTCGATACCAAAAGGGAAGTCAGTAGTGACTTCCAAGTGGATCTACAAGATCAAGCATGCTGCAAATGGCAGCATAGAGAAGTACAAAGCTAGATTTGTGGCTAGAGGATTCTCCTAGAAAAGAGGGAGAAGATTATGACGAGACATTTGCTCCAGTGGCCAAGTACACTTCTATTAGATCTATTATTTCTATTGTTTCTGTTATGCGCTGGAAATTACACCAGATGGATGTAAAGACTGCTTTCTTGAATGGTGTAATTGAAAAAGAAGTGTACATAGAGCAGCCACAAGGTTTTGTAATCTATGGGAAAAAGTCTCATGTTTGTAAATTGAAGAAAGCTTTATGCAGGCTTAAGCAAGCACCCAGGGCATGGTATGCCAGAATAGACAGTTATTTGATGAGCTTGGGATTTACCAAGAGCGATGCAGATCCCAACCTTTACTACAAGGTTGAAGATGATTGCCCCTTGATATTGGTACTATATGTGGATGACATGTTTCTTACATGAGATGAAAAGCTCATAGATGGATGCAAGAGGGAGCTCACTTCTGAGTTCGAAATGAAGGCTCTGGGGTTGATGCACTATTTCTTGGGATTAGAGGTGTGGTAGAGACCAAATGAGATCTTTCTTAGTCAAAGAAAGTATACAATTGAGATCCTGCAGATATTCGGAATGATGGATTGTAAATCCATGACCACACCTATGGTTACGAATTTGAAGCTCTTGAGTGATTCTTCTTCAGATTTGGTTGATCCCATGATGTACAAATAGTTGATCGGATCTTTGATGTACCTGGTTAACACCAAACCGGATATATGCTTTGCAGTGAACACATTGAGTCAGTACATGGTTGAGCATGGACATGTACATTTGGTAGCAGCAAAGCATGTATTGAGGTACATGCATGGTACGATTGGATATGGACTCGGATATGTCACGTACGGTGAAGTAAAGTTGCAAGGTTATACAAACTCTGATTGAGCGAGGAGTGTAGTGGACAAGAAAAGCACATCAGGATGTTGTTTTAGTTTGGGATCAAGTATGATCTCATGGTTGAGCAGAAAACAGTGGGCAATAGCACTCAATATAGCAGAGGCATAATATATAGCAGCCAGTGTTGCAAGTCGTGAAGCAGTGTGGCTTCGGAAGTCGCTTGCATGGTTATTTGATCTAGAGTTGGAGCCAACTTTGATATACTATGATAATCAAAGTTGTGTGAAGCTTTCAGAGAATCTAGTCTTTCACAACAAGTCAAAGCATATAGAGATCAAATACCATTTCATCTGAGACATGGTGCAGAAAAGAGCAATGGAACTCCGATACATATCCACAGATGAGCAGATAGCAAACATTCTCACCAAGCCTCTATCTAAAGTGAAGTATGAGTACTTCAGAGACAAGCTTGGCGTGATGCAGAATGTCCACCCTCGTTGAGAGGGAGTTGTGATGTTTCTCCTACATCGGGCAGATACTCTCCCTCTAGCCAGGGGTTTCCCAAATCAGTAATGTGAAGTGAGTGAGGGAGTAATGAGTAGCCTAGTACAAGTCTTGCCTAAGCCATGTGAAGTGGCTAGATGTGATTAGGACTTGTAGTGTGGTCTTACCTACGCCATATGAAGTGGCTAGGTGTGATTTGGAACATGGCATAGCCTTGCCTAAGCCATGTGAAGTGGCTAGGTGTGAATGAGGCTATGGTGGTAGTCTTGCCCATACCATGTAAAGTGGATGGGTGTGATTGGGACTACTAGGAGAGGAGAAACATCATAGATACTTGCAACATAGTCTTGAGACTATTGTGGTAGTCTTCCACATGCCATGTGAAGTGAATGGGTGTGATTGGGACAGGAGAACATCATGGAATTAGCGAGGGAGTGTTGATGTTTTGTAGCAGCGGGAGGTATTCCCTCTTGGACAACTTTTCTTATAGAGGAAGATTCCAAGAAGTCAACGGAAGACCATTGAACAGTTGAAGAATACCCCAGAAGAGAAGTCTACCCCACAGGAAAACAATAAAGTGAAAATAAAATTTACAGGAAGAGAAGTCAACCCCAATAAAGTGACTTGAATTAGACGCCTTGCCATTTGATACACACTCACACAACTCTCTCATTCAAGAAAAGAAGGTGCAAGCCTGAGGCAAAGAAGATGCAGCTACTGCAATTTCTAGGGTTTCTATCTTGGGAAGTTCGTTGGGAGAGGCCAAGTACTCTAGCACTCTCACTAGAGTTGCTACACATCATATTTCAGGGTTTTGCTCAGTTGTCTACCCTCGCTAGGGTTTCACAATAAGACGAGACAAGTACTTGTTATCAGGGTTTCTTCATTGTTGGTTTTGCTCTTGTGAATAGAGCTTGTTCATGATTGTATTGTGTTATCAAAAATATTCTCTCCAAGGAAAGTTGGTTGGGTTTTTTCCTTGAGTTTGGGGTTTTCCTAGGATAAATCTTTGTCTTCTTGTGCTTGTCTATTTGCTTCTAGATCCTACTTATATTTTCAGTATACAATTGTTGAATGCTAAAAGAATATCAAAGTACTCTGGTAAATCTATTGCTACTGAAAATTGAAGAAATTCTAATAATATTGACTAGTCAAAATCAATGATTATGTTTATCGGAGTTAATTTGGTCGTGTACCACAACGAAAATAGAGAATGTGATGAGAGCATCACTTGAAGATAGGAATGCGATGATATGGTCATTTTTTTCTTTTATTTGACTTGCCTACATTGGGTTTGTGTACCTTTTCATTTTTCCTTCTAGTAGCTAAAAATCTTAGTGTGACATGGAATAGGGAAACCACTATAGGTTTTGAAAATTGCACATTCAAAAATTCAAGAAATATGGAACCAATGTATCTATGTGTTCACACACATTTTCTATAGTAAAATCTAGTCAATCCCATCATAGAAAAAAAATGTGAATTGTTGCATTTCAATAAAATCAATACTACAAGGAAGGCCTAGGGTTTGAGGCTATGGTTTAAAGAATTGTGACATTTCGATTTCATATTTTCTCGATGTTTTATAATTGAATTTAGTGTCGCTTGTCTATCAAGCGCAATGTTTCAATCATAAGGCGATTAGAGCCATTGTGATTTCCCCATTCCTTGAAAACATATTTTGCCTTGGTTGAATGTGGGCACATTCTAGAGAGTGGAAATGGCACCCAACAACCCTTGAAACTGTATCCCAAGGTATATCACAAGGTAATGACCCTACTAATATTGAATTTTCTAATTATAAATATGATAGTTTATGAAATCAATGTCATGTGGGTTCTTTCTTGGGGTACCTTCTCAAGAGGGTGCCTGATGAGGCAATGCTCCAAGGATGGACAAGGTAAGTGTGGGAGCCACAAGCCTAGCACTCCTTTCACGCACACAACATGACCAAGGGTTTATTTATGTTTCATTTTAATGACTCAACCCATGTAATTGAGATCTTGAGAAAGGCCCTTAGGTTTAGAAAAACACCCTAGTGTTTTCTACATGGCATAATAATTATGAATTGATAAAGTTGCGCAATTGTCCTACCCTAGTGTTCGATGGAGTTCCTTGGTCTCCCAATGCATTTCTAGAGGGCCCTAGAACACATTTATCCCCCCTTAGGGAGTTTTATTTTCCATGGCATTGAAAAAGGTTATTCAACCCTAAACCTCAACGCAGAATTTGCATTAAGGTTACCATGTTGAGGGACCTTAAAAAATTCACACTCATCCAACTTGAGGATAGGGTTCACAAACAATGGATTTGTTGTATCAATCTACCCAACATGTGCTTTCAATGTACAAGCCTCAATAACCATATTCATGATCATCAACAAATGGCCCAAGTTGACCCTCCACCACATAGTGCACACAAACTTCCCCAACACCCAATGCTTTCTAAGTGACAAATGATGGTAGAAGTTGGACACAAGTGGTTCAAACAAATAAAATCACTAGGGCAACTAAAAATCAAGCTCCAAAGGCCTCAACCATGGTTGGTCCTCACTAGGGCAAGCTCCAATATCCAACAAGCCTCTTATTGGCAAGGCACAACAAGAGAGGGGTGATCCTAGAGCCCATTGCCCTTCGTCACTCCATTCTCAAGGTAAAGAAAAAATGGCTAATGGTGATGGCCAATGAAAGTGATCAAGGCAATGTACTTTTGGGGATTGGTTGATTTTGCAAAACCATGCTATAACACATAACTTTTTGGTACTCTCAATGACCTCAAGAATAACAATGTTGAAATACACAATGGTTCAAGTTTGTAACGAAAGTGACCTCATTGAATCTCTGAGGTGTAAATGACCTTAGCAAAAAACATATCATATGCCTAAGGTTCACTTCAATTGGCATTAATGGGTATTCTATGTTTGCATGAAGTCAAAATTGCACGATTTTTGCTAAGGCTATTTATGTTGTATGGCCAGGTGCCAAGTTTATATTTTCTAATCATTATGAAGGAAAAGGTGATATTGCTACATTGATCTCTCTTTAACTTGCGACCTTTGTAGTTGAGTGGGGAACATTTCCGATGTGAAAGCTAGTTTGCATTTTTCTCAACTTGGATGGTTGGCTCTTGTGCTTGGCCAACATTTATGTTGCTAATGATGTCGAAGCAATGTTTTGCAATAGTTGGTTGACGAGCTGCCTAATAATGCCACATTGTTGATATGGTGGAATGTCAAGAAAACAAGGGGGCATTATCTATGCCACTACCATACTAGGAGAGCCTTGCTTTGATCTCAAGACTCAACTAGGTTTTACAGCCCCAATCAAAATTGTTGCCAAGGTTAAACTAAGTTCTGGTTCACTTGGATGAACTTCCGAAAATACCCAAAAATAATTTACCAGTGGCTTTATAGAGCAAAGCCATTTTGTGAACCATATTGAATTCAGGCCACTAGGTGATCAACAACCAATGTGCAAAAACAAAATCCAGGAAGAGAGAACAAGGATCAGTTTTGTAAGAACGTCTTTTTAGGTCATCTAATAAGTATTGCAACAATGTGATTTTATGCTCTCCTGTAAAATCCATTTTCTGGAAATCAAAAATACCAGGAAAGTCAATTATTTTCCTTGATTAAGGCAATGAAAACAATTCCTGCACGTATAATAACAATGGGGATCAGTACATGCCAGATGTACCATATATTAAAGGTTTAGGCTCCCAAAAGTTCACTTATGCCATCTTTTGTCAAATAATGCATGCATTAATGAGCATTATCTTCTAACAGTAATGGCACACAAGCAATTGTGACACTAAGTTCAAAACATATTCAGGCCACGATAACACGGACCATATAAATCTTTAGTGTTAAGGACCTACAAAGATTTCCGAAAGTCTTGTTACTACACAAAACTGAACTACGAGAAACAACACACCAAGTCATATGTAGTTTAATCAACCATGATTTGAGCAACAACAATGTTTCATACAGTCGATGAAGAAAACAAAATGGTAGTTAACACAGATAGCATAGTATATTCAATCTCTTCTTATGTTAATAATGATGAAACAAATGCCATCCTCGACCTTGACAAACTAAATAATGTCAAGAAAAAACCTACATGGTGGACAAATATGCCATTTAATCAAATAAAAGAAGGGTGGTTTCAATTGCAATTTTCCCTTGGTTGTAGCCTTTCCTTAATCGAATACTAAATTAAAATTGAGACCTCTGCTGCAGTTATATATTAATTCAAAGCATGTTGATCCTCCAAAGTTGAAATATAGCCCTCATTATCACTTTCACTGCCCACATTTGTTTATGTTGTTCCAGTTTTTTGTCTAAAATCCATTCTGATTGATCAAAAACTGCTGATTTCTATGATAGTCATTGTTAAGAAGACCTCAATATCTTATATTAGAAATTCTTGATATGCTGGATTCCAAGCATTGCTGCCGATCTCATCATCATCACTGCTAGTATTGCTGCTGTAGCTACTGTCAGAGGAAAATTCAGAAGTTGAAATCTCAGATGACTGAAGGCTTATCCGTAATGCTCCACTATCATCACTGTCGTCAAAGCTTGATAGCATAGACTCACTCTCACTGCAGATGGAATACAAAAACCATTAATCACGATGACATTAATAAGATAGATGACTGAAAAAACAAAAGCAGCAGTTAACAGACCTCCTCTCTGTTAGAAATTCGGCAACCAAATGAAGCTGTGGCCTTTCTGACAGAAGCCGTGCAATCCCCTCTCCACTGCAGAAGAAATAAATAACAAAACATTGAAGGACAAAACTTTCAAAACAAAGGAAACCTAGTTTTAAATGAAAATTACTTACAGCCTAAACAAAATTGCAAGCTTTACCAAGGATTGCGATATCTTTCAAACCAGTTCACTGCAGCTAAACCGTCCTTATTTGATATATCCTGGATTTCAGATCAAAAAATTAAGACCATACTGGATACAAGATAAACGACAAAAGATTCAGAAAGCCAAACTTGGAAATGTCAAAGAACCATCCTGAGCAGCCTCCAAATAGAAAGTCCATAAACTTTGAATGAAAATTTCACAGAAATCTGCTTACAAGGTGCCGAAGGCACTTGCATTCTCCAGCGCTTAAAGCAAACAAAAAATTTTCAACTTCCGCCTGTAAAAATTGAAATAGTATAAATTGCAACCAAACATGTTTCAAAACCAACTTCTCTTCAAGAAGAAATTGCGAAGAAGAAAAAAGTTTTCAGAATAAGCACTATAACTGCTTACTTCTTTTAATCGTGTGCTATCTCGCAAGATAAGTATTTCCAATGGTGGTTGATTTCCACTGTCAGCAAGTGTCCTGTAAATAAATAAGCTAAGTACATTTGTATTTGAAAGAATTTAGAAAGTGTATTACGCAAACATCAGCTCTGAGCATTTAAACTACATATCAATGAAGCAGCAATTAGATAATTTTCAGATTACATCAGTTAAAGAAAACGGACTCATTTATTCCAATGCACAATTAAATGCCATAACCCTCTAAATAATCTTAATGGGATCACAAACCTGAGAAATGTTCCAGTAACTGGAGCTGTGGAAAAATCGACAAGCTTTAAATAATGAAATCCCTACAAAGAGAATAGCCAATATGAACCACCAACAGTCGAGTTCTAAAGAGTCAAGATGCCTCAGCTGCTCTTATAAAATAGACCTTGTGAATATTAACGTGAACTTCATTCACTAATGCAACATCAAAGTTATAGTCACCTTCAGAAGTACATTCACTTTCTGATCATTCAACTTAAAACCCCTTAGTGCCAGTGAAGATAAATTTGGGCACCCTTTCACTAACTGTACACAAGTGCGACTTTTTAAAGCTTCTGTCCTGCCTGAAATAACATGCAACAAGGTAAGAATATCACACGCTTACCAAAGGAATACAGAACAAAGGTATAATACACATTGCGATTGGAAAAGGAAGACTCAAAGTAAATCAGAGTCGCTGTACAAGGAAGAGAGAGGTATAAAAGAAAATTTTGAAAATCTGAATAATATAAGGAGCCAACTGTCAACTGCATCTAGGTTCAGTAATATATTATCTGGCCTATTCTTAACAAATATAAGTCTTTTAAAGAAGGAAGACTTGAAAAATTGCTAACCCGTCTTGGATGACTGACAGCATAATCGTTCCAAATGGTGGCAGTGAGAGCTTAAACAGTTTAAGAGTGATCTAAGTTGAATATGGCTGTTTACAAACACTCATCATCAGATTCTGAGGTCGCTCTCCTCATCATATAAAAGAAAACAGATTAAGTAAACTGAACAAAGAACATGATTAAATATAAAGGAACAACTCTGAAGTACAGACTTAAATTAGTCTCATGTGGAGCAACTGACAGAACAAAACGCATATTCTTATTAGTATACTTACAGTCCCACAACCTCCAGATCAGCGAGAGATGGACAAAATGATATTGCCTTACACAATGCCTTGCTATCCATTTCATCAATGTTGTAAAGGTGGAGAGTCTTCAGAAGAGACCTGTCTCATACCAGTTCACAGCATACACATTATTATTTCATGCATCAAAAAGATAGCTGAAATTTAAAATAAAGCTTGAAACTGACATGGCCATGACTTACCCAGCAGCACCATTTTCTAAACTGAGTGTGTCAAGGCAAGACCTTGTTAGATGAAATATTTTTCTGTCATGGTTGGAATTTCTATACTGCCAACATTTGTCAAATGAATCAGCAGACGGACTAATGTCAACATTATAATCAACAACAGTAAAAGGTCCAGTTGACTTTTTGCTTCGTTGTGGCAAACTTCCAAGCTTTAGAGACCTACAATCATGCAAATGCCAATGTCAAATTGTGGAATTGAGTGCAACATAACTGTTAAAATTCCATGCACTCGCAGAACAAAATATATGGACAAAAACAAGTTCATGTTCACAAGAAAATGAAGTCAAATGTGAACTTAATTATAGTTGGAATAATCGTATTATAAGAAAAAGGTTTACAAGCCAAGCTGAACATGTCATAAAATAAAATAGTTTCAACAACCAATTCTATATAGCTTTTCTCAGAGTACCATAGTATATTGCTTTTTCAACAAGTTGAAACCAATCTCATCTAGGAGAATAAGGTTAATATTAGCTGGTTGAACAAAACAAAATAAAAAAATTCTGTTATGAATCCATAAAAACATGAACTAATAACGCCATGCTTTCCATGTAAACTCCCAAACAGTTCTCATGACATTTACATATATAAGAACACTGGTATAGATTGCATCACTGTTATCATGTAGAAGATATGACAGAAATTTTTCATGAAGACTTCAAATTTTTGGTTACAGAAAAATAAAGGAAAGCATGATTGTACTTATAATAAAAGTAATTGCTCATTGCCCAAGAAAAACTTAAATAACAGAAAAATACAGGAAAGCACGATTGTACTTGCAATAAAAGTAATTGCCCAACATCCAAGAAAGAATTATCAAAATCATTTAAGGGCATTTATTTTACCAATGGAAGTTTATTATTTTAAATATATTCTCTGGCAAACGTTTGTGTAGCAAAATAGCCTTCCAGAACTCTCCCTAAATTCCTGGTTTTTCCCAGCCAAATTTTCTTCAAGACTTATTTTCGCCAGTTTAAAACATTAATAGAAACTTGATTTTTCCTTCAGCATAATTATTTGACACAAAATGTCAATTTCTTCACAAATTTTGCACTTGCAGTGAATCTTTAAGAAAATTTTGACCCTACTGTGACTAAATAAGAGTAATCTATCATAAATATGGATCGCCTAGCAAGTTAAAGAACTTCACACAACATTTTATACCCCAAAACCAAGAATCAAAGAAAAACTGTAATTTTCCATGTTCTAATCAAATAATCATTAGTCTTTTTAGCATGTTTATTCAATAGCTAGAGTAACAAGTACACGAAAGGATGTCTATCAGTACAGAAAGGTCCTAGACGCATAATATACAGCATCTTCTCCAAAAAAATTGCAACAGTAGTATGGAGCAGCTTGCAAGTAATGTATTGATCTGCTAAAGAGATGGCCACAAATAGCAAAATTTAATATTAGTAATGACCAGACCCCAATAATTGCACCTCTCAACCTTCTACTTGCGTTAGATGATTGTCCTATAGGAGTTTGAGAAACAGGATGTTCCATTGAGAGCAGCAACTATCTTCCATTGAGAAACAGGATGTTCCATTGAGAGGATGTCGTACATTGGGATAATCATCCTTGAGATATTCTTGTCAACCACAGAAGCCACATTCCTAATGATAGGGAGTGCACAACCAAAAATGTAATAAAAAACAACACATTTGGTTTGCTAAACATCCAATCTTCCTTTTGTTTTTCATCATTCCTTCTTCACTATCTTATATGATGAATGTAGTAGGTCAGACAAATAGAGTCACTAATAATGATAGGATCATGCCAAGGGGGTATTATATTAGTTCGACTGAAAGGATTTAAGTTAGAATTTCAACTGAAGGGAGGGAATGGAATGGACTCGTTCCACTGGTCTGGAAGCTCTGTTTGTCAAGATTGATTTTAAGAAGGCATGTGACAGAGTTGAGTGACCCTTTATATTAGTAATGGTAAAAGCGCTCAAATTTGGACCTGGTTTCCTCACCAGTGTGGATACCTGTTTGCCAGCGCTTTGGCCTGTCTCTCTATCAACCACTGCAAATCTAAAGGCATCGGACTATTTAAGTCCATTCGACAAGGTTGACCCCTAGTTGTTGCACTATATATGGCATAAGCTCTTGGCTACTTGATTAATTCCAGGGTGTCCATCGAACATATTCGGGGAATTCCCCTTCCTGAACTTGAGAGGTGATAGTTTGTCAATGGTCACTTTGCAGACAATTCCTTTCTGACATTCACTGAGGATCACCAATCCTAGCAAGTTACTATGGAGTGCTAGGACCTTTTTTATTTTGCCTCAAGGTCTAGTATTCAATGGACCAAGACCCAGTGCTACAGATAGAGCCAAAGGCCATTGCTTGCGTGGCTCGGCTCCCTTCACTGATCATGCATTCAATGGGAACAAATTTTCGAGATCTTAGGCATCCCCTTTTCCTTTTAAGTATCGCCTTGAGATCTATAAGAGGTCATCCAAAGAGTGGAGCAAAAAATTGACAAATGGATCACTAAGCCCCTTTCCTTGGTTGCTAAGTTTCAAATATGCACCAAAGTGTTGGTAGCAACTTGTCCGTGACTTTTGTTGTTGGATCCCTTTTAACATAGCCTATGATCGAATAGAAAAAGATCTCTGCAAATTTCTCCAGGCTATGCTTGACAAATGGCCTGGATTTCAAAGAGCGAACTCGACTATTTGTTGTACATCCCGAGAAATGGATAGCTTAATGATTATCAAGACCAAATGCAGGTGCAGGTGCAGGTGCAGGTGCAGGTGCTCTGCGTTAAATGGGTATTTCATGCTATTGAAGGCCAAGAAACCTATAAAATCCTTCTAAGACATTGCATTAGGCAAGGGTGGCCTCTGGCCAAAAAACCTTGGGAAGGGCTCTCCTTTCAAACCATGTTGCTAAACCTCTTCAAGGTCAAAATTGTCAACACATTTGTTCTACAAAGTATGTGAAAGGCCTTGGAGGCACTCAAATCTTTCATAGCTTGCAAGGAGCCTTCAACTAGAAGTGGGTTGTCTCTAAATGAGAAGAGCTTATGGTGGTCCTCATTGATTTTGGTCAAACGGAAACCTTTGGCTGAATCATCATGGTTCTCAGCTCCGAAGTTTTTTGAAAGAGGCATCCAATCTGTCAAAGATTTATTTGATAGTTCCTCCAAGGAATGGATTCCATGGCTTGACCTAAAGCAAAACTCTATACTTAAAAACAATGACAGCATTATTGGGAATTGTATATAGGGTCTCATCCTAGACTACCTTCAACTCAAGCTTGGCCTCCTAATGCCCACCCTCGGTGGCACAATTGGAAATGGGATAAGCCCATGTGGAAATTTCAAAAAATTGTGCTTAATGCAAATTCAGAAACTTCACCTCAACCTTGAGGTTCCCCAGATCTATTTCTTGTGAACTTTCCTCCTTAGGGACGGATCTGAAATATAGATTATAGCATTATATATTTCACTTATGTCCAACCCAATACGCAAGGCAGCCCAAGAAAATAAATGCAAATCAATTGTACTTCAAGGGAACTATGTTTCCAGCGCTTGAGGCACAATCTCAACATATAACAAATCTGAAAATAACTTATTAACAGCAAATTTGTTACAGCCACAAATCTGCCCTCTTACCTTCTATTTACTTGTCAAAACCACTTCACAAAATCTGCTCATTGTCATGTTAAATCAGCATACATAACCAGTACTAAAAACTAATCAATCACCATGAGAACATACATTTTAAATCAAATATGCAAGCACACAAAGTTTGGCCAGCAAAGTACACGTCATACATAAAAATAAAGTTACAAGTACATACCAACGGCTTATCACAAGCTGGTACAAGATAGTCTTTCAAACTAATAACAAGCTATCACTCTCCAATGCATCCACCTAGGAAGGGAATCCACCATTATTAGCAAATGCTAACCAGCACATGGCCTAGCAAAGCATCACACCAAGCTATTCCTAGCCAATCCAAAGAAACAAGTCCACCCTTGATCCTTCTCCAAGCTTGCCTTACACAAGCTCTCCAAGCAAAGCACTTCAAGTCTCCTCTATGGTTTCTTTGCCACAAATCCTAAGTACATCACACACAAGGACTTCAACCCTCCTCTAGGTTTTTCCTCACACAAACCAGAGCACCTTCTTCCCTTGTATAAAGACAAGTACAAAGACTCAAGACCAGTTCATCTTCAAGATACAAATGATCTAATGAACTCTCACATGCTTACTACTTGCCACAACTAAAGACTCTCTCTTCCCTTTATATAGAATAGGTGAGGGAGGCCAACAATAGTAAAGTGGGCAAAATCCACAAGCAACCTAATCTAATCCTCAAGATAAGGTCTCTAAGTGAAGTGCTCTCTCTCCAATGTGTGCACATGTCAAGACAAGGCTCCTCAAGTAGCGTGCTCTCCAAGCATGGGCTCAAAGTGTCAATCACTTCTCATCACAAGGCCCCTCGCTCTGCAAGACAAGCATCCAAAACTCCAATGCTCCTCCTCAACATTTGTGTCCCAGGTCCACAAACAACCCCAAGCAATGCATCCGAAGTCAAGAGCTCAACCTCTTAAGGCATGCCAAGTGGTCCCAACTCTCCTAGGGCTAAGTGCCATCTCTCCTAGTGCTTAATGCTCCTCTAAGATAGATCCAACGCCCATGCAAGCAACCATCCTCTTGAACTTGTTGAGTTTTTGATATGGTTAAGCTCATGCATTTTAATTTTATTTTTGTTTAGCATTAACTGAACCATAACCATTTGCAGCAACAATACAAGCTGCAGTAAACCAAGATCACAAGAAGAATAACCATGCACAAAAGAACACAAGAAGTATCCTGGGAAAACCCTTCTCAATCAAGGGAAAAACCCAGCAATCCTTTGCTATACTACCAAGAGGAGATCCACCATCCACCACCAAACCTAGCACACAATAGGGTGTTGCTATAACTGAGAAAGACCATCACCTAGAAAAGTGTGAACTGCAGTCCTCATAATTTCAGACCACAACTTCTTAAATTATGAGATGACAAGTGAGTGTGTAATCCTCAATGGGAATTCACCTTTATTTATACAACAATTGACAAAACTAATAATATAATTAATAATTACACAATATATCTTTCACATGGTGGGGCCAACTTGTAACCTTTACATCACAAATTAGGGTTACAAACAAATCTTACTCTCAGACAATATAGCAAGGATCTTGTGAAAATTCCAGGTCCTATCAGCTTGCCTTCTTGGTCTGTCTTTGACCAAGGAAAGGCTCTAAGTTTCAACTGCAAGTGAAAGTATTTTCTGCTGTTTTATAACAGCCAACAGTCCAAAGTTATCTTG
>ML804052.1:163741-183739 GCA_009831015.1 Picea engelmannii
GAAGCTTCTAGATGAAGAACCTACCACATTTGAAGAAGCAGTTCAAAAAGGACAATGGAAAGAAGCTATGACGGAAGAGCATCAATCCATTATGAAAAATGAGGTATGGGAAATTGTACCTAGACCTAAAGAAAAATCGGTGGCGACTTCAAAATGGGTATACAAGATCAAACATGCAGCAGACGGAAGCGTGGATAAATACAAGGCAAGATTCGTAGCTAGAGGGTTCTCCCAGAAGGAGAGAGAAGATTATGACGAAACGTTTGCTCCAGTGGCTAGATATACTTCCATCAGAGCTATCATATCTCTTGCCGCTTCCATGGGATGGAACTTACATCAGATGGATGTAAAGATAGCTTTCCTCAATGGAGTTATTGAAGAAGAAGTATATATTGAACAACCTCAAGGGTTTGAGGTACATTCCAGAGACACTCACGTTTGCAGATTGAAGAAAGCTCTATATGGACTCAAGCAAGCTCCAAGGGCTTGTTATGCCAGAATGGACAACTATCTAACAAGACTTGGTTTCTCCAAAAGTCATGCAGATCCAAACCTTTATTACAAAGTCGTGGACAATGCACCTATGATTCTACTATTATATGTTGACGATCTATTCATAACAGGTGAAGAGTTTCTCATTATCCAGTGCAAGAAGGAATTAGCTTCTGAATTTGATATGAAAGATCTAGGTCTCATGCACTATTACTTGGGACTAGAAGTATGGCAGAAGCGTTGTGAAGTATTCCTTGGACAAGAAAAGTACGCAATAAAGATCCTTCAGAAATTTGGAATGATGGATTGTAAGTCCATGGACACTCCTATGAATGCGTATATAAGAAAATTAAAAGTTCCAGATTCCGATCCAGTAGATCCATCTCTATATCGACAACTAATTGGGTCATTGATGTATTTGGTAAATACTCAACCAGACATTTGCTTTGCCGTAAATACACTAAGCCAGTTCCAGGTGGAACCAAGACATGAGCATTGGATAGCTACAAAGCATGTATTAAGATATATTCATGGGACAATAAACTATGGTTTGAGATATACCGCATCCAGCGATATACAGCTTCATGGATTCACAGACTCTGATTGGGCAAGAAGTGCAGGAGACAGAAAGAGCACTTCAGGTATGTGTTTCAGCTTGGGCTCCGCTATGATATCTTGGGGCAGCAGGAAACAGAAGTCTGTCGCACTCATCACAGCAAAAGCAGAGTATATGGCAGCATGTGAAGCATGCTAAGAAGCAATATGGTTAAGGAAGTTAATCTCCGATTTATTTGATCAGATTCCAGAATCAACCATAATATATTGTGATAATCAGAGTTGTATAAAATTACCAGAACAGCCCGTGTTTCATGAAAGGTCGAAACACATTGAGATCAAATACTACTTTATTCGAGATAAAGTCCAGGAAGGAGAGGTAAAGCTCAAGTATATCCCCATTGACGAGCAGACAGCAGACATTCCGACAAAACCTCTATCCAGAATAAAATTTGCATATTTCCGAGAGAAGATGGGGATCGTGGAAATAACTCCCTTAGCTGAAAGGGAAGACTCTCTAGGTTAGGAGGGAGCACTAAAAATATTATTGAAAAAATTATTGAAACATTTATCTTTGTGATTAAAAAATAGTCCAGATTGGATAGATTCTTTCCTGTTCGGAAAGTGGATTGAGATTTCTGACGGACAACAATTTCTCATTGTGGTTAACATGGGAAATGGTCCAGATTGTTGATGTATCATAGACAGCGACTTCCCATTGTGGTTAACATGGGGAGTGGTCTAGGGAAGTCTCTCTTCTTGAGGGTTACTCAAGAAGACTGGCCCGCCTCGCCAGACAGCGATTTCTCATTGTGGTTAACATGAGGAATGATCCATTTTGGAGGTTGATGCAGGACAGTGTTTTCCTCTTGTGGTTAACAGAGGAAATGGTCCGGACAATCATTCCTTAGGGTTTATACATTCTCTCCAGGGTGCACTTTGATTAGTGTAGGAGGAATGGCCCAGGGTGGGGAATGGTCCAGACTCAGCAATCAAGGACAGTCATTCCTTAGGGTTTATACATTCTCTCCAAGGTGCACTTTGATTAGTGTAGGAAGAGTGGCCCGGGGTGGGGAATGGTCTAGGTTCAGAAGACGGAACAGTTATTCTTCCTTGTTTGAGAAGAATAGTCCAGATATCTCATTGTTCTACTCTGAGGGCAGATATTCTTTCATATCTCACAGACGTGAGTGAAAGATTGGCCCAGATGATTCAATTTATTTTAACAATATTTTTCTGTGCAGGTTGGCATCAGATGATTGTTATGGAGACTGCTTGTCTCCAGACAGTAGAGATATACTACTGTGGTGGATTTGTTCCACTGTTTGTGACTATGTGTCACGGTTTGAGTAGTTGCGTACTACCATGGATAAACATGTGTGTTCTATCAATTGATATTGTACCAGTTGTCATAGGAGATTATCCAGTTGGATAATAATGACGGTGCTCGTGATACCACCAGTTGAATGGTCTGTTTGTGCTCAAGACCATACCTCCCTAGCTAGGAGGGAGTGTTGATATTATGGTAGCTTCGGGAGGTATGAACCTCTATTGTGACCTATGGCGAGATTAGAATATTCCAGAAGGAAGCAAAGAAGTAAAGGAAACCCTATATGAGATGTCGACTGCAGAAATATAATTAATGTGAATTAATTAGTACCCAGAAGGAGAAGTCGGCCCCAGTAAGTCTGCCAGACCACTATAAATACAGGGCGTCAGTTCTCATTATTCACACTTCTCAGAATTGCAAAGAGCAGTTTCTGCGCACTGCAGTTGGCAGTTTTGTGCGCAAGTTTCTGGGGAAGGTGTTGCGCCAGTTTATGGGTGGGACTATCTGATCAACTTGGTCTCTATTCTTGCTTGGTGCATTAGCCTTGCTTGGCTATTGATTGCTACCAGTATTCTTCTTTGTCAAGGTCAAGGTGCTCGAAGGGTGGCTTCGGCCTATGTTTGGGTGACAAGGGTATTGTCAATGGTAAAACGAGCACAATCTTTCATATTCTAACACATGGTTTGAGTGGGTCACTTGACAGTTTGGAGCAGTTATGAGCACATAGGGAGGGTCCTTCCATGAATCTAGGCTTGATAGCACTTTTCCGAGCGACATGCAAGAACTTTCTATTTTTATCAATTTGAGCTCCAGGCCCCATATTCAAATTATGAGCACATATTATAAATCCTTGAGACATTCCGAGTCTTTTGGACCTCTTCCAAGATGATTCGTCACAAATTTATATTTTTAGCAGGTTGAGCAATGGAGCTCACATGTCTATTCTGATTGCGGATTCGGATTCCTTGTGGAAAATCAAATCCAATGAGTATAATATCATGGACATGCGAGGACTTCTATTTTCAGCAGTGTCTATTTTAGCAGTAGAAACATTATGGTCATATCCTAGTCATTCTGAGCATTTGTGGAGAGTTTGGGTCATTTTCGACAGTTTTTTGGGACCAGATGGCTAGTTTTGGAAATTTCTATTTTTAGCAGTCATAGTCATCTCCAGCAGTGACAAGTGGCAAGCTCGGATTTTAACATGTGGCAAAGTATCAAGATGATGTGGCATCTACATGGCATCATGGACCAAGGGTGCATTTTCTAAGGATTATGCATTAAATGAGAATTAATTAAGCTAAAGAGGTGGCGCATCGGTGAGGTGGCATTTTCTGGAGAAAGTTTAGCCACTCAAGGCTAATTTTTCTCACTTTATTCCTCTCACTTTCCATATTCTCAATTTCTATGCAATTAGTTTGTAAAAATTCTCCCTAAATTGCTTTTAAACGCAAAATTCCTAAATTTTAGGAAATCCCTAAAATATAGAGCGAATTTCCCTTTAACTCATAACTTCCTCATCCCTTGGCCAAATTTAGCAATCTAAAATGCGTTGAAAAGATAAAATTATCCTCCATACACTCTCACTCATAACTCACCCATGTGCATTACTCACTCGCACTTATTCTCTCATGTGTATTAATTCATAAATTTATCACTCACACTTATTCCCTCATGGGCACTAATTCATATTTTATTCACACTCCTCTCCTATATATTGGATGGTCTACATTGGTTATTGCTCAGATATTGCAATAGCTAGCATACTTTCTCTCTCTCATTCTTCTCTCTCGTTCTTAGTCTAGTTACTCTTCTTTGAGCAAAGTGATCATTGTATCGGTTGTGGACTTGTCAATGGTGGGGAAACCAACCCTCTTGCAAGCCTATCAATAAAGAAATTTTGTGTGTGTTCTAACCTTATTTCTTGATGGTATTTTGTGAATTTTTCAATTAGATTAGTCTCTTTCCTTGCTGTTCATTGTGGTTTATATTGACCTTTTGAGCAGTTTCTTTCTATATTTCTCGTCTATATTTTTTGTATCAACCCTGCAGGATCCCTCCAAGCAAACAAACTACTTTTCCCCACGTTTTGGACAGAATTAACACGATGTCCAAGACATTACAGCCATTGTTTTTTGTCTTAATTTGCAGAAAATCAGACATAGGACAGCAGCAAAATCACCCTAGGGACTCCCCCCTGAGGCTGGCAAGCACCAGCCAAAACAGAGAGGGGTCTAGCATGTGACAATTTGGGGCTTTACTCCTTTAATTAGCCATTTTCATCGCTGAAATATCAGATTTATCAACTCAATTGGAGGGTGGAAAAGTGTGCTAACAAATTGGCGTCATTGTCGGGGAACACAAGCCTTGGTGACAACGACATCGGTGAGTTTTTTCTTTAATTGCTTTATTTTTTCTAAGTCACCTGGCGACTCCACAGGGAACTCACACAAGAAGATCTTTCGGTTTCAATTCCCTCACAAGGTCTAGTTCTTAGCTTGAGCGAACTCTAACATCTTTCTTGGAACAAGACTTCTCTTTCACCAAGAACTCTTTGCAAAGTTGGCAAGTGTATGAGTTCTTAGGTAAGTTCTTTTTCAACAAGCACTATGGTGAGTGGATCTTCGACAACTTCATCTTTCGTTTTGTTTCCATCTCGAGCTAGGAGTAGGGTAGCAGTTGTGCTTGTTTCTATTTGAGATTAACAAGATGGCCGCAGAGGTGAGGCCACCAGTAAGGTGGAGAATTTTTTCTTTTGACCCACTAAGTTTTGTTGCATTCCCAGATTATCCTCATGACTTACCTACACATAAATGGCTTAAACGCATACCTTTGTTTGCAAAGAGGTTGGGAGAATCAGTTGAGGAGCACTTGGCTAAATTTTTACAAGTGGTGGGCGATTTTAATGTGGACCATGAAGATGTGGTGATGAGGATGTTTGTATCGACCATCGAGGGGGGAGGCACGAGCATGGGATTCCTTCCAGGAGAGATTCACTGAGAGATGGGCAAATACACAGGACATTTTCTTCTTATGCATAGTTTTTTCAATTATTAAAAAGCATGAAAGTGAAACTATTTTCCAATTTAACGTGTGTTTTTCCAAATTTTACAATCGAATTCCTAACAGAGCAAGGTCTAACAAAGTTGTTGCTTTGATTTATTATCTTGAGGCATTTGATGGTATTTTTGGTGTTTTTCTCAAGAATGAAGACCCTCAAAATATGAAGGAAGCACAAGTTGTCGCTATCAAGTTAGAAAGAAATTACCTTGCAGCCTGTGAACCCCCTTTGATCCATGCCCCAAACCAACCAGTGAAGGTTCCCAGAGATGAACAGGAAGATGGTGCATTGAGCTTAGATGATCTGGAACCAATAGCTACACCATTTGAGTCACATGCGGAGTTCCAAGAAGATGAAGCTGAAGATTTGAATACTCAACAGTGTTCATTGGTTCCTTCCAGTAGTGAAGATGAAAAATTTCAAGAGGATAAAAAGTTTCAAAAGGAGGAACCATAGGTTAACCAAGTAGAGATCAATCAACAGAGGATTTCATCTATGCCCATCCTAGTAGAGGCTTCATCCTTGCCTATCACAACAATGGTCCAGGAACAACTTGATCAGATACCATTACAGCAGGAGGAGTCGCTTTTGGTTCAACCAAAGGATGATGTCCCTTACACTTTACCTATGCTCCAACAACTAGATCTTGTTCCTCAGCAGGATCCTATGTCTGATCAGAACTTGGATATTAGAGTTCATCATGACCTAGTTGAGCTCGGGATGATGGAGGTATTTCAGCAAATAGATTTTAAGAGTTTCGGCTCTCATGCATTAATGCTTATCACTGTTGAAATACCATGTTATGAACCCCAACTAGCAGCCTTCAGTCAACCAACACCTTTCAACTATGCCTTCACTAGCAAGTACATCAAGGTAGCTTTGGGTCATATGAGATTTCAAGATTGGTCCCCTTGGAAGGTTAACTTTGTTGACCTCTCTCGTCATACTAATCATTTCGCTACATGGTTACATTGGTCCTTTGAGAATGATGATTTAATCATGGCAACTTTGAGGTAAAACTTTTGGGTCTAGGGTAGTTGTATTTCCTTTCCGCGTTGTCATTTCATTCTTTCTTTCTTGCTAATTTTTGCAGAATTTAGGACAACAATCCACATTTTCCTTGCAATGTATTTTCCCTTTAGTTATTTACTTCACTCTTTGCATAAGTGTCGTTGATTTTTGTGAAGTCATATCAGCATGTGGTCGTCTCTTGTGTGTCTTTCCTTTCATGAATAAATGGTTGTCCGCTAGTTCTTTTCCTAGGTCAAAATTTGAATGTCTATCTATTATATGCCGAGCCTTTGTGTCTATCATTAGAGTGAGCCTGGATGGGGGTCCTGTTGTTCATGTTCCCAAAGCATTGAGCCTCTAGGATGGGTAGTTTGAGGAGACATAGGAAAGTCTTGAGTCATCTTATGTCATGTCTCATCATCTCTTATCATGGAGTCTTCTGCTTTGAGTCAGTCGTCCCCCTCATCCGGCAATAGGGATATGGTACCTGGTTTTTTCAACTTGATCTTCTTGAGTGATCACTTCACGATGAGGGAAGAGAGACATCATTGCTCTTCTTTTCAGCAGACGATCCTGTATCGACTTCGACACATTATCTACGGATGACCCAAAAGTAGAGCACCTTGGTAGTCGTTACCCTCATTGGCGGTTATCTCGCATCCAACAAGGTTGAGTATCATTGGGACTTGATTGGATGATCCTTGTCATTGTTCGACTTCAAAACATCTTTCATAGTGATAGGTTGTGCTCATACCTTAGGACCCATTGTCATTATTGGTGGTGTTCCTTTGCACTTGACAGGTGTTTACATTATTGACATCTGATTAAGTGACTCTCTCCCTTACGTCGACATCAACACATTTACTGCAGGGAGGAGTGTACATATTGGGTGATAGCAGGTAGCGGATTTGAATGAGGCCCTTTATGTTTCAGTGTTTCAGTTGGAGATTTTATATTGATTTGACTCCATGGCCCATTGGATAGGCTTTGGTATCACAAGACAGCTTACAAGATCTACTTTCTCAGCTTATAGGGTCTTCTTTCCACAGATTTACAAGGGTATTCTTGGTACATATTTCTTCAATTTTCATAGAACATCATTGGGATATCTTACAGAGTTCCTCACAGAGCAGGTTCAGTTTCAGAGACACAGAGATTCATATGGTTCTCGACATCCCACAGGGGGATCCCGTCCCCTTGAGTCGCCATTGTTAACCACTAGATTTTCACCCTTGAAAATCTTGAGGGTTAAGAGCCAGCATGCACATGTTTAGCTGCCATTCTGAGATTCTCCCAGAGTTTAGCACTTGTGGTTGGTAGAGGTTGGTTCCCATCAGAGACAAGTATATGATCGGTACATGGTTGTTTTTGTTTAGAGTTAGAGCTAACTTTGTTTCCCATGCATTTGAGAGAGATGTTTACATACAACAGTGTCCCTACGTTTTAGGAGACATGATTTGAGTGGGTCACTTGACAGTTTGGAGCAGTTATGAGCATACAGGGAGGGTCCTTGCATGATTCTAGGCCCGATAGCACTTTTTTGAGCGATGTGCAAGAACTTTCTATTTTTAGCAGTTTGAGCTTCGAGCCCCAGATTCAAAGTTTTAGCACATATTATGGATCCTTGAGACATTTTGAGTCTTTTGAACCTCTTCTGAGATGATTCATCACAAATTTCTATTTTTAGAAGGTTGAGCACCAGGTATCGCATATCGATTCTGATTGCGGATTCGGATTCCTTGTGCAAAATCAAATCCAATGAATATAATATCATGGACATGCGAGGACTTTCTATTTTTAGCAGTGTCTATTTTTAACAGTAGACACATGATGGTGATCTCCTAGTCATTTCGAGCATTTGTGCAGAGTTTGGGTCAGTTTCGACAATTTTCAAATTTTTGGGACTGGATGGCTATTTTTGGAAATTTTTATTTTTAGCAGTCATCATCATCTCCAGCAGTGACAAGTGGCAAGCTCATTGTTCAACATGTGGCAGAGTATCAAGATGATGTGGCATCTACATGGCATCATGGACCAAGGGCGCATTTTCCAAGGATTATGCATTAAATGAGAATTAATTAAGCTAAAGAGGTGGTGCACAGGTAAGGTGGCATTTTCTGGAGAAAATTTAGCCACTCAAGGCTAATTTTGCTCACTCTATTCCTCTCACTTTCCATGCAATTAGTTTCTAAAACTTCTCGCTAAATTGCTTTTAAACGCAAAATTCTTAAATTTTAGGAAATCCCTAAAAAATAGGGCAAAGCTTCCCTTTAATTCGTAACTCCCTCATCTGTTGGCCAAATTTAGCAATCTAACATGTGTTGGAAAGCTAAAAGTATCCTCCATACACTCTCACTCATAACTCACCCATCCGCATTACTCACTCACACTTATTCCCTCGTGTGCATTAATTTCTAAATTTCTCACTCACACTTATTCACTCGTGCACATTAACTCCTATTTTATTCACAATCCTCTCGTATATATTGGATGGTTTCATTGGTTATCAGACAGATATTGCAATAGCTAGCATAGTTTCTCTCTCTCATTCTTCTTTCTCGTTCTTGGTCTAGTTACTCTTCTTTGAGCAAAGTGATCATTGTACCGATTGTGGACTTGTCAATTGTGGCGCAACCAACCCTCTTGCAAGCATATCAATAAAGAACTTGTCTGTGTGTCAAAGTTGCAAAAATAGTATCGGCGAAAAAATCGTCGGGGGTTCAGAAAACATCGATAGACTTAAAACAAATACAAAAATATTCTCCTTCTTTTTTAAACATTTAAAGCAACAATAGCATCAAATAGACAGATTGCCACATGAATATGGAAATAAAACCGATATATAAGATGTCTAGTGATACATCACGAAATTTTTTTATCTAATTACATTGACCTAGGGCAAGAAAATCCCAAAAACGTTTTTGTTCATACATGGCAAGAAAGAAAATCACATAACAGTGGCAAAAAATGGTTTTTGATCCATAAAAAATCTATTTGAAGATGTAAAACTCATTGCCACTGAAAATCTATTAAAATCTATGGTAGAAAAATAAGAAATAATGGACAATTTTTTTTACTTACCAATCAATCGCCAAAAAATTGGCCTAATTTTTTCGGCAATTTTTTCCGATTTCTCGTTTTCTTCTTTGAATCATGATTTCTTCGATATTTTGGCGATTTTTGCAACAGAGGTTTGTGTTCTAACCTTATTTCTTGATGGTATTTTGTGAATTTTTAAAATTGGATTAGTCGCTTTCCTTGTTGTTCATTGTGGTTTATATTGATATTTTGAGCAGTTTCTTTCTCTATTTCTCATCCATATTTCTTGTGTTAACCATGCAGAATCCCTCCAAGCAAACAAACTACTTTTTCCCCACGTTTTGAATGGAATTAACACGATATCCAAGATGTTACATCGGTTGTTTTTTGTCTTAATTTGCAAAAAATCAGACTTAGGACAGCAACAAAATCACCCTAGGGACTCCCCCCTGAGGATGGCAAGCACCAGCACAAACGGAAAGGGGTCTAGCCCATGACAATTTGGGGCTTTATCCTTTAATTAGCCATTTTTTCATCGCTAAAATATCAGATTTATCAGCTCAATTGGAGGGTGGAAAAATGTGCTAACAGGACACTCATTGTAATAGTGTACCATTCAATAATAATATTGTTCAGCATTTATGGAGATCGTGTTTTCGGTATCACTACCTAGGTTTTCTTCAGTTCTCGTAATAGAGAGTCGAGACAACCTAGGTGACGTATCTAGCAAGGTGAGAAAGACTTGTTGATGAAGAAGATGAGCACATTGAGGATCAGAGGAAGGTACAACAGATTGAGACAGAACATGAAGGGCTTAGTAGAAGGAAAATTCCACAAAAAGGTGAAAGAAGATGTAGACTTCATGACAGAAGCAAATGACAAATTAAAGTACAAGCAAAGAGGAAAGTTCAAGCAGAATGCAAACTCTTGGATATGAACAGAATAAACAAAAGGCAAGGGCATATTGAAAAGGAAAGAACAACGAAAGATGAAGCGACGAGGAGAATGGCACAAGAAAATGAGGAATAAGGCAGCAAAACAGAAGCGGAGAAAAAGAAAAAAGTGAAAGAAGAAAGAATGAAGTAGTGAGAGAAAAGCGCAGCAAAAGGGAGATGAAGACACCAAGCAGAAGCAAGAATTAARGAAGCAAAGCAAGGTAAAGAATAACTAGTACCGTGTGTTGATGTAGATGCAGTAAATCCATGAAAAAGACATCCCTRAGTAGTTTAATGGTCCTTGAATAATGTTTGAAAAAGGTCTATGTTTTATGTTTGTATAAAGGCAATACTAGCCCAAATTAAAATTGTATGTACCTGATGGAAGCTTGATGAGGCATGTATCCCCCATAATTTGTATGTTGAAAGGTTCGTGGTGCTCTAAAAACCACTTTGTAGTGTAAGGTTTCTGGTAAGCAAAAACCACTTGTCATGAGAGAGAACTTGTTGAAGGGGATGAAGAGTGGCAAGTCGAGAGGAGAAGCTCAACTGTGACTAGAACTATCAATTTGAGGCAATCCACAATTGGCAAAAGATCTGAGGCAGCCAAAGAAATTGCAAGTCATGAAAGAGAGAAACAGAAGCTTTCAAGAAATTGTGCAGTTGAGCATGAAAGAGAGATTTCAAGTCATGAAAAAGGGACTTGCATAAAGCAAATTGTGAAACAGAAGCTTGCAAGATGACAACTAGAGTCAAAGAAAGAGTGGGTCAAAGGAGCCAATTTACCATCATTGATGAACTCATGGATAGGAGCCCATGAATAAGTCTTTTGTTCCTTGGTAGCCGGATGCAAGTGCATTGAGAGTATGGTTACGAGTAAGCCAAAGAAAACCCAGGATGATGACCGATGATGATGCAGGAGGAGTAAAACGTACAGGAATGAAGACATGTGATGGAAGAATAGTTGATGAACCATGTACGAGAAAAGGTTTCCAAGAGAACCGACAGATACAGTGGCTGGCAACCCATGTATTCTCGTGGATGGTAACTTTTTTATGTGGACTTCAACAATGTTTATGTTTTGCAGGTACAAGATGAAGAAGAACGTGGATGAAGAATGAAAAAGACCAAAGATTGTTGAATACTGAAGATTGAGAGCAACGAAGAAAAAGACAAAGAAGATGGAAATGAGGCCAGTTCAAAGAACCAATTGAAGAAGAGTAAATGGATTACAAGTATTTGTTAAGGGAGAGTATGAAGGAATAATTCCTACTTGTAATCATGAATAATGTTTGATAAATGTGATGGAATTGTAATGATGTAGACTAATTCTAGAAGTCTAAATATGAATTAGAGATGATGGGAAATGAGAGAAGTTAAGGATAAAGATTTGTTGAGAGATTCAGGGAGATATTGTGGAGAGAGTTATGGAGATGGCCTGAACTAACCATCTAATTATGAAATAGTTGTTATGCTCACCTATCATTATATAAGGGACCATTTGTACACTGGAATGTAACACACGGGAACGGATTAATAAATATATAATTTCCCCTTCGAGGGTTTATTAGGTGCATATACTCTTGATGTCCCTTGCTTTGCTTATGTGCGTATTTATTTGCTACAGGTTGGCCATATGCATCAAATCATGGAACACAAGATTCTTAAAGAGTTTGATATAACGTTGGTTGTCACAATACACAACTATCGGCTCCAACTCCATATCACCTAGCTTAGCTAACAATTTATGAAGCCAAACATCCTCACCAGCAACTAAACCTATTGCTATATAGTCTACCTCTACTAAACTAAGTACAATTGTTGCATGCTTCTTGTTGAACTAAAATACCATACTTAACCCCACGCTGAAACAGAACTCGAGAGTGCTCTTACGAGAGTCAGTGCCTCCAACCCAATATGAATCACAAAATCCATGGGGTAGAAATCCTTCATCTCATGTATACATAATGCCATAATGGAGCATGCCCTCCAAGTACCTAAGCACATGCTTCCCAACCACCCAATGAGTCAAACACAAAGAAACCATCAACTACCTATACAATGTATGGTCAACCAAATCAACATCCTCATCACAAATACACAAGTAAGCTTTAAATTTGGCGCCATGGGTGTGGCCAAGACTTTGCAATCCTACATTCAAAATCTCTCCAAGACCTACAATATGTACTCCCCTTTCCCAAGGAAGATTTATCCTAGACCCTGAAAACCTCCAACCCTAAAAAATAATACAGTAGACCAATATGTTGTTGTTGATTGCAGCTTCATGAGACATCCTCCAGATCGTTCTCCTCTGGACTGAGTTGAGACAACTGTCAGAGAGAGCCCAAGTGTTGGGTGTACCCATGTGATGGGTGTGCGTCAGACTCTGGACTGAGTTGTGATGTTGTGAGGTCTCTTGCTTTGTACTCCTCTGGACTGAGTTGAGTCAGCTTTAGATAGTCTCTTGCCTTGTACTCCTATGGACTCAATTGAGTCGGCTTGAGATGGTACTCCAGATGATTCTCATGTGGACTCAGTTGAGATAGAGATCTGTTGAGTATGATGTCCATGTGGTTGAGCACAGGTGGACGTGTCCCTATTGGCTGAGCACTAGTGGACGTGTGAGATCCTTGTTATATTGTTTGAGTGAGAATTACTTGTAACCCTAATTTGTGATGTAAAGGGTACAAGTTGGCCCCACCATATGTGAAAGATAATTAATATTTATGTAATGATTAATTATATTACTGAGTTATTGAGTTCGGCCCTATTGTGCCAAGAGACACACCTATTGTTGTGTCTAGTCTTGTATAAATAGAGGTGAATCCCCATTGAGGATTACACACACACTCACTTGTCATTTGGAAATTTCAGACCTACTTGTACTGTTGAAGTGCACACCTCTCTTGGGTGCTAGTTTCAAGGTTGTAGCACACCCTCTTGTGTGCATCTAGGGTTTATGGTTTGGGGGATCTTCTCTTGAGAATACAGCAAAGGATTGTTGGGTTTTTCCCTTGTTTGAGAAAGGTTTTCCCAGGATATTTCTTCTGTTCTTGTGCATGGTTATTCTTCTTGTGGTCTTGGTTATTGCAGCACTTATGTATGGTGTTGTTGCATTTATTTATGGTTCAAGTACATGCTAAATGAAATAAACCTCATGCTTGAGCCTAGAAATTAGAGAAAATTCAACATGGTATCAGAGCAGAGTTCTTGAAGAACCATTGCACAAGTTTCAAGCCAGTCGTCACCTCCCAGTTGCAAAAAGGTACGGCCCTCCCTTTTTTTGCTTGTTTCAACACCTACACTGAAACATTGGGGCTAATTTTGACATAGGAGTGTACG
Organism: Picea engelmannii; assembly: GCA_009831015.1. Classification (NCBI taxonomy): domain Eukaryota; kingdom Viridiplantae; phylum Streptophyta; class Pinopsida; order Pinales; family Pinaceae; genus Picea; species Picea engelmannii. The sequence continues at coordinate 177,507 of ML804052.1, forward strand.
GCCTCCTTCAACGCATCTCCGGAGACTCTCAGATTGCAAATCGGAGAACTTTTGATTTTTGGCCCTAGGGTTTCTAAAGTTTCTGCAGAAATTTTGGTTTTAGGGTTTTTGCAGCGCATTGAAGGATTTTTCAAGCTTACCAGTGTTCTTCTGACTTTCAAGGCTTATTGTTGGCAATCATAAGTCCAACGAAACCTAAGGTTGCTAGCCTAGCCTAGCCGTTAGGTTTCCTAGTCTAGTTGCTAAGGGTTTGTGGAAGAATCTCCAAACCATGAACAACAGAACTTTGGTGGAAGATAGACTTGATGGATCAAGCAACTTCAGTTCTTCGAAATCAAGACTACAGATTACCCTGGAAGAGGATGACCTATTAAGTGTGATCCAAAAGACTACCAGAAACAGCTACCGATGAAGAGAAGGAAGAGTGGAAGGAAGACGATGTCAAAGCAAGGAAGATAATAATCTATTCAGTGAGAGACCATCCACTACCTCGTATTGCCAACTTGAAGACAGCTTATGAGATGTATGATGCATTGAAGAATATGTTTGAGAGTACCAACACCCTCAGAGCTCTTACATTGAAGAGCCAGCTTCAACATATCAAGATGACGAAAGCTAACATCGTTGCTACCTTCTTCATGAAGATTTCAGAGATCAGAGATCAGCTAGGTGCCATAGGAGAAACTATATCAGACAGAGAACTTGTCTTTACTACTCTCAATGCTCTTCCAAGACATTGGGAACCATTTCTTCAGAGTATTAGTGGTAGAGAAGATCCACCTGGATTTGATCGCCTATGGACAGAATGCACCCACGAAGAAACCAGACATATATTCAGTGGAGTGCAAGACTCCCCTCATGATGACAATCATGCTCTTGGTTTTCATACAAAGAAAGGCAAAAGAATAAATAGAAGAAGTTTCAACAAAGTATTGAAAGACAAGAAGACTTCATCAACTTCAAGTCGTGAACACAAAAAAGACAAATCAAAGATTCAGTGTTTCAAATGTGACAATTACGGACACATTGCGAGAGATTCTCCTACCAGGAAGAAAGGAAGACAACTTGCCTTCACTATTGATGTTGATCCAGAGCCACATTAGAGAGATGAAGACATAAAAGATGAAACCTTCTTCTTCATATCAACTCTCTCAGGTACGGTCCCTACTGATAGTGATATTTAGCTAACTGACAATGGTGCTTCCAGACACATGACTGGATATAGACATCATTTGACAGACCTTGTTGAGAAAGAGTCTAGTCTACATGTTGTACTTGGAAACAATGCCAGATATAATGTGAAAGGAGTTGGAACTTCTACATTCCAACTAGATTCTGACATACCCCTTCAGTTGAGTGAGGTACTATATGTACCTGGGATGAAAAGGAACCTTGTCTCTGTTTCTACCTTAGAGGATAAAGGCTACAAGATTACCTTATTTGAAGGAAAATTTCTTGCATGGCACAACAACTCACATATGAATTATGCTCGAGTGATTGGTGTTCGAGAAAACAGCTTATACGGGTTAAATGTCCTACCAGTCCAGTCCCTATTACATGATACTATCAGTTTGAGTGAGCTATGGCATAGGAGACTTGCTCATATTCATTATAGAGCCCTTCCCGCTCTAGGGAAGATGGTAACAAAGAGATACAAGTTCAGCATGATGGTGTTTGCAGAGGTTGTGCTCTTGGCAAGAATGTCAAGGGGTCCTTCTTGAGCAGTGACAGCGGATCCAAGGGGATCTTGGACTTGATACATTCAGATGCGTGTGTACCTGTTATCCCCCACTTTTAGGGATAACTAAGGAGATTATGTCTCGAGGCCCATGGGTCCTAAACATGGAGTACTGAGAGCCAGATCGACTTGAGCATGGCCCTGGAGGGCCCATCTTTTCTTCCTTTCAGCGCCTCCACTTTTGTAACGAACCACCCGTTCGTCACAACATCAACCTCTCATAACAAGTGCATATATATATATATATATATATATATATATATATTTGTGTGTGCGTGTGTACAAGGGTAATAAAGACATTATACTCTACGTCGCAACATGACGACGAACATGACGCCTGCACCTGCGACAACAACATAACGACCTTAGACGCACATCCAGCATCTGGAAGGAATGAACGACAATCAACCGACAAAAATAAGACTGACTGCCCGCCCGTCCTACCCTGCAATGGTTAGGACCTCCAGGACGCATAAGCAACGCTCAAGCCCAGGTTCCCATCGATTTTGACCATTTAAGGTCTCAGGGTTGGCGACTATTCTGAGGAACAAGGAGGTGTCTACATCCCGCCCGACACAAGCAGACCAAGCACATTAAAGTTTACAAACCAAGTACCAACATTAATTAAAAGAAACCACAACACCCTCAACGGGAAGCGCAAGCCAAAAACGACTTCGCCAATATTCCTATCAATCGTCGAGTCAAGCTAGTCGATAGTTACCAGTTGTTTTAGTCATCTGTCACGAGCCCATCTTAGCATGTCTAAAAGCAAATTATCATTAAGGTACAATCTAAATTAGCCTTCAAACAATTCATTTGCGCAATTTTAAATTACAAGTGTCATCAGAGTACCATCTAAATCAATTTGCCTTAAAATATTATTATTTGTTATAAGTATTCTATTTTAAAATTAATATCCAATAATTATGTATATATATATATATAACAATATCCAAAGGAATAGATTATGTACCTCTTAACAATATTTACACAAAAATTCCTCATCCCACAAAAATAATAATAATAATTTATTATTATTAATAAAAACACTTCATTACTCTAATATTCATTAAAAACTTAAACCATTTCCTAAACATATAAGGATGTCTAAACAAATTTTCTATAATAATTATACACTTCATCCACTCTAAATAATAAAAGCCTACACTATGATAGTTCATGTACATTTTCGATTTACCACATAACATGATAGAATGATAAAAGTTAAATTAAAAGATATTATTATTTAAATGAAAACGAAGAAATGGGACCTTATTAGTTAATAAAAAGAAAACCAAATTACTTTCTAGTGCAAGGAAATATATCACAGGTTGTGTACTAAAGGCGATAACCATTACATCAGTTGTCCATCAATAAATATAAATCTAATAATCTGTAGGCGATTAATTTCAATTGTTGCCTAAATTATAAAAGAGGTTGTGGTCAGGACTCAGAAGAACGCCATTTTCATGCAAAGTTTAATGCCCTTTTAATGCTATCTTGTTGTTAAGACTAAAAGTTATGTCAAGCTAATCAATGCAATTGACGCTAACATTAACGCTAGCAGGGAACAAGAATGTTAACGCCGAAGAATGTCAGCGCAGTTTAGATCGTTAATGCCAATAAAACGGGTCGCTGTCAGGTGATGTAATGAAGGGGACTGCGTGAGCAACGGACCGCACTTTTAGAGGAACCCAAAAATCAACTTCTTAGATAGTAAAGTCGCCAAGGTAACAGAGAGGAAAAACATAAAGTAACAGAGAGTAAAATATAAGGTCCGGAGAGTAAAAACGCCAAGGTAACAGAGCGTAGAATAAAGGTTCGCTATATATTACCCAACAAAGAGAAATTATCTTGCTAGCAGTAAAATGACAACAGCTTCGCTATACCCTTCCTCGGCATTTGCAGGCTGCCAATTTCTAGCATTCCTGCCCAACATCAGCGACTCAATCACATAAATGCTACACATCAAAGGGAGAGGAAGAAAACAGGTACAGGGACACGCCAGACAGGCGTCCATAAATTTTCTGTCAACGCTATACCTATCTGTCAGATGCTCCTCCAAAAGGCATTCACGCAAGAATCAATCCAGATTTTAATTAACGTACTGTAACATGGATCGTATTCCAGAATCATTCCAAGTGTGATGCTATGATCGTTATGTTCACCAACGTAAGACTGCCCATGAACTGGAAAAGAGTCATGCTTGCTTGTGCAAGACCGCCCATGACCACAGCGAGAAGTTAGTTACTATTGGTTAAACATTAAAGTCTTAATTGTATTTAACTCGAGCCCTTCAGCAATCAAGGTTTCGATTATTATTCTTTTTAGTCATCTCTCTAGTAGGGAATTACTTCAGGAGTCATATTTGTCCTCTTTGATTGTGTTCGAAGTTGTATGACCCGGTGTATCATTCAGACTTCAACCTAATTCTCTTGAGTTATAGTGAACAACCGTTCTGCTACGCATTGAGTTTCGAGTCTCCTTCCTTCCTAGAACTGTAACACGTAATCTGCTATGAAAATGTACCTTAGCTTACAGTCGCCATAGATTTCATATCTTAAATGAACATGTACCTTAGCTTACAGTCACCATAGATTTCATAATATCTGCAGAGAATCATTGAATGAATTAAGGGTACAGTCTGCATATCTCAAGACTATATGCCCATGTTAGGATGCCCAAGGTTAAAGGGTGAATAAAGCAGTCAACAAAGGAGGCGTTGTCTGTCAGGAATCGTTGTCTATGGAAGATCTTGGAATCGCTGTAATAATGCATGGTATCAAGCCCAGAAAGCCAAAAAAAATCGCAGAGAACAGTAAGAGGAACGCAAGCCTAGATTCTCCATCTTTAAACAAACTCAAGGACAACATTTTACAGCGATCACATATCGCAATCGCCGAAGTCATAAACATTTTTCTTTTTCATCCATTACCGAATTACAATAGCAGAGTTAATATGTTTACATCCGTTACCCAATTATAATCGCCGAAGTAATAAAAACCAGTCAAGCCAACAAGAACCAAACACAGATTGAAGTTAAATATTTTTCATCTTGGATTACCAATAAAAAAAATGTTGACAACAGTAAGAGAATGCCAGGGCCCTAAGGATAACTAATCAAAGGGATCACAGGGGTTCTATCAGTCGAGGCGCAAAAAATAAACAACAAGGAAGCAAGATAATCCAAACGCCAAGGCCGTACTGAAGGACGCAAGTCAAACAATCAGGCAAGGACATCCACAAAGGGAGACGGCTAAAAGTTCGCCTTCGCATCACCATCCTCGCACAGAAAAGCAGGGCGTTGAGATCCATAGGTCTTTTAACGCTAAGGCGACGACCGTAGATCAGGCTCCTGGCTGACTGCTCAGGCAAGGACTAGTGAGCTAAGGACGAAGGATAAACAACCTCAAGGTCACAATCAACACACAGGGCGGTCACGACATGCGGGAAACGAAGGTCATGGGAAATCGATCAACCAATCAATCAGCTAGGCTATAAAAATTTCAGTCATGAAACTAGACAACCAGTTTACCTATCCAATAAACAAGCAGATCCAAATCATAAATCCTGCAACATTCTATCATTCAAACGAAGAAGCGTATCGTTGCCTGTTCGCCTGCTCCGAGTGTCGTCCGCGCACTCCGTGCAACTCCCGCTCGTCGACCGTCGAGACTTCATCGGTACCTCCCAACCAATGATAGGGGTACTCTTCTTCCCCCTTAGCCCCCCGAGCCGCAAAGGGGCCACACACACTATCCAGAGATTTCGTCTAGCTCCCAGCTCACCTCGCAAGGCCGAGCTACCACTCCTCTCCGAGCTGGGTATCCCAACTCCCACAAGTAAATCAATCAAGTCGATATTTCTGCAACGTAACGTTACGCAAACAGAAGATCCCCTTCCTCCTTCTCCTTTCTTCATTATATAGAATTTCCCACTTCCTTTCTTTCCTAAAATCTCATTTAATTAAAGTTTTAAAAATAAATTCCTAAAATTCCTCTCCGTACAAGTGTCCCCCATCCCCTACATTCCTCCATAAATTAATTTCTTTAATTAAGTAATTATCTTTATTTCCCTCACCCACCTAGAGTTACTCCTAGAATCACTCCTAGATGTCCCTAAATTCCCTTATAGGTTTTAAAGGCTTTCCCTATTATGAAATTGTTAATTCGGTTTAAAATTAGAAAGCTCTTAAATGTAGATTTTTTACTAAGTTGACTTCCCGCTTTTTCCCTTAAGTTCCCCTTTTTCCTTTTTATGTTACCTCTTTTCCCTAGCTTCTTATTTTTTTTATTTTCCCTCTTTCCCCTTTTTCTTACAACTCAAAAAAGGCAGGTGTGGAATTTAACCATTTTTCCCTTTTATCATTAATTTAGTATCTTTTTAAATTATCAAAAGATAAAATAATTAATTCCCTCTTTACATTTTATATCCACAGATTTTATTTCTTATGAATAATTTAATTTCTTACTCCCTTCATGTTACAAAATTTTAT
>ML804052.1:188580-202088 GCA_009831015.1 Picea engelmannii
ATAGCACCTGTCTATGTCAATGTAGTAAAACAACATATCATCAACCCATAATGCCTCATAATCAAAATCAAGAGTTTTAATAGCATAATAATCTGGATCACTTGCGAGCAAGTGTCCTCAAAGAATAAGTTCGCTCAGTGCGCCAGAGTAGGATGTTACAACTTTGTCAGCAATAGCAGCATCCATCACCTCGGCTTGGTCCTATAGCAGAAATAGATCTTGCTCCATGAGATAACGAGTCTGAGTATCATGGTATGTGTCTCTCTGATCCTCAAAACCTTTGAATATGTGCATCTAGTTCTTTTTGTTTCTAACAGGTGCTTGGATCTTATACTTATCCACTTGACCATGTCTGGGGGAATGACAGGATGCCCTAGTAAGCTTGTGCCCATAGGTTTTGAGTTGCCACTGAAGGATTCATGAAAAGTCATCGTTTGCTCCCATCATACTTACCATTTTCCATCTTACTTCCCGTTCATCCATCCCATTACATTGGTCCGGGCATTGGGTTGGCCAATCATTTAAGGGTTGCACCTTGCCTTGTGGGAAGAAGGGGCTAAAGGCCCAGAAAGTAAAAGTACCTGGCAAAAGATAAAAGCCTAAAAATAAAACCTCGAGATGCTTCGCCTAGGGATCCCCGAGAAAGCAGTAAAAAGCTTCTCAGCAAGAAACAAGAGGGACCCATGAAAATAATAAAACAAGACCTAGTCAGAGGATAGGGGGTCTCATCACGAGCCAACCTATTAGGTCCATGGGCACCTAGCGGTATGACACTACTATCAGCTAGTTACCACGCCAGGGTAGTGGCTCTTGGTTGTATGGCCAAGAGAAAGGGGGTCTCATCACGAGCCAGCCTTCTACTTTCTGTGAAAGTGTTTGTGGGTAACATTGCCACCACTAATCACCACGCCAGGGCAGTTTCCCCTAATTAGCTTCTTGAAAGAAAAAACAATAAAGAAATAAGAATAAAAGGCATGAATGGGCTTGGAAACATTTGCATCCAGGACAGGTGCAGCTCGCCTTCTACAAAGGCACCCACAGGTAAGTCTTGCATTTCCATGCTATCATTGCACCCCTTGTCAAGACATCACTTATCCACCTCACCCATTTACATGACTTGGATTTGATCTCTTCCGGAAACATCCATTTTCCAGTGGAGACTAGCCCAATAGGACACCCTGTCACTTCCTCCAAACTTGCCTTGCAGATTTGTATAATGTCTTTGAACACTTGACTGGGTAAAAAGAGTTTTATGCACATGTTTAATAAAATTGATGATTGGATGTGATTGACATTGCTATGATCCCTGTGACTTATGAGCCCATGGAGGGCGTATCTGTTGATGTGTAGGATCATACCTAATAGACAGGTACCATATTGGACAAGTACACATGGGGAGATGATTAGTTCGGACCTCCATGGGGCTGAAGAGCCCACCAAATGGATGTTGAGACCCCAACAGGGAGCAGAGGCAGGACAAAGGGGTTTGCACCGAAGAAGATGAGGACGTTCCACAAAGGCACCCTGGCAAAGCCTTACTTAGGGGGGTTTGTGCCCTCTCCACTGGAACGTTGGCCTTGGAAGGCCCATGACGTCATCCAGCATTATGGACGTTTTGGGGAGGCAGTTGTGGCAGTTGTGGCATGTGTAGAAGCTTGGAGAGGCCCAAGGAGGGCTAACGTTTTGCTCCAGGAGGCCATGTTGCCCTAAAAAGGAAAACGCACTAAGGCCTAGGGTTTCTACACCTTAGTGAGTCGTTTTCCCCTAGGGTTTGATTGTTGAAGCCTTGGCTCAACAACACTTCACTGTCAAACTCTCTTGTCTTTATCCCTACCTATGCTAGCCGTTTTTATGTTATCATTGATCTACAGAAGGAGGAAAACACACTAAGGCCTAGGCTTTCTACACCTTAGTGAGTCATTTTTCCCTAGGGTTTGATTGTTGAAGCCTTGGCTCAACAACACTTCACCATCAAACCCTCTTGTCTCTAGCCCTCCATTATCATTTTGCTTCCTCAACACTTGTTGCTACCTTTGATTCTATTTTCCCTATGAATGCACTGATCTAAGACCTCCCATGCTTGAGTACCTTGATCACAAACTTCAAACAACCAATACCTTGAACAATTGCTAACATCTTCTAACCCTAACCTAGACTAACCTATTAACCCTATTGTTGCCATTATACTTTTGTTTTATAGTCATACTTTGCAGCATTTTAGCTTCTTTAAGCAAGTTGAACAATTGGCTAAATGCATGATAGTCTTTGCTTCTAAATGAATGATGATATTACAATATTGATGATAAAACGTTTTTGCTCATTGTGAAGCTTTTGTTAGCATTTATTGTGAAGTGACGCAATGTGACTATTGCCATTGTACATCATTGGTTTACTTCATCAATATTATCAATCGATTGCTTTATTTCAGATAGTCCTTGAATATATGAAGTACTAACCAACAAGTGATCTTGCACATGTATATTTTTCTTGTTGCTTTCTCTTGGGAAGGTACAATTTATGGTTATTACTATCTTTTGTTGGTTGTTTAGCCAGACATTCTGATCGATGGTGATTTGTGAGGGGGGAAACTTTTCTTAGCCATAAGCCTTTGCCTTCTCAAAAACCCAAGTCACCGCGGACGTCTCCCCTAGGCCTACCACCCTAAACGTGACAGTGGTAGGATAACCTCGGTTTCGCCAATTTTCCTTTCTTCCATCCATCCTTTACCATAACTACAAACTGTGTGATAACAGGACCCGTGACTATTGCTTCCTTGAACGGATATTTGTACTATGTGCTCTTCATCGATGATCACTATCGGAAGACGTGGATTTACTTCTTGAAGACCAAGGATGGAGTCCTTGCAAGATTTCAAGAGTTTAAAGCTCAGGTTGAGAACCTGACCAGGAAGAGGATCAAGGTGTTGAGATCAAACAATGGAGGAGAGTACACCTTCAAGAATTTCAGTGATTTATGTATTGAGGCAGGGATCAAGAGGGTGTACATTATTCCTTATAACCCTCAGCAAAATGGGGTTGCAGAGAGGAAGAACGGAACCAACATTGAGGCAACCAAAGCAATGATACATGATCAGAATCTACCTATGATTTTGTGGGCAAAAGCATCCATGACAGCAATGTATGTTCAGAAGAGGAGTCCTCATCAAATTTTGAAGAACATAACTCCCGAAGAAGCTTTCACCAAAGTGAAACCTGAGGTTGGACACTTCAAGATATTTGGATGTCCAGTATACTTTCATATACCCAAAGAGAAGAAGTCCAAGCTAGACCCTTCAGGCAGAAAGGGTACATTTTTGGGGTACAGTGAATCTTCGAAGGCATACCGGATCTACATCCCTGGTCAGAGACAGATTGAGGTGATCAGAGATGTCATCTTTGAGGAAGAGATAGCCTTTCAAAGATCCAGAGAATCTCAGATGGAGATTGACAACGAGACAGTACCTTCTCCCCCTTCAGCAATTCAGGGGGAGACATGCATTGATCCAATTGATCGAGTAGCTCCAGTTGATGTTCCCAGAGACATTGTAGTAGACCATAAAAGGCTTTCCTGGGCTCGACAAACTCTGCAGGAGGCAGAGGGAAATGCAACTCCTCGAGGCACATTCCAAGAGAGCAAGAGACCACAGAGATTTTCGAGCTATGTTTCAACCATGAACCACATCATTGATACTGAGCCTTCTTGTCATAGAGAAGCAGCAGGTCAACAGGTATGGCAAGATGCCATGACAAAAGAGTATCAGTCCATCATGAAGAATGATGTGTGGGATATTGTTCCAAGACCAGAAGGGAAGTCTGTAGTAACTTTTAAGTGGATCTATAAGATCAAGCATGCAGTTGATGGAAGTGTCGAGAAGTATAAAGCAAGATTTGTGGCTAGAGGATTCTCTCAGGTGGAGGGAATTGATTATGAGGAGATATTTGCTCTTGTAGCCTAATACACTTCCATCCGTACAATCATTTCCCTAGCTGCATCCATGGGTTGGAGACTACATCAGATGGATGTAAAGATAGCCTTTCTCAATGGTGAGATTGAGGAAGAAGTTTACATCGAGCAACCAGAAGGATTCATGATACATAAGCAGAAGTCTCATGTGTGCAAATTGAAGAAAGCCATGTATGGACTAAAACAGGGACCTCGTGCTTGGTACGAGAAGATGGATGGATTCCTGATGAGTTTGGGCTTCAGCAAGAGTGTTGTTGATCCAAACCTATATTATCACATTGTTGGTGGCAAGTGTCTGATTTTGGTCCTGTATGTTAATGATTTATTCCTCATCGGTTCAGAAAGTCTTATTGTTGAATGCAAGCGTGCATTGACTTTTGAATTCGAGATGAAGGACCTGGGTATGATGCACTAGTTCCTTGGACTAGAAGTATGGCAGAGGACTAATGAGATTTTCCTGAGTCAAGGAAAATATACAGTGGAGATATTGAAGAAATTCGATATGACAGATTGCAAATCCATGCCTACACCGAAAGTTGATTGGATCATTGATGTATCTGATTAACACCAGACATGATATATGCTATGCAGTGAACATACTCAGTCAATTTATGATTCAGTCGAGACAGACTCACTAGATAGCAACGAAGCATGTGTTGAGATATCTACGAGGCACAGTTGGATATGGCCTGAGATATGCCTCCAGTGTAGACATGAGATTGCAGGGATATGCCGATGCAGATTGGGCAGGGAGCACAGTGGACCGGAAGAGCACAATCTGGTTGTTGTTTTACCTTGGAATCTGCCATGGTTTCCTAGTGCAGTACGAAACAGAGCTCTGTGGCCTTGAGTACATAGCGTTATGTGTGGCAGTCCACGAAGCAGTGTGGCTTCGCAAGCTCCTTGCAGATTTATTTGGTCATGAGATGGATTCCACTTTTTATTCATTGTGATAACCAGAGTTGTGTGAAGCTCTTAGAGAATCCTGTGTTTCACGATAAATCGAAACACATTGAGATCAAATACCATTATATCAGAGATATGGTACAGAGGAAAGCAGTACACATGCAGTACCTTTCTACACAAACAGGTTGCAGAAGCCTTCACCAAACCGCTTGCAAGAATGAAGTTCGAGTACTTCCGTGAGAAACTTCGCCTAGTGGAGAATGCCTCCCTAGCTGAGAGGGAGTGTTGTTGATTGCAACTTCATGAGACATCCTCCAGATCCTTTTCCTCTGGACTGAGTTGAGACATCTGTGAGAGAGAGCCCAAGTGTTGGGTGTGCCCGTGTGATGGGTGTGCGTCAGACTCTGGACTGAGTTGTGATGACGTGAGGTCTCTCGCTTTGTACTCCTATGGACTAAGTTGAGTCAGCCTGAGATGGTCTCTTTCCTTGTACTCTTGTGGACTCAGTTGAGTCGGCTTGAGATGGTACTCCAAATGATTCTCCTGTGGACTCAGTTGAGATAGAGATCTGTTGAGTATGACGTCCATGTGGCGGAGCACAGGTGGACGTGTCCCTAATGGCTGAGCACTAGTGGATGTGTGAGATCCTTGCTATAATGTCTGAGAGTGAGATTTACTTGTAAGCCTAATTTGTGATGTAAAGGGTACAAGTCGGCCCCACCATATGTGAAAGATAATTAATATTTATGAAATGATTAATTATATTACTGAGTTATTGAGGTCGGCCCTATTGTGCCAAGAGATGCACCTATTATTGTGTCTAGTCTTGTATAAATAGAGGTGAATCCCCATTGAGGATTACACACACTCTCACTTGTCATTTGGAAATTTCAGACCTACTTGTACAGCTGAAGTGTGCACCTCTCTTGGGCGCTAGTTTCAAGGTTGTAGAGCACCCTCTTGTGTGCATCTAGGGTTTATGGTTTGGGGGATCTTCTCTTGAGAATATAGCAAAGGATTCGTGGGTTTATCCCTTGTTTGAGAAGGGTTTTCCCATGATACTTCTTGTGTTCTTGTGCATGGTTATTCTTCTTGTAATCTTGGTTATTACAGCACTTGTGTATGGTGTTGTTGCATTTATTTATGGTTCAAGTACATGCTAAATGAAATAAACCCCATGCTTGGGCCTAGAAATTAGAGAAAATTCAACATATCCTTCATATAAAATTCACTTGCCAATTTCTATTTGCACTACATAATGAACTTTTCTAAACTACATGCAATGATCAAGTCATATACAAATAGAACCAAGACAACCAAATCAGCTTTATCATATAGGTAATACTAATCTTGGTAAACCACAAGGTTAGTAGGAACTCATCAATCCTAAAGTATCAAGTTTGTGGTGCCTACTTCAACCCATAAAGGGCTTTCTTCAACCTACAAACATGGGTATCATGCACATGCACCTCAAAACCTAAAAGTCGATTTGTGTACACTTCTACTTCAATCACACCCTTCAAGAAGATCGTCTTTACATCCTTCTAATATAAGCCCCATCCAAAACATATTGTTAATGCAAGAATGCTATGGATAGAAGTATGCCTAGCAACTAAAGCAAATACCTCATCATAATCAACTCCATCTTCCTATGAGAACCCTAATGCAACAACCCTTGCCTTGCCTTGCCTTGTACATTTTGATATTGTAATGCAACACTACACTAAAGATCTATCATACAAGAAACTGGAAGAAGATTTTTCTTCAAGCCAGTAACAAACAAAACATCATTTAACTCGAGAACATCAGTTGATGGCATCCGAAAGGAAATGGACCCAATCCTTTCACGAGATACGTAGGATCATCACTCAAATCAACTCTCATTCCCTCTAATACAACAAAATCTAGCACCCTTGATGTGTCAAAGTCCTAGGCACAATGTGTTAGTTTTTCTAACTATGGAAGGCTACCCACTATCACCACAGTAGCACTTCCTCACTCTTTAGGTTGATTTCTCTCCAACTTAAGGGGAGTATCCCTAAGGTAGATAACTAAGTCCGAATAGTTTGATGTTAATCAGTGAGGTATGATGGACCAATGTGTTGATTTGGAATCTTGTTACAGTGTTTTTAAGTGGAAGTGCATGGGAAGGTTCTAAATCAGGTTACAAGTCTTCTTACGATCACTTGATTGTGTTGAAATATTCTAATTATAATTGAGTTATTATCATGTAGATCAAACCCCTTTTGTGGATTGATCATGTCGGGACTTATGTATGACCAAATCCCCTTTTGTGGATTGGTCAAAACCCTAATCAAATGATGCTAATTGAGAAGTCGGCCCCTAGGGCTAATTAAAGTGGTTTTAGCCACTAGATGAAGTCGTCGGCTCTGCTTGATGAAAAGACACAACCCTAGCACGCCTCAGCGAGTATAAATAAGAGAGGCTAGCACCTCACTCTCACACTCACTCAGTCACGCATCTAGTGCGCAAATTTTGGAGATAGTTGCAGTTGCCAAAAGAAGGAGAGAGAGGCGCATTGCTCAGTCTTGGATATTCTTGGTGGTTTGATCTTCTATCTTGGCATTGTATTGGAAATCTATATTAAGGAAGTTTTTGTTGGATTTTCTCCCCCATGAGGGTTTCCCAGGATAAAATGTTATGTACCTTGTGATTGTGTTTCTCTCAGAGATCCTGCTTATGCTATTATTGTCTAGTAAATTGAAAAGAACTTAATAGCAGCTCTAAATTTAACATGGTATCAGAGCTAAACTGAGTAGAGCACCTTTCACTGGGTAACCAAAAACGTCATTGTTGTCATACAAGAAATTTAGGGCTTTTTATTGGAAGAGAATTCCAGCCTAAAAATCATCTAGGGAAGTGCACCCTAGCCTAGCGAACTCATTAGCAGCTTGAGCGCACCTTTTCAGTGGCCAGAGCCTCTAAAAAGTGAAACCCTAGTTTTGACTCGTACCAAAAAACCAGAACCAATACCAAAAGTACCAGTCCAAATTTCCACAGGCTTAGTTTCAAGGGGTAAAATTTGGATTTTCTGAAAACAGACTGCTCCATCCTACTCGCTTCAGCCCAGTGCATCTAGTCCCTAGATCAGAATTTCAAAATTTGAAAGTTTAAAAATTAGGGTTTCCTCATAAAACCCCAAGTTGCAGTTGCAGTTACAGTATCATTTGCAGTTGCAGTTACAGTATCATTTGCAGTTGTAGCATCAGTTGCAATGCCAACATCAGTTGCATTACCTGTTGCAGTAAAAGTTTTTGTGAAGTGTTGGGACTATTGTTTAATTGTCCCAGTACATCTTACCCTAGCAAGATACTATCAGAGGTATGTACTTACATATGATTAAAATGAATTATTATTCTAAAGGGTATTTGCAAGAGAAAGGATCTCTTGACAATCTTAGATCCAGAAGGATCTCAGATCCAATACATTTAGAGGAATAATGGACCCCAGGTTTGATCATCTTGATATGCATCTATTTGTTATGACATTATTTTGACCTTATGAACATATAGGTTGTATGTTGAAGTTATGACCATCACACTAAACCTTGGTCAAAAATTAAAGTCAAGGTATTAGATTGAGATTAGAGTTTATTCTCTAACTTAGATTTCCGTCAAGATAGCATATTGTCTTAGTACAGAGGACAGATTGAAGAAAGCACTTGTCATCTTGAGTGAAGGAGACTTGGAAGAAAAACAACTCACTCATTCTTGAGGACAAGACTCGAGGTTCCAGGTTTGATTGATTAAGTTGATAAGACTCAAATTTGCACATGACAAAATTTGATAACTACCTCATTACAAGTAAACACTATATTTGAAATAGCAGTCTTTGAAAAAGTATTATACTTGATAATATGTGAGCATATTAAGATGAATGCTTATTATAAACATTTACCAGATATAACTAACATCTCCTCTAGGTGAAATTTCTTGTTTTGCCTCCAGGTTACCATGGAGGAATGATTGATCACAACACTAGAAGAGTGTTGCTCTAATTTCGTATTGTATCTCTTACTTTTGACCCTTGCTTTAGGCAGGTCACAAGTAATAGCTCTAGAGGAGCTACTGTGATAATTGTTCTCACTGTTGTTTTATTATTATAAAGAGTATTACTCGTGTCTATTGTTTCTCCATTGTTGATCTTGTTTCAAGCCACAGGTGATAACCTTAAGGAAGCTATAGAGACAATTGCAAGAGGCAACATACTAGATGACACATGGAACAAACTATCCAAGTTGTATACGTGATCGTATACATTCAGAAGATGAAGAAGAAACTACTTTATCTCATATGGAGATAGACTGTAAGGAGCAGAAGGCTCCAAAGATGACCGAACATTAGAACAGAACTCACAGTAGACTTGGTCAAAGGGCAATGAAGTCACCTTGATAGGAAACAGAATTTGCTTTAAGTCTGATTCAACTTTTCATATTAAGACTTGGTATTCAACACCGAGTACATCTTGTAGAAACTATGAAGTCCTTGTAGACTCAGAAGAAATCGATAACAGAGTGAGCCTGATCTCAAAGAGGATCAGATGGGAAGAGGGGACATTTTCCAGGACTGGGAGACAGATGCCATGAGAAGACTAGATCGTAGCTTCAGAGACTTCTAGGAGATATAAAATCTCCTGGGAAGATTCTCGTGTTTCAGTGATAGAGAAGGAAGCCAGTCAGAAAGACTGGGATATGTATTTTTCCGTGAGACTAGAAGGGAAGTTATTGTTGACTTCCAAGATTGATCCAACAGATCAAGCATGTTGCAGATGACAATATAAATATGTACAAAGACTGAATTGTGTCCAGAGGATTCTCCCAACAAGAGGGAGAAGACTATGACGAGACACTTACTCCAGTAATTGAAGAAATAGTTCCAATATTCATGAAGACAACCAGAACTACCATGACAGTATGATATTCAGGACGAGCAATCCCTATATTTGAGATTGAGTTATCTCCAGTGCCAGTTGGTGTAGTACATTATTTGGGTCATGCAGACATGACTACAATAGCAGATAGAGTTACCTCCATGAAAGAAGAAGAGCTACCCTCAATATCAGTTATTCAACCACTCTTAGTTCAGATGAAGTTGTTGTCGTGATGGAGTAGAGGAATTACTCTCAGATTTCAGCAGTCACAGTGAGAATGGAGCAGCCATTCTCAACTTCAGAGCAGCTGCAGGTGCAGAGTCCCAGTTCCAGAGGAACAGTTGCAAAGAGAGTAAAGGACATCCTCTCAGGTACTGAGACAGATAGTGCTTTGCAGAAATCACATAGAGCTAGCACATGATTATGCATATTAAATTGGAGTTGAAGCAAGTGTACCAGGATGATACAATGTGATGTGAAAAATTGGATTTGAAGATTGAAGATAGAAAGACTCATGTCTGCAGGTTGAAGGAAGCTTTGTACGTGTTGAAGCAAGCTCCTAGAGCTTGGTATGGAAAAATTCACAGTTTCCTGACAAGCTTGCGCTTTACCAAGAGTAAAGATGACTCTAACCTTTACTTCAAGGTTATGAATGATGAGCTAGTTATATTGTTATTGTATGTAGATGATTTATCCTTGACAAATGAAGAAAAGCTCATCACAGATTGCAAGAAGAAGCTCACTACAGAGTTTGAGATGAAAGATGTAATGCATTATTTCCTAGGTCTTGAAGTTTGGCAGAACCTAGAGAAGCTCTTCCTTAACCAAGGGAAGTGTGCACTTGAAATACTGAAGAGGTCTGATATGTTGGAATATAACGCCATGAACACACCCATGGAAACAAAGTTGAAACTCTTGGTTCATACTTCGTAAGAATTGGTTGATGCTACTCTGTACAGACACATCATTGGATCGTTGATGTATCTAACGATTACCAGGCCTGATATATGTTTTGTTGTGAACACCTTGAGTCAGTATCTGGTAGAGCCCAGACATGTTCACCTTGTTGCTGCAAAACATGTGATGAGATACCTTAAGGGTACGTTGGACTTTGGTCTCTATTATAATGGAGATCATGACTTCATACTAGTTGGTTATACTGATTCAGATTGGGCTGGAAGTGTTTGTGATAGAAAGAGAACTTCAGGATGTTGTTTCAGCCTGGGGTCAGCCATGACTTCATGACAGAGTAGGAAGCAATCCAGTATTGCTCTCAGCACAGCAGAAGCAGAATACATTGTGCCACGTTCCGCCAAAGGTGAAGCCATATGGCTTCGGAAGTTGTTGACAGGTCTATTTGATCTAGAGATGGAAGCAACCGTGATTCTATGTGATAACCTGAGTTGCATAAAGATGACGGAGAACCTTGTGTTCCATGTTAAGTCGAAGCACATAGAAATCCAGTATCACTACATTCGTGATATGGTGCAGAGAGGAGTTGTAAAGCTCCAATATGTTGGCACAGATGAGCAGGTTGCAGATGTGTTGACCAAAGCCTCTATCTCGTGTAAAGTTTGAATACTTTCGAGACAAGCTTGGTATAGTCCGAAAGGACCTCGCTCTAAAGGGGGAGTGATGTTGATGATACTATGGTATCCTAACCAATAGCAGGTAGCTCAGTTAGGATTTTATATCCTAGGGAATTGATCGTCCCTAGATAGACCTCGAAGGTTCGGTAAGGATGGTCTGTCAAAGTACCTGTGCATGTATATGCCAGGTGTATTCAGTAGTGGTAGCTTCGTTAGGATTTTATAATCCTAGGGAATCTTTATGATTCCTGGGCAGATCCCAAAGGTCTAGTAAGGACAGTCTGTCAGAGTACCACGTGGTAGCTCTGTTAGGATTTTATATCCTAGGGAATCTTATGATTCCTGGGCAGATCCCTAGGGTCTGACAGAGTACCACAAAATGTTGTTGTTGCACCTGTCTCATTTTGTTGCCATATGTTGATGATGTTGTTATCTTAGCCTCGTGTTGATGATGTTATCTTAGCCTCGTGTTGATGATGTTCTCATCTCAACCTCGTGTTGATGTTGTTATCTCAGCTTCGTGTTGATGATGTCGATGATGTTGTTATCTCATCCTCGTGCTGATGATGTTGATGATGTTATTATCTCAACCTCGTGTTGATGATTGTGTTGTTGATGTTGCTCCAGCCTCATGCTATTGATGTTGTTGTACTAGCCTCGTGTCGTTGATGTTGGTGTACCAACCTCGTGTTGGCGATATTATTATTCTAGCTTCATGCTATTGATGTCGATGCTTCAACTTCATGTTGAAGATGATGATGATGATACTACTTCAACTTCATGTTGAAGATGATGATGATGTTGCTACTTCAGCTTCATGCTGAAGATGTTGATGATGATGTATCAGTCTTATACCGATTGATGATGATGTATCAGTGTTATACTAATTGATGTTGATGCAAAGAATGATGATGATGTTGCCATTCCAGCTCCATGCTATGAATGATGATGATGATGCTATTCCAGCCCCATGTTGTGAATGACGATGATGATACTATTCCAACTCCATGATGTGAACAGTGATGTTATTGATGAGAAAAACTTTCGATGATTTATAGATGTGCTAGTCAGTGTTCCAGATGATGATGATGGTGTTGCCCTCTCTCTCTCCTGATGATGTTGTATTGTAGAATACCCTTCTTGTTAAGGGGGTGTGTTGAAATATTGTAAGTGCAAAGAATATTCTAATTATAATTGAGTTGTTATCATGTAGACCAATCCCCTTTTGTGGATTGATCATGTCAGGACTTATGTATGACCAAATCCCCTTTTGAGGATGGTCAAAACCCTAATCAAATGATGCTAATTGAGAAGTCGACCCCTAGGGCTAATTAAAGTAGTTTTAGCCACTAGATGAAGAAGTTGGCCCTGCTTGATGAAAAGACACAACCCTAGTGCTCCTCAGCGAGTATAAATAATAGAGGCTAGCGCCTCATTCTCACACTCACTCAATCACTCATCTAGTGCGCAAGTTTTGGAGATAGTTGTAGTTGCCAAAAGAAGGAGAGAGAGGTGCATTGCTCAGTCTTGGATATTTTTGGTGGTTTGAACTTCTATCTTGGCATTGTATTGGCAATCTATATTAAGGAAGTTTTTGCTGGGTTTTCTCCCCCATGAGGGTTTCCCAAGATAAAATGTTGTGTAACTTGTGATTGTGTTTCTCTCAGTGATCATGCTTATGCTATTATTGTCTAATAAATTGAAAAGAACTTAATAGCAGCTCTAAATTTAATAGATTGAGGTTTATTAAACTTGTTTCAAATATGAAATTTAGAGATATCATAGTGTAATGTTGTTTCAGATTTGCATGAGTTCAAGAAATTGAAAAGTAAACTAATGTAAATGAGAAGTGAATACTCAATAACAGATTCTGGAAATAAATTACAGCAATAAGAAATGGCACAAAATGAAAAAAATTCTTGATGCAAAATTTATTAAGAAATTCCAAAACTTTTTTCTAATATTTGAGGCTGAAATTTGCTCCTAAAATGCTTTTCAGACCTTAAACAGTTCTGGAAATTAAATTTTCTGAAATAAATTAATCTATGTTGCATTGGTTTTCAGGACGGGGGAACGGCGGGGACGGGGGGACGTGTCCCCGGGACGGCTAGAGTGCACCCCCAAATTTTTTAGGGGACGGCGGGTTGGGGACGGCAATAA
>ML804052.1:202170-232480 GCA_009831015.1 Picea engelmannii
GCTTCAAGCTTGTAAGCATATCAAGCTATACTATATAGTATTATGCACAGCCCTTACACTTGCCAATTCTGAAAAAGCTCGACCAATTTAAAAATGGGCCGAGTGACATTTCATTATTGGATGCTAGACAAGAGCAAAATGCAATTTAGCTTTAGGAAACTTAAATGAGAAATGTCTCTATAGCAGTTTTTCTTACTCATATTTCTTGTTAATGATGATTATATTAAAACATAAAAGACATTCCCTTCTCAATAGGTTTTGCAGATTTTTATGGTTGTGTTGAAAACCACTATAAAACACTTTGGTTCTGTAAAGAGATTAGATTCATATTTCAGATTAAGAATGTGATTGAATATGAATTTATTCAAACATTTAGTGCCCAATCGAAGTCACTACTATCTGGTTGTTTTCACAATGCTTGAGGTTGGGATGGTGGGAGCACTATAATTGAATGACTCATGAAAACCCATGTACAATATGTAAAAGCTAAGATGACCAGAAAAATGAGAAGAACAAGAACAGTAACCATAAGGATCAGCCCTTTGAAATGTTGCATTTCTTGTTTTTTTGACATGGAAACTTTGTTTGTTGTAACCTTGTTGCTGAAAATACAATATTTAAATCACTAGAAACCCAAATCAAAACCCATCAAACAAAACCCATGTTTTGAGCTACAACTTTTACAACGGATTTAGATTCAATGCAATACAAAAATAATGGATGGGAAAAATGATCTTATTGTCCAATCATCAATTTCCATGATTGACAAGACTGAAGATATATGCCCTTAATATCCCCAAAATCTGCCCAAAAAAATACCTGATATCTGCCTAGAACATCCTTGAAATATGTTCGTAACGTCCCTGAAATCTGTCGGGAACGTCTTGGGGACGGCCAACAAGTCCCCGAGTCCCCAATGAAGTCCCCAACAATTTGGGTAAGTTTCCTAAGGGTCCCCAAGTCCCCGGTACGCGGGAACGGCGGGTACGCAAGTTTTTTTGGGGGGGACGGGTCCCCGTGCAACATAGAAATTAATCGTTGGATACATAAATTAAATTAAAACAAAAAAGAATGTAATTTCCAAAATGTTTTAATTCAGATTTTTCCTAATTAAAATGCCAAAAATCAACTTTGTCAGCGTAATGCAAATGCTGAAATTAAATTTCTGAATGTAAAAGATGAATACAATTGAAGAAAATGCAATCAGAAATATAAATTGGAATTTTCAGCAAACAAGAGTAAAATGGTAGCCTAATTTATAATCTAAGTTGGAAATCGTAGGTCAACAAACTAGTTGGAAATTAAAATTTCTAAAATAAGTCAAGTGTTGGAATACATTAGACACAAATCTAAGAAGGTAAATTCCATCAAGCTTTATTGATAGTCTAGTCTAGCTTAAAATTAAAAAAATAAATTTATAGACTAAACTATGGCTAGAAATAAATAAAAAATCTAAAATGCACAACAAATAGAGACTAAATATCGTGTAAAACAGAAAAGTAGTGTAATTTCCAGCAAAGTAAAAGGGTTGAAAATTCAGAATAAAATGGATGGGGGAGGGAGAAACTATTGCCTACCTATCCTTGGGCTAATGGATTCATTCATATTCATGAGGACAACTTACTTTATCTAAATTCAAGGATCTAAGGGCTGCCATAAAACATGCCATAAATATCCTATATGGCTGAAAAATAAAGCCTAAAGCTATGCAAGAAAACAATCCTAAAGGCATCCATTTCAAAATTAAGACAAGTTATTTGCTTGCTTAAATATTATTGCATCTAGTTACTACTATTTGAAACAACTAGATGAGAAACATCTAATGCAAAACAAAAAATAAATAACAAGGGAGTAAATTCACACCTAGTTATCCCACCACTTCAAATAGATATTTTGCTTAGATAGCCTTGGTTCAATCCCTTTGCTTGCATAAAAAAAGCTCAAATCATGAACAAATGCTCACACAATGACCTCACGCACATAAACAAAATAGCCTACAAAATATTTGCTCCAAGAAAACGCATTGCTCTAATATTATCTCACTCAACAACCCCTATCACAAGTGAGGGGAGCCTCTTATTTATAGAACTTTAGACTCAACCAACTCAAATGAAATAATTATATCTTGGGGATCATGTTTCATGAGTCAAACATATAAAATAATATTACAAAATATGGAATTGGTCATCAAAACGATGTTTTAATCCTTTCATGAGAAAATCAAAATCCATGGGGCACATGCCTAGGAGAAAGATCCATCAAATATGAATAAAAAATGCTCAAACCATCTCCAAATAGTAAGTAGTTCACCAAGGAAGGTGTGCCACTCTCAAAATAGTAAGAGACCAAGTCCACAATATAGAATAATAATATCCATGTGATCCCTATTCCATGCAAATCTCAAAATAGTAAGTGTGCTCAAGTACCAAGTCAAATATCATCATCAAGGTTAAAACAAAATGTGAACAAAACCAATTCAAAGTTGGAAGTTGACCATCATGTCAAGCACACCACGTAAATTAGTATGCTTAGATAATGATGAGATAAAAAAATGATTAAATAGAATGGAAGTGGGCATGAAGAGAGGGCACATGCATAACTAACTCTGAAAGGATGTGCAAACTCAACAAACTCCTCAACATATGTGCCAAGTGAATTAAATGCATTGAGGTGACCCGTGTCAATGTCAACAAGGATAAATTAACTCCAACAAATTAATCATGAAGGCAACCACTTTCTAAGAAATCATTTTAAATGTGAGTTGCCTCAACATGTGTGCCAAAGAGGAGCGCTACCCTCATGCACAAGAAGTTTTATTCCTTGATCATTTTTTCTTTCTTTTCCTTTTTTTAAATTGGAACTTAGAGAATAAAGCCTTGATTAACGTTTAGAACCTATAATAAAATGGGCCAATAATGTAGCACTTCAACCTTAGATTTGGGTTTGATTAATCAGCAATAAAATATCCCAAATCACTTTGGCACATTCACAAATGGAAAAATTTGTTTTAATGAAATATGCCAAATGACTGTTAAGTTATGAAGGAAAACTATATGGAAAATGAATGTAATGGGTCATGTGCCCTCTATGAGTGGGTAAATGATGGAATATGAGTGTGATATGAAAATTGTCTAGGTAAAATGGAAATGTGATAACATAATGGGTGGTACCTAGGTTAAATTATGGATGGATAATGAAATGAGACATGCATCTAAACAAACCACTAGGAAATACACCACCAAACTAGAGGACACCACAGCTAGGAAAAGTCTTGAACCCACCATGACATGATCGAGAGAAAACAATGACAAGAATATCATGAGTACAAGATAACGAAATAAGAGGTCTCTTCATCAATAATCAATCATGGGGTAGCACCTACAACAAGACGAGTATACTTAATATGCCACTAAAGCAACCTCCACCAATGATACAATATATGACCAATAAATCTAATAAGATGAACTTAGCAAAGTAGCATGAAAATGATAATACCAAGTGATCCTGTAACAATGTCACCTTCCCCCTTGGTTGGCCAAGCGTTCGGTAAACAATGAGGGTAGCACAAAACAACAAGTGCAATAGCAAAATCACCCTAGATCTACAACTGGTACATAGAAAGTCCATGGATGTCACCTTGCAAGTGTCATGAAGTAGTCCTCAAACACCCCATAAAACATATGGCGTAACAACTCCCTCTTGCTCTTGAAGCCTCCTAATGAGTTTATGGTCTTCAGTCATATGCCTCGATGCCCCACTATCCACATACCATTAAACACTTGACGGGGTGTTGAAAATAAACAACAAACCAAGGAGAAGGTGGTTTCAAGCTAGGATGCTAACTCCTCCACTCTTCCTACAATACCTGCACTCCCTATAACCTTTTTATGCTGCTTGGCCTTCCCTCTTGGTGACACCTAAAATTTTCACATCACTCAAATCCTTTTACCTTGGCTTGATTCTTCCTTCTTACCCTTCTTATGTCCTTTCATGTTTATGTTCCTCATCCTCCTAATGAGGGCTAGGTCTTCTACTTCTCTTTACTTAGCTAAACAAGATTTTACCTTATTTCTTCCTGCACAAAGTCACCCAAAGCTTATCAAATGTAGGTAAATTCTCACGAGCACAAAGATCTTGGATAAAGCATTTCCAAGATGGAGTAAACCCATTCAAGGAAATGTAAAATTTTCAGACCCCGCCCATTTTCAAGTCTCACTGATTTTTCTCAATGTTTAATGCCTAAAACCCAGTTTTATGACAGCCATTAATACTCGGCATATAAACAAAATTTCAGAACTGAAACATGAGGATTTTGAACAGCATTTAATCCAGAAATAAATTTATATCAGCAGCAGCATATTCAAAAAATTAAATGCACGGAGATTTTTGGTCTAACAGTGAACATGGAAAAACCCACAAAAGGAAAACCAATGAGAAAGGGATTTTTATTATTTCAGAGCTCAGATAAAATGTCTTTTACAACAGTCATTAAATTCAGAAATTAAAGTCCCCGAGGTGTAGGACAGTCAGTGACGAAGTGTGTTGTTAAGGCACTTTGTGATGTTAAAGTCGTCGGTTCGAACCCTGTGGGGACAAAAAAATCCATCCATGTTAAGGGTTAGTGTGGCTCAGGGCGGGTGCGATCCCCGGGTAAATTGGAAATTAAATACAGACTTATCTCAAAAACCATGCCAAATTTCCACTTCACAAACTGAGCCAAACTCCTCAAAATTCATGCCTACATTTCCTGTACATATGCACAGGTCAGCTCCCTCGAATTATGTGCCCTTCTTGTTGTACGGACTCCCTCAAAATTCGTGCCAAGACGGCAGCCCAAATTTATGTCCAAGAAAGTGTTGTACGACTGCCTAGGAAAGCATACCAACTTTCCAAAAAATGCACAACAATCACTCATCGATTTGTGTCAGAAATCAGCAGTACGGCCTCCACAAATCCATACGATATGGCCCACTAAATGCCATGTATCTTCACCTCAAAATTTGTGATGTAGCTTGGTGTCTTGGGATGCATGCCACCTTCAGAAATTTCCTTCTTTGTATCTGCTCGACTTCTCTCTTTCCAGCTCTCTCAAAAATTCATGCAATAACCCAAAATGGGTGCGCCCTCCTTACCCTAATTGACTCAATGAGTGGAAGGTGAAAGGTCATCTAATCCAATGGCTGAGATTAGAGGAGATGAGTGGTGGAAATTAAATCACTTAACTCGCCCACTTTCCCTAAGTTCAAAAAGTCACCTTTTAATTACATCTCATAAATTAAATGACTAGGGTCCACATTAGGCATTTTCCCACCCCTTAGGTGCCTAGGTGATGAGAAACACTTGCCTAGGTACTTTTTTTTTAATTGTTTTTTACACTCCCTCTTACCGAGGAAGGTTTTACTAACCACTCCAAGCGCGTCCTTGAAGAATATAAACTTGCCTTTGCCCAAAGCTTTAGTGAGTATGTCCGCAATCTGCTCATCTGTAGATATGTAATGTAGCTCAACTTCTCCTCTCTAAACATGATCCCGGATGAAGTGATATCGAATCTCAATGTGCTTAGACCTGTCGTGAAAAATTGGATTCTCAGAGAGTTTGATACAACTCTGATTATCACAGTAAATCATAGTAGGTCTCACCTGCACACGAAATAATCCCACCAATAACTTGCGAAGCCAAATGGCCTCACAATTGGCCTAACTGACAGCCATATACTTAGCCTCTGCAGAACTCAAAGCCACTGACTTTTGCTTCCGACTGAACCAAGACACCACTACTGAGCCCAATCTGAAACAACATCCAGAAGTACTCTTCCTGTCACTGACACATCCTGCCCAATCTGAAACAGTATAGCCCACCAATCGAACTCCATCCCCTCTCAGATAGTTCGGGCCATAATCCACTGTACCACAAAGATACTTGAGCACATGTTTTGTTGCCACCCAATGCACTCTCCTAAGCTCCACCATAAACTGACTAAGAGTGTTGACAGCAAAACAAATATCTGGTCTTGTATTGACCAAATACATCAATGAACCGATCAACTGACGATATAAAGTGGGATCAACCAACTGTGACTCAGAAGCATGGAGCCTCTTCCAGTTAGTAATCATTGGTGTGGTCATGGGCCTACAATCCTCCATCTGGAATCTCCTCAGAATGTCACAAGCATAGTTCCCCTGTCCCAAAAAGATGTGTCCAGGCTCCTGCCAAACCTCCAACCCCAAAAAATAATGCATCAGTCCAATATATGTCATCTCTAACTATGAAGCAAGGCTCTCCTTGCAGCTAGTAATGAGTCTCTCAGCCCCTGTAATGAAAAGATCATCAACATATAGCAAGAGTAAGAGAGGATCCTCTCCAATCACAATGAAGTATAGATTGGGATCTGCCTCACTCTTCTCGAAGCCCAACTGCTGCAAGTAGGCATCAATCTTAGAATACCAAGCTCTGGGAGCTTGTTTCAGCCCATACAATACCTTCTTCAGTTTGCACACATGAGACTCTCTCACGTGCACCTCAAATCCCAACGGTTGCTCAATGTACAACTCCTCCTGTATGAGACCATTCAGAAATGTGGTCTTCACATCCATCTGATGGATCTTCCAACCCATCTCTACTGCAATAGAGATCACTGCCCTGATCGAGGTATATCTAGCAACTAGAGCGAAGGTCTCATCATAGTTAAATCCCTCAACCTATGAGAACCCCTGAGCCACAAAACAAGCTTTGTACTTCTCAATGTTGCACTTGAGTTTGTAGAGCCACCTAGAAGTCACCATTGACTTCCCCTCAGGTCTAGGAACAATCTCCCAAACATCATTCTTCATGATGGAACTGTACTCTTTCATCATGGCATCTCTCCAAACTTGTTTGCCAGGAGCCTCCTCAAAAGTGGAAGGCTCAGACTCCCTGATGTTGCTCACCATCGCAATATAGCTGCAAAATCTCTCAAGAGGTTTACTTTCCCTCACAACCTACCTGGGATTCCCCACAGAACCATGTGCCTCCTTCAGAGTGTCATGAAGCCACTTGGGCTTCCTCCTCTCTGAAGTAGTGTCCCGTGGAGGGGACTCTCCCTGCTCAACCCCGTCACCTAAGGACTGTGAACCTGAAGTAGAATCTGGAGCATACGATCCTGAAAGCTGAGGATCAATAACTTGTGATCCTGACACATCTGACCCTGTGCCCTGTGGAACAGTCGCCACTGAAACTGGTGGACCTGAACTCTGTGTCACTGAAGTTTGTTGTGGACTCACCTGAATCTGAGGTGATGATTACTCACCCCTCTCAGTCCCTCGTGACTTCCTAAAGGCTCTATCCTCCTCAAATCTCACATCCCTTCTCAAAATCGTCTTCCTCAAGGAAGGGATGTATATGCGGAAAGCCTTTGAAGTCTCGCTGACTTTTCTCAATGTTTAATGCCCAAACCCCAGTTTTATGACAGCCATAAATACTCAACATATAAACAAAATTTCAGAACTGAAACATGAGGATTCTAACAACATTTAATGCAGAAATCAATTTATATCAGCAACACCATGTTCAGAAAATTAAATGCACAGAGATTTTTGGTCTAACAGTGACCCTAGAAAAACCCACAAGGGGAAAACCAGTGAGAGAAGGATTTTTATTATTTCAGAGCTCAGAGAAAATGTCTTTTACAACATTCAATAATTTCATAAATTAAATACAGACTTATCTCAAAAACCGTGCCAAGTTTCCACTTCACAAGTTGAGCCAAACTCCTCAAAATTCATGCCTGGATTTCTTGTACATATGCACAGGTCAGCTCCCTCGAATTATGTGCCCTTCTTGCTGTACAAACTCCCTCGAAATTCATCCCAAGACAGCAGCCTAAATTTCTATCCAAGAAAGTGTTGTACAGCTGCCTAGGAAAGCGTGCCAACTTTCCAAAAAATGCACAACAGTCACTCCTCGATTTTTGTGCCAGAAAACAACAATATGGCCTCCACAAATTCGTACGGTATGAGCCAATAAATGCCCTGTACCTTCACATCAAAATTTGTGACGTAGCTTGGTGTCTTGGGATGCATGCCACCTTCAAAAATTTCCTTCTTTGTATCTACTCGACTTCTCTCTTTCCAGCTCTCTCAAAAATTCATGCAACAACCCAAAATGGGTGCACCCTCCTTACCCTAATCGACTCAATGAGTGGAAGGTGAAAGGTCATCTAATCCAATGGTTGAGATTAAACGAGATGAGTGGTGGAGATTAAATCACTTAACTCACCCACTTTCCCTAAGTTCAAAAGGTCATCTTTTAATTTACATCTCATAAATTAAATGGCTAGGGTCCACATTACGCATTTACCCACCCCTTAGGTGCCTAGATGATGAGAAACACTTGCCTAGGTACTTTTTTTTTAATTATTTTTAACAAGAAATGGACACCAAATCTTTGTTTGTCCTTGTGGCAACTGACTAATCTTTCAACACTATGATGTTGGCCATGTAGCTAACCATTGTATCTGTGTTACTTGTGTGGATAGTTGAAAGCTTGTTTTTCAAGAGCATCTTCCTAGAAACACACACACTCTAGTATACTATAACCAAAACATCATACATGTCCTTGTCGATCTTCTTCTCTATAATGTGACTGATTAAATGATCCTTCACCAAATTAAGAACAGTTTGCTTTGCCCTGGCCTCCTTATTATGTTCAAGCGCATAATTTTAGATTGGTAGGTGCAGCAAATCTTTGTCTCAACAAGCTCCAAAAGCTCAACCTCTTCCAATAGCAATTGCAACCTGCACTTCCAAGGTGTAAAATTGGAATCACCTTCCAACTGTTAAAATTTTTAATTAAATAAAGTACCAAGGCAAGTGTTTCTCTTCCCTAGGCACCTAAGGGGTGAGAAAGTGCCTAATGTGGGTCTTAGTCATTTAATTTGTGAGATGCAAATTAAAAGGTGACTTTATGACTAAAGTGAGGGTGAGTGAAGAGACATCTAATCTCAGCCACTCCTCTAATCTAATCTCAACCGTTGGATTAGAAAACCCCTCACCTTCCCTCAGGAGGTCGATTAGGGCAAAGGGGCACGCCCATTCATGGGTAGTTCATGCATTCTTGATGAGAGAGCAAAAGAGAGAGGTTGAGCTAAAGAAGAGGCAGCATTTGCAAAGCTGGGCACGCATCCCAAGGCAACAAGCTAGCACGAATTTCAAGGCTAGGTACAGCATTTAATGCAGACTGTACGGTACGAATTTCTAGAGGTTGTATAGCCAATTTTTATGCACAGAAATCGAGGGAGATAGCAGAAGTAATTCTAAGAAGTTTGGCATGCATCCCAAGGCTGCCATACAATCATTTATTGGCACATAAATCGAGGCACCTGCTGTAATAAATTTATGGGTGTAATTCCGTACAGTCCATATAGTTTTGGCACGAATTTTGAGGGTCGTACAGCACAGTTTTCAAGAAGATTGGGCATGATTTTCGAGGAGATGTTCCTGCTGCATATTCTATACAGTCTTAGCATAAATTTGGCACGAAAATCGAGACAGCATGTACAGCATTTATTGCTGGGACAGCCGTACAGTTGTACGGATTTATGGCATAGAAATCGAGGAGCTTGTTCCAGGACTGTTCAAAAGGATTTTGAGAATGAAAGTCTGAGATAAGTTTTTATAATTTATGAAGATGAATATGTTGTAGAAGAAATTTCTCTAAAGCTCATAAATAATAAAAAGCCCTCTCTCACTGGTTTTCTCCTTGTGGGTTTTTCCAAGGTCGTTGTTAGACCAAAAATTTATGTGTCATTAATTTTCTGAGTTTTTATATGCTATTGATATTTTATTTCTGCGTTGAAAACGAAGTTCAGAATCCTCATGTTTCAGTTCTGAAGTATATTTTCTCCAGTGTATTTAATTGTTGATATAAAACTGGGTTTGGGCATTAAACATTGGCTGAAAAATCAGCAAGACTGAAACTGGGTTGGGGTCTGAAAACTTAACACGGTATCAAAGCTGAGTTGAAGGGAAACAAAGATTTCAGCAGACAGAAAGTTGGGACACTAGTCACTTCACAGGGCAGATTTTTGAATTTGTTATTTTCATCAGAAAATGATCAATGGCTACTGGTTTGAGAGTTGAGGACAGACTTGATGGGGCAGCAAATTTTGGTGCTTGGAAGGAGAGGATGATCTTGCTTTTGCAAGAAAACGAGTTGTGGGATATTGTGGAGAATACCACTACTCATCCTGTTGTGGTACCTACTGATGCTACTCTTCTTGCAGCCTATACTAAGAAGAGTATCAAGGCTAAAAGATTTATTCTTAATGCCATCAAGGATCATTTGATTCCTCACTTGACGGGGAAAACACATGCCTATGAGATGTGGGAATCTTTGACTAAATTGTACCAGAGTACAAATGAGAACCGGAAGATGGTTTTGAGGGAAAAACTAAAGAGCATAAAAATGACCAAGGCTGAAAATCTGGTCACATACCTTACTAGATTGACACAGGTAAGGGATGAGCTTGGAGCTATGGGGGAAGCCATAGTTGACAATGATCTTGTGAGAACAGCATTGAATGGAGTCTCCAAACAATGGGTTGTTTTTGTGGAGGGCATTGTTGCTAGGGAGAAGCTTCTCGGTTAGGAACGTCTTTGGGATGACTTTGTTCAGAAGGAAACCCGGAGAGGTTATGTACATGGCAATTCATCTACAGGTCATGAGGAGGAGAATATGGCTCTTGCTACCACTAGCAAGAAGAAGTTCAAAAGGGATCCAAAGGGAGGACAGAAGCCCAAGGGTGAAGGGAAGAAAGGCATGAGCAAAGTCAAGTGCTTTGCATGCCATAAGCTTGGGCACTATGCAGGTCAGTGTCCGAACAAGAAGAAGAAACAAACAGCAGCTTCAGCAGAGGTGGAAGAGTTTTCCACCAAGTTTGACAAGGAATTTTCCTTGATTGTGTGTCTATCCTCGAGGACCACTACTTCAGATACTTGGTATATTGACAGTGGTGCCTCTCGCCATATGACAGCAATTCGTGAGCACTTGACAGATCTTACTCAGTGTGGAGATGCAGAGATAGTGCTTGGAGATGACCGGGAGGTCAAGGTCGCTGGTTGTGGGACCGTATCATTTCGGAGGGAGTCTTTGCGTCCCATGATTTTGACAGAGGTTCTATATGTTCCGAGCTTGAAGAAGAACTTGGTGTCAGTTTCTACTATTGAGGAGAAGGGCTATGAGGTCTTGTTCCGTGATGGGCAAGTGCTTCTTTTCCCCAGAGGGTCTAGCATCACTTCGGCCAAAGTGATTGGTACTAGACATGAGAGATTGTACAAGTTTTTGTTCCAGACAGCAAGAGCATTGATTCATTCTACCAGCAGCAGCAGTGACCTATGTGAGCTATGGCACAGGAGGATGGCACATTTGCACCATGGGGCTTTGAGAGTTCTAAGGGAGATGGTGACGGGAGTTCCAGATTTCAGTTCAGAGCATCATGAGTTGTGCAAGGGGTGTGCCTTGGGAAAGTACACCAAGACTGCTTTTCCGAGCAGTGACAGTAGAGCAGCAGGGATACTTGATCTTATACATCCAGATGTATGTGGCTCGATGTCTTCGGCATCGTTGACTGGTTCCCTATAATATGTTGTATTCATTGATGACTTCTCTCGGAAGTCCTAGATTTTCTTCATGAAGACCAAAGGACAGGTCTTCAGTCGATTCCAAGAGTTCAAAGCTCTTGTGGAGAACCAGACAGGGAAGAAAATCAGAGTCCTGAGATCAAACAATGGGAGTGAGTATACCTCCAAGGAGTTCATGGACTTTTGTGCAGGAGAGGGCATCAGGAGGGAGTTGACTGTTCCTTACAACCCGCAGCAGAATGGGGTTGCAGAGAGGAAGAACAAGGCCATTGTTGGGGCTGCGAGAGCCATGCTACATGATCAGGGGCTGCCACTATTCCTATGGGTTGAGACATGCTACACTGTAGTCTATCTGCAAAACAGGAGTCCTCACAAGGCTGTGGGGAGCATGACTCTTGAGGAGGCTTTCTCTGGGAAGAAGCCTGAGGTGGGGCACTTTCGGATTTTTGGGTGCATCACTTATTCATATGTCCCTTCTGAGAAGAGGACCAAGCTGGATCCCATGGCAGAGAGAGAGATCTTTGTTGGGTACAGTGAGACTTCAAAGGCCTTTCGTATTTACCTTCCCTCCTTGAGGAAGACTGTCTTGAGGAGGGATGTCAGATTTGAGGAGGACGGAGCCTTTAAAAAGTCTAGAGGGACAAAGAGAGGTGAGCAGTCTTCATCTGAGATTCAGGTGAGCCCGCGGCAGACTACAGTGACACAGAGTTCGGGGCCACCAGCTTCGGTGACGATAGGTTCACAGGTGACAGGGCCACAAAGTTCAGGTTCACAGGTTACTAGTCCACAGGTTTCAGGATCAGGTACTTCAGAGTCTACTATAGGATCACTGTCTTCAGGAGATGGGGTTGAGCAGGGTGAGTCCCCTCCACAGGACACTACTTCAGAAAGAAGGAAGCCCAAGTGGCTTCAGGACACTTTGAGGGAGGCACAGGGTTCAGTGGGGAATCCCAGACAGGCAGTGAGGGAGAGTAAACCTCCCGAGAGGTTTTGCAACTACATCGCGATGGTGAGCAGTGTTTGAGAGTCTGAGCCTTCCACTTTTGAGGAGGCCACTAGTAGACAGGAATGGAGAGATGCCATGATGGAAGAGTACAATTCCATCATGAAGAACGATGTCTGGGAAGTTGTTCCTAGACTTGAGGGGAAGTTAGTGGTGACTTCCAGGTGGCTCTACAAGCTAAAGCATGTTGCGGGTGGCAGCATTGAGAAGTACAAAGCTCGTTTTGTGGCTCAGGGGTTTTCACAGGTTGAGGGAGTCGACTATGATGAAACCTTTGCGCCGGTTGCTAGATAGACTTCGATCAGGGTAGTGATCTCCATGGCAGCAGAGATGGGTTGGAAGATCCACCAGATGGATGTGAAGACCGCATTTATGAATGGTCTTATTGAGGAGGAGGTGTATATTGAGCAGCCATTGGGCTTTGAGGTGCATGGGAGAGAGTCTCATGTGTGTAGACTGAAGAAGGCATTGTATGGGCTGAAACAAGCTCCCAAAGCTTGGTATTCGAGGATAGATGCCTATTTGCAGCAGTTGAGTTTGGAGAAGAGTGAGGCGGATCCCAACCTATACTTCATTGTGGTTGGAGAGGATCCTCTCATTCTTCTGCTATATGTGGATGATCTTTTCATTACAGGGGCAGAGAGACTCATGAGCAGCTGCAAGGAGAGCCTTGCTTCAGAGTTCGAGATGACTAATATCGAACTGATGCATTACTTTTTGGGATTGGAGGTTTGGCAGGAGCCTGGACACATCTTCCTGGGACAGGGGAAGTATGTGTGTGACATTCTGAGCAGATTTCAAATGGGAGATAACAGGCCCATGACCACTCCCATGATTACCAACTGGAAGAAGCTTCATGCTTCTGAACCACAGTTGGTGGATTCCACTTTGTATCGTCAATTGATCGGGTCATTGATGTATTTGGTCAATACCAGGCCAGATATTTGTTTTGTTGTCAACACTCTCAGTCAATTCATGGTGGAGCCTAGGAGAGTGCACTGGGTGGCAACAAAACATGTGCTCAGGTATCTTTGTGGTACGGTAGATTATCGTCTGGACTATCAGAGAGGAGATGGAATTCGTCTGGTTGGATATACAGACTCGGATTGGGCAGGATGTGTCAGTGACAGGAAAAGCACTTCAAAGTGCTTCTTCGGATTGGGATCAGCAGTTGTGTCTTGGTTCAGTCGAAAGCAAAAGTCAATGACTTTGAGTTCGGCAGAGGCCGAGTATATGGCAGCTAGTCAGGCCAGTTGTGAGGCCCTTTGGCTTCGCAGGTTGCTGGTGGGATTGTTCAGTGTGCAGTTGAGACCTACTGTGATTTACTGTGATAATCAGAGTTGCATTAAACTCTCGGAAAATCCAATTTTTCATGACCGGTCTAAGCATATTGAGATTCGTTATCACTTCATCCGTGATTATGTTCAGAGAGGAGTTGTGGAGCTACAGTACATATCTATAGAGGAGCAGGTTGCAGACATACTCACCAAGGCATTGGGCAGAGGCAAGTTTGTATTTTTCAAGGACAAGCTTGGAGTGGTGAGTAACACTTTCCTCGGTATAAGGGAGTGTTAAAATTTTTAATTAAATAAAGTACCAAAGCAAGTGTTTCTCTTCCCTAGGCGCCTAAGGGGTAAGAAAGTGCCTAATGTGGGTCCTAGTCATTTAATTTGTGAGATGCAAATTAAAAAGTGACTTTATGACTAAAGTAAAGTGAGGGTGAGTGAAGAGACATCTAATCTCAGCCACTCATCTAATCTAATCTCAATCGTTGGATTAGAAAACCCCTCACCTTCCCTCATGAGGTCGATTAGGGCAAGGGGGCGCACCCATTCATGGGTAGTTCATGCATTCTCATTGAGAGAGCAAGAGAGAGGAAAAGAGAGAGGTCAAGCTGAAGAAGAGGCAGCATTTGCAGAGCTTGGCACGCATCCCAAGGCAGCAAGCTAGCACGAATTTCAAGGTTGGGTACAGCATTTAATGCAGACCGTACGATACGGATTTCTAGAGGCCGTACAGGCAATTTTTATGCACAGAAATCGAGGGAGATAGCAGAAGTATTTCTGAGAAGTTTGGCATGCATCCCAAGGATGCCATACAGTCATTTATTGGCACAGAAATCGAGGCACTTGCTGTCATAAATTTATGGGTGTAATTTCGTACAGTCCGTACTGTTTTGGCACGAATTTCAAGGGGCATACAACACAGTTTTCAAGAAGATTGGGCACGGTTTTCGAGGATTTGTTCTTGCTGCATATTTCGTACAGTCTTAGCAGAAATTTGGCACGAAAATCAAGACAGTCCATACAGCATTTATAGCTGGGACAGTCGTACAATGGTACGGATTTCTGGCACAGAAATCGAGGAGCTTTTTCCAGGACTATTCAGAAGGATTTTGCGAATGAAAGTCGGAGATAAGTTTTTGTAATTTCTGAAAATGAATATGCTGTAGAAGAAATTTCTCTGAAGCTCATAAATAATAAAAAGCCCTCTCTCACTGGTTTTCCCCTTGTGGGTTTTTCCAGGGTCGTTGTTAGACCAGAAATTTATGTGTCATTAATTTTCTGAGTTTTTATATGCTGCTGATATTCTATTTCTGCGTTGAAAACGAAGTTCAGAATCCTCATGTTTCAGTTCTGAAGTATATTTTCTGTTGTGTATTTAATTGCTGATATAAAACTAGGTTTGGGCATTAAACATTGGCTGAAAAATCAGCGAGACTGAAACTGGGTTGGGGTCTGAAAAATTAACACCAACTTGTCACACTCTTAAAAACTGAGAGTAGACAACCCTGCAAAATCTTAAGCAACCCTCAAAGCAAAATCGACAACAAATAATGTAGATTTAACTTTCTAGGGTACAAGTACCTTTTTCCAAGTGCACTAGGGTTTCACACTCAACAACCTATAATAGGACAAGCACCTCTCCCAAATAGAGCAACCGTAATACCCAAATCCCTCTTCACCTAGACAATGACCTCAATGAAATTAGTTTTCGTACCATGTGCAAATTTCGTGAAATTGTGCTTAATGCAAATTCAGGAATTCCACCACAACCTCCAAGTCCCTCGAATCTATTTCCTGTGAAACTTTCAGCCTTAGGGCTGAATCTGAAATATAAATTACAACAGTATATATTTCACTTCTATCCAACCAAATACACAAAGTAGCCCAAGAAAATAAATGCTGAACAATTGTACTTCAAGGGAACTATTTTTCCAGCCCTTAGGGCACAATCCCCAACATATAACAGATCTGAAAATAACTTAATAACAGCCACAAATTTGCGCTCTAAGCTTCTATTTACTAGTCAAATCACTCAACAAAATCTGCTTACTATTATGTTAAATCAACATACATAACCAACACTAGAAAACACTCAATCACCATGAGAACATTGTTGATGTTTTGGTAGTTGTGGGAGGTATTAACCTCCACGTGTAACCTTTGACTTAAAATAGAATATTCTGGAAGCAAGTGAACCATTAAATAGACATGAAGAAACCCTAGACGACAAGTCGACCTAGCAGAATAAATAATATTAGAATATTATCTTCCAGAAGGACAAGTCGGCTCCACAGGAAGAAGATAAACAGAAAATATAATTACCAGAAAGTCAGGTCGGTCGAGCCTGAAAACTCACTGGATAGATTAATATAAATACAAGATGTTTTAGCTCATTTGGATAACCAGTTAGTGCACAAGTCTTGTGGAGAGCTACAGTTGCAACTACAACTGCAGCTGCAAGGAGGAATAAGGGCGTATGGTCATCTCTTGGTCTTGGTCTCTTTCTAGCACTATCAAGTGATATTCTTGGTGATTCTCAAGTGATATTCTTGGTGATTCTCTTGGTGACATTCTTGGTGGTACTCTTGGTGATATTCTTGCTAAGTATGGCGCAAGTTTGAGAGAATAGTGCAACTGCAGCTGCTGCAATTGTGTATGGTACTTGTTCTGTGGATATGGAGACTCACTCTCTTGTGCGCTACCCTTGGAGAAGGACTGCTCTACTTGTCTTGAGTTGTTGTTGCAGTTAGCATCTAGGGTTTATCTGTTGGTTTTAGAGTAGGCTTGCCAGAATTATTCTAAGTAAAGGTTAGGGTGCTCAGGGATGGCCTTGTGCCTATGGTTGGGTGACAATGATGTGACATTGTCTATGGTTAAACGAGCATACCAAATTTTAACAAACATAAGCTAAAAATCAAATCTGAAAGTACACAAAGTTTGGACATCAAAGTTCATGTCGTATACACATAAGAATGACGTTACAAGTACATACCAACAACTTATCACAAGTTAGTAGAAGGTAGTCCTTCAAACTTATCACAAGCTAGGACTCTTCAATGTAGCCAAACCCTAGCTAGGGCACCCACCATCTATAGAAAATGTTAACCAGCAATCTTGGCCTAGCAAGGCATCACACCAAGCTACTCCTAGCCACTCCAAAGGCTCAACAACAAGCTACCATCAATGCCAACAAGTCCACCCTTGATCTTTTTCCAAGCTTGCCTCACACAAGCTTTCCAAGCACTCCAAATCTCTTGTAGGGTTTCTTTACCACAAACCCTAAGTCCTTCTCACACAAGGACTTCAACCCTAGCACTTCAAGTCTCCTCTAGGTATTGCCTCACACAAACCCTGGCGTCTTCCTCCCTTGCATAAAGACAAGTACAAAGACTCAAGATACAAATTATTTAATGAACTCTCACATGCTCACTACTTCCTAAAACTAAAGACGATCTCCTCTCTCTACATAGAATAGGTGAGGGAAGTCAACAAAAGCAAGATGGACTAAGTCCACAAACAACCTAATCTACCCCTCAAGATAAGGTCTCCAAGTGAAGCACTCACTCCGCAACATGTACACATGTTAAGACAATGCTCCTCATGTGTTGTTCTCTCCAAGCATGGGCTCCAAGTGTCAAGTGTTCCACATCACAAGGCTCCTCGCTCTCCAAACCAAATATCCAATGCTCCAACGCTCCTCAACATATGTGTCTCAACTCCACAAACAACCTCAAGCAGTGTGCCCTCAAACCCAAGCATCGTCAAGTCAAGCACTCTAACGTCCTAAGACATGCCAAGTGATCCCAACGCTCCTAGGGCTAAACACCCTCCTTCCTAATCCCTAGTGCTCCTCCTCCAAGATAGATCCAACACCCATGCAAGTAACCCTTTTCCTCAACACATGCACCATGTAGAAGATATCGATGACACATAAGATAACCACCTCATCATGAAGTGTGCCACATCAAGCACCAAGTACAAGGTCAAGAAACCACTTGTAAAAAGCTCTTGAAATGTCATCTACTAAAAGGTCTCGAATTCAACTCAAGGGCTAGGGTTTTACCATTCACCCTACATCACATGAAGGCACCCTTAGCATGGTGTAAACATTTTCGACGCAACCCAAAAGCTAACAAGCCACAACTTCAATGCATTACCAGTCAACCATGGGATACTAGTGCCTCTGTTCCAAGCCCTACCTCAAAGGTTGTCCTAATAAATTTGGCACCTTTATCCAAAGTAACAAATTTTGTTATTTAAACTCCAAAGTATCTAGAAACCTACAAGTTAACCTAAAAAGCATTATTTGCCTGGAGTTTGGTGAGAGTTGGTCTCCCTATTGAGAGAAGATTGACTTACCTGGTGCAAAACCTACATTGTCTACAATGTAGCCATGTTAAAACCTTAAAAATCTCTTCTAGTTCTATCAATTGGCTAGAAATGCTTGGGCTTGGGTAGAAGTTGTGTGTCAACGGTCTCTATCAACCTCCTTGCCCCAATGAGCCACCCTACTAGGAAATCACCTTCCCTAAGGCATAGGGTTTGAGACAGCTTTGATGTTGTTCAAAGTTACAATGCTCTTCTAGATTTCGAAAGAACACAATCACTCCTAGTTTAATGTTGATGTATTATCTCACCAACTCTCTTGGTATGATATTGTGCTAATACATCTTAACTCGATTGTGCAAATTGAAGTACAATCCCACAAGGTGTGGCTAGAGAAGGAGCTTCTACAGTTGTTATTGGATTATAGGCATGATGCTCGATCCACCCTGAGCAAGGTGCCTCTAAACCCACCTAGCATGTACCCTTCTGAAGTTTTCATTCCATCAAGCCCATTGGGGTTGTTGATATTATGGTAGCTGCGGAAGGTATTTACCTCCACGTGTAAACTTGACGAGAATAGAATATTCCGTGAAGCAAGAAGAAACCCTAATGAGTTGGCTAATAACCCTAGAAGACAAGTCGGCTCAAGGGAATAATTTGTATTAGGTTATTAGCCTCCAAGAGAAGAAGTCGACCAGAAGAAATATTATATACTGAGTAAATAAGTACCCAGAATGAGAAGTCGGCCCAGGCAGTTAGCCAGAATTAGTATAAATATAGGAGGCCAATCTTCATTCTGGTAGGCATTCTCAGAACTGCAGAGCTCACTTGTGCACACTGCAGTTAGCCAGTTTTGTACGCAAGTTTGGAGGAGAGTTGTCGTTGCAGCTGCTACAGCTAGCAGATTACGTTTTGGCTTGGAATATCTCTTGGTTATGGTTTGGACTATCTGATCAGCTCTTGTTTGGTGCGCTATCCTTGGAGAAAGGTGTGCCACCCTTTGTTTGGCTATCTATCCTAGGGTTTGCTTCCAGAGTGATTCTCTGTCAAGGTTAAGGTGCTCAGAGGGTGGCTTTGGCCTATGGTTGGGTGACAATAGTGACATTGTCTATGGTAAAACGAGCACATCCATCATATTCTAATAGGGGCATCTCTCTCTTGACCAAGGTTGATAGGATCTCGATCAACTAGTTCGATTGGTTCTAACCGCAACCAGCCTCGACACAGGGCAGGCCAACAGGCTTGGGAGTGACAAAAGCATGCATGCAGTTGGGCACCAACACCATCACAAATGGATAAGAAACTCCCTACACTAGCATTAGTGATATTTGAGGGGCCCATGCCCCATGAGTCCCCCACTAATGGGTGGTACCCTGTTGAGATCATTGGCGTTTCTACAATCTAGGGAAAGACCCCTAACAACCATGACTTGCCTCCTACAGCCATAACGGTCATTATTTAGTATGTTTATGCTTGGGGCATAAGCCCTTGTGGTTTGACTTTGGCACTTTGTTGGGGTGGTTTAGCATAAGCTAGCCCCTTCCTTTTGCACCTTCTCGTAACATTGATTCCAAGATGGAGTGTTTTGGCTTGTGCTAGTGCCACTTTTTCAGTTTTGCTTCTTCTTGTGGGTGTTGCATGGACATCCCTCTATTTTTGGTGTAAAAGCTTGTACATATTACCTATTAATAGAGATTAAAGGAAGTGTTATTGAAAAAAGAAAATTTTCAACTAAGGTAACTTATTTATCCAAAGAAAATGAAATTGGGAAGAACTCGTTTTCCTCATTTTTCCATTATTATAATCTATTGTGCATTTCACTATTATAAATTGTTTTCAATCTCAATATAATATTACAAATAGGAAGATTGGAGGGTCAAAATGAAAACATCAATTTCTTGTTTAATGGCTTGAATCCCATGTTGCACAATCCACCTAAGCATGGAAATCATCTAAATAGGTTTAAGAAATAGCCATATCTAATATTTTCACAAAAAGCAAGTACTACACACAAGCAAGTCATCTTTGGCACCTACACTTGCATCCCACAAGTTGACAAGAGAAAACAAGATAGTCTCCCACTATCTTCACCACTCCAAGTAACACGAGTTTTCAAATGCCATAAAACCCTAGTCGTCTTCTTAAATCTCCTCAAGAACCCTAGTGCTCAAGACAAAAGGGAAAGTGCAATGAATAAGGGTACAATTAAAGGGAGAAGTTCACTCTAGCTCTCACATCTCTAAGACAAGTGTGTGACCAATATGAATGATTGAAAAGACTCTGACCTCCCTTTATTTATGAAAAGTGAGGGAAGCCGACAATAATAAAATTGACCATGTCCACAACGAGCAACCTAGCTAAACACTGAATAGGTCCACATGTGAAGCAACCCAACTCTAAATGACACATGTCAAGCTCCAAAGTATGCATGTCCACCAAGCAAAGGTCCCAAGGTGAGCACTCCTCAAGAAAGGTCCAACACTCCTTCAAAGGCCTCTAATGCTCCAATGCAGTGAGTGGTCTTCAAGAAAGGTCTAACACTCCTCCAATGGCCTCTAATGCTCCAATACTCCAATGCTCACTCTTAAGCCATGTGTACCTAAGAGTCAAGTCAAATACAAGCCCTCATGCAAGCAACCAAGTGTCACCATGCTATCTAGGGTTCAATGCCATCCTCCTAGATGCCCAATGCTTCTCCTCCAAGTGGATCATCCTCCCAAGCAAGTAGTCGATCAAGCTCTCCATGTGTGCACCCCATGAAGAAAGTCTCTAAACCATATAGGCCTCCAACCTCCCAAGGAAGAGTGCCACATAAGCATCAAGTCAACGTTTAGCAATCCATGGGTAAGCTATCTCCAATGTGTACATCCATCATGTTACAACCAAGGGTAGTCAACACACAACGCACCCCACATCACATGAAGCACCCTTAAGCATGGTGTAAACACTTTCAGAGTAACACCCAAAAGTTAACATATCTAAGGAAAATTAACAAACTCTAAGTTATTTATCTTCAAACCCAATAAAATAAGAAAAAACATTTATTTAAGAATAAATAAAGAAAACATAATTGTAATGCCCCACCCTTTTGACCATTCAAAGTTACAGAAGAACCCCCCTCTCTGATTAGCTATCCTCATGCTGGCAAGCCCTATTAATAAGGGTACATTTCCTAGCAATGCTACAATATGTGAAAGTCTTTGTACGATTCATCAAAGTCAGGATTGCAAAAGAAATAACTTATCTTCCACTACTTAGATAGGTTGAGCACCAATAAGAATACTCATCACCTTTTAACTTATATCAACCAAATGTTACATGGACATGGTTGACTACTCCATCGAGCAAGTATGAACAATCAATACCAGAATGGCACAAGTGTCTAGTTTATGTGGTGCAAGTCTCCGGTCTATTTTGTGCAAGTGATGTTAGTGTCTGACTTATGTAGTGCAACTACCCAATCTATGTTGTACAAGTGTCCAATATATGTGGTGCAAGTGTCAAGTCAATGTGGCATAATTGTCAAGCCAATGTGGCACAAGTGGCATATAATGCTTTGATATATTAATTCATTTTATTTGACATAGACTGACAATTATTGATGCAATTGTGTGCAATTGAGTACAATAATCTCGAGATACTTAATTACCATCAGGTCACACATTGACATCGTCAAACAATGGGACCTACACAACTATTTTGATAATACTCTATGGTAAATGCAAGCTAGCGCAGAGGGGTTGAGTAGAAAATGTTCCTAGGAGGATGTGTGTGACTCCTATTTTGATCATCACACTCTCGGGAAATGATGCAAGACTCGACCAAGACCCACAAGCCTTTTTGAGTCCATCCTAAAACAAGTAATGCATGAAAACTTACACTAAAACTCACCTAAAAATGAAACTCGCCAAAATTTCACAACACTCGCCTAGCAAACAAGTGTAGGCCCCGCATAGAAATGACTTGGAGAAATATTCAACAATACTAAAATAATGAGGTTATGCACAACTTCTTAAAATAGACAAGAGGTTAACAATCTCTGCAACCAATTCACCAAAAATAGCATGGAATGGGTTTAGTCAATTGACTTTGGCCTTTGAAATGTCAACAAAGGATATTGACCCATACATGCCACCATGAGTTCAAACTTCATACTAGTGTTATCGGAACCAGCCAGGTCTAGCGAAACTAGTCGATTGAATTAGTTTTCAGAGGAAAACGATCAGACCAGTGGGCCAAAACCGTTTTTGGCTGGTTTCGTACTGAACCGCCCGGTTTTGTACCGGAACCGGCCAAAAACACAGAACCGGTCAGTTCCGTACAGCACCCGTACGACGCACTTATAGGGGTGGATTTTAAATTTTTTAAGGGAAAAAACAAATTTTATGTTGAGGAGGGCCTACCAACTAACCCTAGGGACCTCCTCAAACCTATTTAAAGACCCCCCCCCCCACTCTATTTCACTCACATTATTCATTTGAGCTCCTTGGAAATATTGAGTTGAGTTTCTTTGGTGGTTTTGGAGAGTTGTTTGCACAGATTTTTTGAAGTTCTTGGGCAGATATGGAGAGTTGGTTGAAGGGTTGAGTTGGAGATATCTTGGGCTGATTTTCTTCAGCAAATTTGGACTATCATACTATGTTTATTTTTGGACTCTAGAGGGCATTTAGAGCCTCTTTATTGATGTATTTTTGTTCAAAACTTCAGAGATGTATCGCACTCGGTGCTATTTTGGTTATATGCACTCTTACTTGCTATATAAACGAGAAACTTTGCATATTTGTGTATAAATGGTTTGGATTCATATGGATGCACGTGAGTATATATGTTTTTTTTTAATTTGAATATTTTATGTAAACTTTGGTCAACCAGTTTTGTTTTCGGTTTTTTCCAATCTGGTCAGGTTTCGCATTTTTGAGGTCGATCGGTCCGGTTCGGTTTCTGGTTCTGATTATATTGGTTCGTATGACTGTCATAATTGAAGAGTTTGAACTAGACAATAGTAACTCCATGCATCTTCAATGTGGTTAAGGTAAATAAGGAAAAACGACAGCTCAAATCTAAGTTCTAATGTGAAACGAACCATCCATAAATATGCCCCCATCCAATGTATGACTCGAGCCATAAAAGTAAGCAATCAACCACCTTTTCTCAATTTGCCTCAAGAATGGCCATGACCCATTTGATTTTGGCTAGCACAAACTTGGAACAAAACATGAAATGGATGTACAATTCTTCAAAACTGCTTCATACGTTTAATAAAGTGCCCAATGAAAAGGACAACAGCTCCACATGATGATGACATCAAGGTGGAACGTACAGCATCCCTCAAAAATTTATTTTGTGAGCAATCTTTGGTGATAACAACACCATATTATACGAATTAAATGGCATCTTGTTTCAATGTGGTGGCTCCACGATCCTTAACCAGTTGTCTTCACATTCATGGTGTGCATTCACCCAAAGATAAGACGGTGGCTCAGTAAGATGTGCCATGGTTCAAATAAGGGAGTGGCCCCATTCCATGTATGCACTCGTGGACTTTTTTTTAATTTCAAAGGGGGCTCCAACATGCTTCATAGGTGATGTCATGGTGTGTCACCCTTCTTTACATTAGCATGGCAGTTCCATGAATTTGGATCAATTGAGTCAAACAACAGTCCTATGAAATACGACGCCGCCTTGCTTGAGTTACACAAGCTAACGTAGCGCCTCATAGTGAGTAGGTTAATAAAGGGGGTGGCCACTTTATGAAAACAATGCAATCTTTAACTTGCCTTAACACATAAATGCTTTCATCATGTTAAAGGGGTTGCCCCTTTAAAATATTTTAACTTTGTCCCCATTTTAGAAGTAATCCTTGCTATAATCTTTTACTATGTTGTGAGGGAGCGCCCGCCCCGAAGCGCGCTCCAAATGGGAGCGTTCAAGTAGGAGCGCCTCGACCCGCTCCCAAAGCGCACTCCGATCGACAGCGTTCAGGAAGGAGGTCCCCCCCCACCCCCGTAAAAAATATTATAGTCTTGAGTTTACTTTAGTTAAAAGGAATTAATTAAAGTAAAATTGTATTTATTAGTGAATTGAGTTATTTAAGGAATATGCTTAGCATGCAGCATGTAATCTAAATCTTAAGTGAGTGTGAGAAGTCATCTCAACCATAGATCACTTTGAAGATTAGAAATAGATTATAACTCATGATTATAAAATAAAGGCAAGGGAGAAGGAGGAAGACACTTGTGTGAGATACACTTGTGAGAGACTTGTGTTGAGGGAGTCGACACAGGAGACTTTTGGTGAGATGCCAAGGTCGAAGATAGCAAAGGACTTTTGCATACACTAGAGTGAGGAGATCTCACTAGTTGGGTGAAGAGAGTTCATCCAAGTATTGATGAGAGGGTTGGATCACAAAGGATCGTGATTCAAGATCCTGATAGGTGGAGAAGGACTTTCATCTAGAGGTCATACAGGTCAAGGAGGAGAGAGAGCAGAAGTAGCCGCAGGTGGGTTTCAAAGGATAAAGACCAGAGGAAAGCAAAGTGTCATACAAAAGTGGTCATACGAGCTTTCCATACATATCTGCAGGTCATAGCTTGTTGAAATATTGTAACTGCAAAGAGTATTCTTTTTATTATTGAGTTATTATTCATTATATCAATCCCCTTTTGTGGATTGATTATGTTGAGCATTGTAATTGACCAAATCCCCTTTTGTGGATTCATCAAACCCTAAATTTATTATGCAAATTGAGAAGTCGGCCCCCAAGCTAATTAAAGTGGTTTTAAC
This sequence comes from Picea engelmannii, assembly GCA_009831015.1. Taxonomy (NCBI): domain Eukaryota; kingdom Viridiplantae; phylum Streptophyta; class Pinopsida; order Pinales; family Pinaceae; genus Picea; species Picea engelmannii. Next base: position 227,184 of record ML804052.1, read on the forward strand.
CACTAAGAAGACAAGTCGTCCATGCCCAGTGAAGAGACACCTTTCCAGCTCCTGCCAGTTTGTATAAATAAAGGAAGCCAGTGCCTCAATGATCACTCACTCAACTCACTCATCTAGTGCGCAAGTTTGAAGGAAGCTGCAGTTGCCAGTTGTCGGAAGAAGGAAGAGAGAGAGGCGCATTTCTTAGTAAAAGATATTCTCTAGTGTTTGGTTTATTATCTTGGCATTGTATTGGCTATCTATATTAAGGAAGTTTTTACTGGGTTTTCTCCCCCATGAAAGTTTCCTAGGATAAATGTTGTGTATCTTGTGATTGTGTTTCTCTCAGTGATCCTATCTATGTTATGGTTATCTAGTAAATTGGAAAGAAACCTAATAATAGCTAAAAACTTAACATGGTATCAGAGCTAAGCTGAAGAGAGCATCTTTCACTAGATAAAGAAAAACGTCATTGTTGTCGTATAAGAAAATTAGGGCTTTTTATTGAAGAGGAATTTCAACCTAAAAATCATCTAGAAAAGTGCACCCTAGCCGAAAGAACTCTATGGCACCTTCAGCGCACTTTTTCAATGGATAGAACTCCCAAAAAGTGAAACCCTGGATTTCATTAGTATCAGAAAACCAAAAGTACCAAAAAACCAGGAAACTAGAACCAGAAGTACCAGTCCAGAATTTCGTTGGTCATGTTTGAAGGGGTAAAATTTGGATTTTTAGAAATCTAACTGCACCAGCTTACTCGCCTCAGCTCAACGCATCTAGCCCCTAGATCATAATTTCAAAATTTGAAGTTTGAAAAATTAGGGTTTCCTCATAAAACCCTAAGTTGCAGTTGTAGTTGCATTTTCAAAATCAATTGCAGTTGTAGTTGCATTTTCAAAATCAATTGTAGTTGCACTATCAGTTGAAGTATCAGCTGCAGTACCAGTTGCAGTCACCCTTGAAGTTTTTAAGAGTTGGTAATTATTACCGTTGCTACCAGATGGTGCCACTACCTGCAATTACTATCAGAGGTATGTATTCACATATGTTTAAACTGTTAAGCTTTAAAGGGTATTTGCAGGAGAAGGGATCTCTTACCATAGATCCAAAAGGATCCCAAGATCCAACACATTCAGAGGAATAATGCAACCCAAGTTTGATTATTCTGATATGCATCTATTTGATATGACATTATTTTGATCTAGGTTGCATGTTGAAGCTATGACCATCATACTAACCTTTGTTAAAATTAAAGTCAAGGTATTAGATGGATTAAAGTTGAGATCATAGAGTTTATTCTCTAACCCAACTTTCTGTCAAGATAGTATATTGTCTTAGTACAAGAAGACAGGTTAAAAAAAGCACTTGTCATCTTGAGTGAAGAAGACTTGGAAGAAAAGCAACACACTCATTCTTGAGGACAAGACTCCAGGTTCCAGGTTTGATTAATTAAGTTGATAAGATTCAAAGCTTCACATGACAAAGCTGATAACTACCCCATTACAAGTAAACACTATAGTTGAGGTAGCAGTCTTTGAAAAGTATTATACTTGGTAGCATGTGAGCATATCGAGATAAATGCTTAATGTAATCATTTACCAGATACAACTAACATCTCCTCTAGGAGAAACTTCTTGTGTTGATTCCAGGTTACCTTGGATGAATGTTTGATCACAACACTAGAAGAGTGTTGATCTCATTTCGTATTGTATTTCTTACTTTTGATCTTTGTTTCAGACAGGTCACAAGTGATAGCTCTAAAGGAGCTACTGTGACGATTGTTCATGCTATTATTTTATTTACTATTATCAAAAGAGTATTATTCTTGCTTGTTGTTTTGTTGACCTTGTTTCAGGTCACAGGTGATAACCCTGAAGAAGCTATAGTGAAGGTTGTAGAAGGCAACAGATTTAATGAGACATGAAGCAGACTATGTACATAACCATATACATTCATGTACCAAAGAAGATGAAGAAGAAATTATCTTTTGAAATCCAGAGTATCTCATATGGAGATTGATTGTAAGGAGCAGAAGGCTCCAAAGATGACTGAACATTAGAACAAGAACTCACAATAGACTTGTTCAAAGGATAATGAAGCCACCTTAACGGGAAGCAGAACTCATTTGAAGTCTAACTCAACTTTTCATATTTAGACTTGGTATTTAACACCAAGTATACCCTGTAAGAGATGATGAAGTCCTTGTAGACTCAGAAGAAATCGAGAGTAAGCCCGATCTCAGAAAGGATCAGATGAAGAGACAAATTCCAGGATTGGGAGACAGATGCCATGAGAAGACTAGATCGTAGCTTCAGAAACTTCTAGGAGATATGAGATCTCCTGGGAAGATTCCTTTGTTTCAATGACAGAGAAGGAAGCTAGTCAGAAAGACTAGGATATGGATTCTTCCATGAGACTAGAAGAGAAGTCAGTATTGACTTCCAAGATTGATCTAAACAAATCAAGCATGTTGCAGATGTACAAAGCCTGATGTGTGTCCAGAGGATTCTCCCAGCAAGAGGGAGAAGACTATGACGAGACACTTACTCCAGTAATTAAAGAAATGGTTCCAGTATTCATGAAGACAACCAGAACAACCATGATTCATATATAGTATGAGATGCAGGGGGAGCAATCCCCATATTTAAAATCAAGTGGCAGTTAGTGCATTACATTATTTGGGTCATGGAGACACGACTACGATAAAAGATAGAGTTACCTCCATGAAAGAAGAAGAGCTACCTTCAGTATCAGTTTTTTGAGCCACTCTCAGTTTCAGATGAAGTTGTTGTCGCGATAGAATAAGAGGAGTTACTCACAGATTTCAACAGCCACAGTGAGGATGAAGCAGTCATTCTCAGCCTCAGAGCAGTTGCAGGTGCAGGGTCCCAGTTCCAAAAGGAATAGTTGCAAAAAGAGGAGAGGACATACTCTCGGGCAATGAGACAGATAGTGCTTTGCAGAGAGCACATAGAGCTAGCACATGATTGTGCAGATTGAGTTGCAGCTGAGAAAGTGTACTAGATTGGTACAATGTAATGAGAAAATTTGATTTGAAGATTGAAGATAGAAAGACTCATGTCTGTTGGTTGAAGGAAGCTATGTACGTGTTGAAGCAAGCTCCTAGAGCTTGGTATGGAAGAATCGGCATGTTTCCTGACGAGCTTGGGCTTTACCAAGAGTAAAGTTGATTCTAACCTTTATCTCAAGGTTATGAATGATGAGCCAGTGATGTTACTACGATATGTAGATGATATATTTTTGACAAGATGAAGAAAAGCTCATCACAGATTGCAGAAGAAGCTCACTATAGAGTTTGATGAAAGACCTAATGCTTTATCTCTTAGGTCTTGAAGTTTGACAGAGCCCAGAGAAGATCTTCCTTAACCAAGGGAAGCATGCAGTAGAAATACTAAAGAGGTTTGATATGTTGGAGTATAAATCCATGAACACACCCATGGAAACAAAGTTGAAACTCCTGGTAGATACCTCGTCAGAATCGATTGATGCTACTCTGTACAGACAGATTATTATTGGTTCATTGATGTATCTGACGAATACCAGACCAGATATATGTTTTGTTGTGAATGTTGAAATAATGTAACTGCAAAGAGTATTCTTATTATTATTGATATATTATTCATAGGATCAATCCCCATTGTGGATTGATCATGTCAGTTATTGTAATAGAACCAAATCCCCTTTTGCGGATTGGTCAAAAGACAATTGTAATAGGCAGAATAAGAAGTCGGCCCCCGCAGATATTAAAGAGGCCCAGAAATATAATAAAGGTGGGTTTACCCACCCAGTTTGAGAAGTCGACCCTGCCAGTGAAGAGACATTTCACACATGCCAGACTTGTATAAATAAGGAGGCTAGCGCCTCACTTAGACACACAACTCACTTGCTCATTGAGAGACAAGTTTCGGATCTGCTATTGGAGAAGAAGGAAAGAGAGAGTGGCGCATATCTAGGAGAGGACTTTCTGTATTAATTTAAGAGATCTCTTGGCATTGTATTGGCTATCTATATTAAGTAAATTTTGATGGGTTTTCTTCCCCTAGAGGGTTTCCCAGGATAAATGTTGTGTCTCTTGTGATTGTGTATTTCTCAGTGATCTTGGATTATGCTATTGTTATCTAATGAAATGCAAACAACTATAATAATGGCTTAAACATTAACATGGTATCAGAGCCAAGCTAAAGGAAGCATCTTTCACAAGTGAAAAACATCATTGTTGTCGTACATGAAAATTAGGGCTTTTGTTGGAAAGGTATTTCAGCCCTAAAACCACCTAGAAAAGTGCACCCTCCCCCAAGGATCATTTTGGCACCTTCAGCGCACCTTTTCAGTGGCTAGATCTCCCGAAAAGTGAAACCCTAGTTTCACAAAGTACCAGAAAACCAGAGTACCAGAAAACCAGAAGCACCAGTCCAGAAATCCGCAGATTAAGTTTGAGGGGGTAAAAGTTGGATTTTCGAAATTATAACTACACCAGCAAACTCGCCTCAGCTCAACGCATCTATCCCCTGGATCAAAATTTCAAAATTCAAAGTTTGAAAAATTAGGGTTTCCTCATAAAACCCTAAGTTGCAATTGCAGTTGCAGCCGTAGAACCAGTTGCAATCACCCTTGAAGTTTTCTTAAGAGTTGGTAATGATTATCGCTACTACTAGATGGAGCCACTACCGGCAAATGCCATTAGAAGTATGTACTCACATATGTTTAATGGTTAAACCCTAAAGAGTATTTGCAAGAGAAGAGATCTCTTGCCATAGATCCAGAGGGATCTCAAGATCCAACACATTCATAGGAATGATGCAACCCAGGTGTGATTATTCTGATATGCATCTATTTGTCATGACATTATCTTGATCAGTGTTACATGTTGAAGCTATGATCAAATTATTAGAAGGATTAAAAGTTGATCATAGAGCTTATCCTCTAACCTAACCTTCTGTCAAGATAGCGTATTGTCTTAGTAAAGCAGACAGGTTGAAGAAAGCACTCATCATCTTAAGTGAAGGAGACCTGGAAGAAAAGCAAGCACTCATTCTTGAGGACAAGGCTCCAGGTTTGATTAATCAAGATTAATAAGATTCAAAGGTACAACATGACAAGTTGATGACTATAGTTGAGATAGCAGTCGTCGTAAAGTATTATACTTGATAGCAAGTGAGCATATAGAGGTAAATGCTTTGCCTGATACAACTAACACCTCCTCTAGGAGAAACCTCGTGTGTTAGTTCCAGGTTTCCATGGAAGAATGCTTGGTCACAACACTATGAGAGTGTTGACCTCATTTCATATTGTATTCC
>ML804052.1:244111-272451 GCA_009831015.1 Picea engelmannii
TCTCAACAAGGACTTCACTTCTTTATTGGCTGATTAGCCGGAATATCTAATACTGGTGGTAACCTGCGAGGAGGGATAACCTTAACTTTTGACCTTTTACTCTTTGCCTCTTCAAACCCCAGGTTACCGGGGACGTCTCCCCTAGCTAACCTCCCTAAACAGAAAGAGGCCCCCATCCAGGTGACATTGGGTGGGGGGGTTCCTGTTACGCCAGTTTGACCCTTATCCTTAGCCTTGTAACCTAAAATACAAATTGCGCGATAACAATGCCAGCCTAGTGCTGAAGATTTCCAGCTTCGTGTTGATGTTGTTGTGATGCCAGCCTCATGCTGAAGATTTCCAACTTCATGTTGATGTTGTTGTGATGCCAGCCTCATGCTGAAGATTTCCAACCTCGTGTTGATGTTAATGAGATGCCAGCTTCATGCTAAAGATTTCTAGCCTCGTGTCGATGTTGATGAGATGCCAGCTTCATGCTAAAGATTTCAAGCCTAGTGTTGATGTTGATGATGCTCCAGCGTTCGTGTTGTGATGTTGTTGTTGATGATGCTCCAGCCTTCGTGTTGATGTTGTTGTTGTTGATGATGCTCCAGCCTTGGTGCTATGATATTGTTGGTGTTGATGTTGTATCAGCCTTGTGCTGTTATTGATGATGATGTATTAGTGTTATACTAATCCATGTTGATACAGATGATGATGATGCCATTCCAGCTCCCCGCTGTGAATGATGATATTGATGATGAGAAAAACTTCTGATGATTTATAGATATGCCAATCAGTGTTCCAGATGTTGTTGATGTTGTCGCCCTCTCTCTCTCCTGATGATGTTGTAGAATACCCTTCTTGTTAAGAGGGAGTGTTGAAATATTGTAACTGCAAAGAGTATTCTATTTATTATTGAGTTATTATTCATTAGATCAATCCCCTTTTGTGGATTGATCATGTCGAGCATTGTAATTGACCAAATCCCCTTTTGTGGATTGGTCAAACCCTAAATATATTATGCAAATTGATAAGTCGGCCCCCAGGCTAATTAAAGTGGTTTTAACCACTAAGAAGACAAGTCGACCATGCCCAGTGAAGAGACACCTTTCCAGCTCCTGCCAGTTTGTATAAATAAAGGAAGCCAACGCCTCATTTGATCACTCACTTAGCTCACTCATCTAGTGCCCAAGTTTGAAGGAAGATGCAGTTTCCAGTTGCCGGAAGAAGGAAGAGAGAGAGGCGCATTGCTCAGTAAAGGATATTCTCTAGTGTTTGGTTTATTGTCTTGGCATTGTATTGGCTATCTATATTAAAGAAGTTTTTGTTGGGTTTTCTCCCCCATGAGGGTTTCCCAAGATAAATGTTGTGTATCTTGTGATTATGTTTCTCTCAGTGATCCTATCTATGCTATGGTTATCTAGTAAATTGGAAAGAAACCTAATAATATCTAAAAACTTAACATAGCTTAGACAGTCACAGATATCTACGAGTCACAGAAGGGAAAGTCGTGGAGGTTCGCGAGTCACAGATGGACAAGTCGCGGATTGCTTGGGAAACGTGCCAGAACAGGTTGTACAGCAGCACAGGTGTTTCCAGGTTAGTCTGCAGTGTATAATTCTCTCAGTGAGCCATTTTCCTTGTCACAGGAGCCATGATTTGACCTTAATAAAAGCATCATTGGATTGGTTTTCCCTCCGAGGTTTTTTCCAGGGGTTTACTCGAAAATCTTGGTGTTCTTATGTGTTTGATTTGGTTTCCTTGTTTATGCTTTCGCTGCATGTTGATTACTCAACTGTGTTTTTAATAGATAAAGTGATTTTATTTTGAGCTAATTGTTGGGTGTTGAGTAGAGTGGTAAAAGATCAACATGGTATTAGTGTATACCAAGGGTTGAATCCGCTCAGAATTATTTTCAACATGGTATCAAAACCGAGGCTTTGAAGGAAAGGGGGAGCCTAGTCTCTGAAGGGAGGAAACCAAGAGGACAGATCTTATCAGGTAAATAACTAGTAGGAGAAATAGAAGGACAAATTTCAGGGAAACAGTCGTACAGGTCAATACAAGGGTAGTTTCTGCAGAGGGTTATCAGATCAAATTTTGGAGATGGTGAACACATTGAAGATTGAGGACATGTTAGAAGGGGCAACAAACTTCCAGGCTTGGAAGGCAAGGATTCTTATTCTATTGGAGGAGAATGACCTCAAAGAGTATGTTGAGGTCGTGGTTGCAAGTCCTACTGATCCGTGGAAATTGGCAATTCACAAGAAAAGGAAGTGAAGGCCAAGCGGGTGCTGCTAGAATCCATAAAGGATCACTTCATTCCGCACATTGTTGAGAAGAAATCTTCCAAGAAAATGTATGATGCTTTGGTGAGTCTATACCAAAACAAGAATACATGAAAGATGCTACATTTGAAGCACCGGCTTCAAGTTGTTAGGATGTCTAATGAGGACACGGTTGTGAATTATCTTATGAAGATTACACAGATCCGAGATCATCTTGCAGGGATTGGCAAGACAGTACAGGATGTTGAGTTAGTGAATGTAGCATTGAGAGGTCTTCCCAAGTCTTGGTAACCTTTTGTACAAGGGATCCGTGCACAAGAGATAGTGCCAAGGTTTGATAGACTAAGGACTGATTATATTGAGGAGAAGACTCGGTTAGAGTCCAAGGATGGTTTGAAGAGTAGCCATGATAAGAACTTTGCTCTTGCTAGCCAAGCAAGGAAGGGCAAGTTAAGAAGATTGTCAATGGAGAGTCGATCGCTCAAGATCGCAAGAAGAAGGACATCAGCAAAGTCAGGTCCTTTGCATGTCACAAGTTTCGACATTATGCAAGGCAATGTCCGCAGAGGAAGACGGGGGGAAATGAAATGCATTCATAGGTAGTTGCATCAGCAAATACTCAATTGGATGATTTTTACAAGAAGTTTGAAGTTGAACAGACAAAGTTCTTACTTATTTTCCAGACTTCCTTGGGCACTATATCAGATGGTGCATGGTTGATAGATAGTGGAGCCGCATGTCATATGACAGGAGCGCAATAGGTGTTCGAGAGCTTCACAAAGTCTGACTCAGAGATGCATGTGGAATTTGGTATGGGGACCAAGCATGCAATGAAGGGATTTGGAATAGTGTCATTCTGGATGGAGTCGGGAAGCACATTGAGAGTGCAAGATGTGTTATGGGTGCCAGAACTCAAGAGGAGTGTGATCTCAGTCTCAGTGATTGAGAAGAAGGGATTTGACATAGCATTCCAGGATGGAAAGGCGCGTATCATGCCCAGAGGATCTAGCTCAAACAAAGCAATTGTCTTTGGAGTTAGAGAGAGCAACTTGTATAGGCTAAAGGACCAGCCTATGAGAGAAATTGCTAGCAGCATAGTGACAAAGAATAGGGAGCAGGTAGCTTTGAAGGTTGAGCAACTCAGAGGGAGTCAACCTTCAGGTTCAAGTGGGAAGGAGCAGCCTTCCAAGTCTGTCAAGGAGTCATGGTACAAGATGGCCATGCAGGATGCTCAGGAGCAAGAGACTTCTAGGAGCATTATCAGAGGCAATGAGTCTTCGAAGACAGGTCAGACCATCATGGCAGGGATAGCTTCTGTGTCATAAGGAGCATCCAATCAAGTGTATTGGAAAGCATGCATGGTAGCAGATCTAGTAGCAAAGATAGAGCACACTCCAGATGGGAGAAGTACCTTCCTCGCTAAAAGGGAGTGTTGATGTTTTTGGTAGCATCAGACAGGTACTTCCACATTGGCATGTGTCTAGCATGTGGAAGTCGTCAAAAATATTCTAGTCTTGAGTTTACTTTAGTTAAAAGGAATTAATTAAAGTAAAATTGTATTTATTAGTGAATTGAGTTATTTAAGGAACATGCTTAGCAGGAAGCATGTAATCTAAATCTTAAGTGAGTGTGAGAAGTCATCTCAACCGTAGATCACTTAGAAGATTAGAAATAGATTGTAACTCGTGATTATAAAAGAAAGGCTAGGGAGAAGGAGGAAGACACCTTTGTGAGATACACTTATGAGAGACTTGTATTGAGGGGGTCGGCACGGGAGACTTTTGGTGAGATGACAAGATCGGAGATAGCAAAGGACTTTTGCTAGTGTGACGAGTGTAGGAGCAAAGGACTTTTGCTTACACTAGAGTGAGGAGGTCTCACTGGTTAGGTGAAGAGAGTTCATCTAGAGGATCGTGATTCAAGATCTTGATAGGTGGAGAAGGACTTTCATCTAGATGTCATACAAGTCAAGGAGGAGAGAGGGTAGAAGCAGCCGCAGGTGGGTTTCAAAGGACAAAGATCAAAGAAAAGCAGAGCGTCGTACAAAAGTGGTTGTATGAGCTTTCCATACATATCCATGGGTCATAGTTTAGACAGTCGTGGATATCCGCGGGTCACATAAGGGCAAGTCACGGATGTCTGAGGGTCACAGAAGGACAAGTCGTAGATTTCTCGAGAAACGTACCAAAACAGGTCGTACAACAGCACAGGTGTTTTCAAGTTTGTCCGCAGTGTATAATTCTCTAAGTGGGCCGTTTTCCCTGTTACAGGAGGGCCCTAATTTGACCTTAATAAAAGCATCATTGGACTAGTTTTCCCTCCAGGGTTTTTTCCAAGCGTTTACCCAAAAATCTTGGTGTTCTTATGTGGTTGATTTGGTTTCCTTGTTTATGCTTCCGTTGCATGTTTAGTTGATTACTCAGTTGTGCTTTTAATAGATAAAGTGATTTTATTTTGAGCTAACTATCAAGTGTTGAGTAGAGTGATAAAAGATCAACATGGTATTAATGCATACCAAGGGTTGAATCCGTTTAGGATTATTTCCAACATCATGCAAAAAAAATCGTTGCCTACCAAATGAGGTAGTGACCCAGGAGCAATCACTCCCTAAGCAAGGAGCAATCACTCTCGGGTCACTCCTGAGCGCTCCCCCACTTAAAAATCACTCCCCGAATTGCTCCCGCCGGCCTCGCATGCATGAGGCGAATTTGAACATTTTTTGGGGGTTTTGGGAGAGAGTTAGAACCAAGGCAAAGGTTCCATAAGGTAGCCTAGAGTTTCCTACGAGGTTAAAACACTCACTCTCCATTTTTCTCTCATTTTATTTCTCATTTCACTCATTTCACTCATCTTTGCTAAGAGGGTTTTGAAAGGGTTCTTGCTAGTTCTTGAGGGTATTAAAGGGAGATTGAAGAGCTTGGAAGGGATTGGAGAGTTTAGAAGGAATATTGAAGGCTACCATAGGGAGATTGGAGAGAATGGAAGAGAGATTGAAGAGTTTGGAAGGGAGATTCAAGGTTGTCATTTGTGAGAGCTTGGAAGGGAGATTGACGGCTACCATAGTCATATTCAACCACCATTGGAGAACTAAAGAGGTAGGCTCTTAAGCCCATTCTTGTTTATTTTCTTTTATTTTAAATGTGTGTGTTGTAAACTAGTATATTATGCTATGTTGAATATTTGAATGTTTTCTTCTCCTACTCTTTCCCATTTCTCCTCCATCATTCTATTGCAAGTAGCAAGTTGTTATCAAGATTCAACAATCATGATGATGATGTCAATGCGGTATGTCATTTTGGTTCCATTTTTTATTATGATGGTGGTGGTGGGAAGTTCACGTCGAAATACCTATGATAGTGAAGAAGAAATAGAAGTGGACAGCACATACCAAGGAGAGGAGGAAGGAATGGAAAGGGATGAAGGCAATGAGAATGATAGTGATGATCATGATCCCTAAAAATCCAAAGAGAAGCACACACCTCTGTGGAAGTATGTAACAAGGCTTGGGGGAGGGAAAGGGGGTGGAACCACAAAATTTATATGCCACCATTGTCATACATAATACACAGGTTCCTATACCCGTGTGAGAAAGCATCTATGTGGGACTATGTACTGGGATGAAGGTAAGAGTATAGGAGTCAAAACCTGTGTGAAGGTGGAACCCGAAGATAGACTCAAATACCAAAGGGAAGAGGAGGTGGCACAAAACAAAGCCAAAAAGCCAAAGGTTGAACTTGAGAGTGCACACAGAATGTTTATTGGTCGAGCTCGAGCCGCATCCCCCCATGCCAATGCATTCTTGCCTTCCTCTTCATATAGAACACTGTCAGATTTCCTTGACCAAGGTTGTAAAGATTATGTGGATGAAAAAATTTCCAGGTTTCTCTATGCATGTGGTATACCATTCAATGTTCTTCGCTCACCATATTGGCATAAAATGGCACAAGCCATCAATGGTGCCCCTAAAGGATATAAAAGCCTAGAGTATGACAAAGCTAGAATCTTGGGACTTGACAAGGAAAGAGCCAAAATCCAAGGTGCTCTAAGAAAATTTACAAATGAATGGAGCCAACATGGGGTATCAATTGTATCTAATGGTTGGACAAATGTGAAAGGCAAGCCATTGATAAATATTCTTGGTGTGTCTGCTAGTGGTGCGGTCTTCCTTTCAGCCCGTGACTACTCAGATCGCTACAATAGAGGTATTAATATTGCAGATGCCTTGATTAAAACCATTCAAGAGATTGGGCCTTGTTACCGCCTAATACACACCTCGTATCACGTGGAAGAAATCTTCAAACATTGGGTGTGTCCTTGGGGGCAAGTCTCGAGTTGAGATACTATCACTCAACACTGAACTCCTCCATCTAGGCCAACTCTTAGCGAAGTCAACGGGGGTGGTCCCTAAAAATAAAATAAGGCTAAGTAATCTATAGCACAAAACAAAACTAGGAGTTTAATGAAAGCAAGAGCAATACAAGTAAATCTACTCTAGCAACATATAATTCATCAATCACGAAATGACATATTCATTGATAGCACAAGTAAAATAAGATACATTTAACCATGTGATACTTCAAGATAAATAGAAATAATCAAATTGCAAGTACTTGAATTAAATACTGAAAAGTAAAGATTGAAAGTATTATAGTCCAGTGCCAATAGTAAGATAAATGTTGTTGAAATGAAAGATATGTTGGAGTGCTCTTGACTGTTTTATTATTAAGGTGAGTTGCTTAAGTTAGTGGGTTTATTTGTGCAAACACATGTGCATGTAGTTGCAAGAAAGGAAATCTAAGCTAAATATTTGGCCCTTTTGAAATTATCCCCCAATTGGGTGCAAAGAACAATGTTGGAGGTCCAACGAGGAGAGAACGCATCTCATTAATGAGTATCACCCTGACTTCACACGCAAGTTCAATGTAGGATCCCAAGTGAACAATAATGGTTATTGGATTTCCCTATTAAACTAACCACTAAGTATCCCTTTTCTGATTGCAACCAGAGTTCAGGCAAGCCCCCAGTGGTCAGGCGGACAAGTAAAATAGGTTTATTATTCTTCCAAAAAATGAAATAATTGAAAAGGAAACTAATCTAACTAATCTAGAAATTGAATGTTTTGTGGTACAACTTTTGTTTTATCCTTTAAGTTAGTAAAGCAAAGCAAAAGTTAAATGAAACAATCACACAAAAGACATTGATCCCCCCTGGGGGGATTGAAACTGGGTGCTGCGTAGCCCAACAATTTTATTAATGATTACAATCTTTTTTTAGGAATGTTTGTGGTCCTTAAGGACCATCAAACTTACACGGTTTTAGAAAAATTTATTAAGAATGGAGGAGAGGTGTTTCTGGGGTCCCGAATGGTCTAAATCTTCAAGATTCGGACAAAGTCTCCGCTTGGTTGTTTGTCTTTCCTGCAAAAACAGCAAACAAACAACCCCCAAAGATGCCCAAAATCACTTTGCACAACTTGCAGAAAAAGGTCAAACTGTGGTAAAAAGAAAGTTCAAGTAAAAAATAAGCTAAACTGGCAAGTTACAACCACAAAGGCAAGCCAAATGATAAGCTTCTTTAGTGGTTTTATTTGTTGTTCGGAACAGCAAACAAAATGGCACTAAAGTTGCCAAATGTTAAATTGAAGGCTCATAAATCTTGATCTATCTTCTAGCCTTAAAAGATTTGCTTTGAATACTAGATAAAAGATTGAACCAAGCAAGCTAAATCTACTTTAAAATAAAACTTTTATAAACGAAGTGAAGATCTAACTTGTATTTTAGCATGCAATGATATTTTGCTTCAAATTTAACTTTAAAATGACAAAATGTTTACTTTGCATGCGAATGTAAAAGTAACCGGAAGAAAGTTTTAATTTTGTTGAAAGGGAGAAAAGAAAGAGAACTGCCAGAAGGAATGAAACGTTGGGCTATGGAGTTTTCTTAGTGGACTGTAGAGAGACTTTGTTCATGTAGAAAAAGGTTGAAGATGATGGGGATTCAAGCTAGAATCCTCCACTCCTCCAATCCCAAGGCCCTGCAAACTGAGAAAATTCCTGCAAACACTTCGTCAAAGATGGGTGCTCCCTACACATGGGATCTAGAAAACATGTTAATAAACAGCAATGAACATGAAATCTTCAACCATGTATGTAAGCAAATAACAAGATTTAAAAATGCAAACTAGATTAATAGATCTTGTTATTCAAGGACAAATTAATGAAATACAATTGCAGAAAAGAAAGCCTATAGTTACCTCCATAAATCAAAGGAACATAGAACATCCACACATTGCACAATACACCAATATGACCTCCAAAGTCTTTATTTCAATTCCAAAAACATAGAAGCATTACAACAGCGTTTTCCCAAGTCTCTCCCGTCAAAAATGAGGAAGGGGGTCGCCTTTCTTATATAGCATGACAGGATGATGTTTCCAAAGCATGAAGGGCGAGTCATCTTAAGGAGAAGGGCGATGTTTCCAAAGCATGAAGGGAGAGTCATCTCAAGGAGAAGTCGCACATGTAAAAGGGAAAAAGCGTGAAAAATGAGGAAAGTGCAACTTTCCTTCTTGTGATCTCCACCATATGACAACTCACTCCAATCAAGTCGCCTTTCACTTGAGACTACTCAACACCACTCAAGAGGACTAGAGATACAAGGAAAACATGTCCCAGACATGTTTCCTTGATTTAAGGATTGCTGATTTTTCCTTTTATTTGTCTTTTTATTCACCTTTTTGAGAGAAATTGATTTTTAATGGGTAAAAATCAATATTTTTCCTCAAAAAGGTGGTACATAGGTAAAGTGGGTATTCTGAGTACCACCTATTTAACTTATATATCATTTACAATTAAAATATCCCATTTGTGGGAATTTTTTTATATGCTAAAAACATCAAAAATCCTAAGGGGGACTTAACGCATTTCCATAAGACTCAAGAGTGATGATTAGCATGGTAATATACATTAGACACTAGACTCAGACAACTTACTAAGGCCTAGCCGCTAGGACATACTCCAGCTTTGGAAGATATTGAGTGAAAAAACTTAAAAATTATAACTCGCTTATGCAGCAAGGTATAATTAACAAGTAAAAAAAACACTCTAGAGTAGTGTACTAATGACCAAGTCTTAGGGGGCTAAGCCTTTTACAAAATTCATCATGCTAACTCATCTTATTACAATCCCCCATGGGGGTATGGAAAATGTGTGATGAAGAAAAAGAAGAAGTTGAAGGGCCATAATGGTCCGCTGGACTTCTGAACTCTAAATTTGAACAAGAAATTGTCAACTTTGGCGGCTAAACTGCAAGTCCATCCTAGTGCAACTTGGAGGGTAACAGGCCCTACAATGTCATTCAAGTCATCATTGATAATGCTACTATTGTAAGGCAGCAAGAGCAATCATTGAAGATAAGTACCCCAATATATTTTGGTTGGGGTGTTTAGTTCACACAATGAACCTTTTGATACATGATATCATTAAAATGAAGGACCGTGATTATAAATGGATTGGTGCTTTGTACAAGAGAGGGAAGAAGATGATAAGATTTATCACCAATCATAGCATGGCCCACTTCATTTTTCGCAATCACTCCAAGTTGGAGTTACAAAAGATTGCAAAGACCAGATTTGCTAGCTATTATCTCACCTTCAAGTGCTTGTTGAAGGTAAGAGAGGCATTGGCTAGTATGGCCTCCAGTGATTCATGGCAGGATATAAAAGACAGAGCCGATGTTACCAGAACCGAACCGGAACCGGTAAAACCAACCTGTCCGACCGGGTCAAGGGCAAAACCGATTCAAACCAGTGATTCAAACCGGCCTTGACCAGTTCCATAAGGAACTGATTTTTTTTCTCAAACCGGTCAGTTCCGTACAACCGCTGTACGGACGGAAAAGTAAAGAGATTTACATATTTTTTTTTTAAATAAAAAAAGGGGCATGCAATGGAAGGTGTGCACTGATGTTGCAACTATATCTTTGCCTTCTGGACCAGGGAAATCAAGCTAGGTTCGGAATCCCCCTGTTGACTCTACTCATTGTGAGGATGTAGATGATGACTCTAAGTTTGAGTCTGAGTCCTCTGAGTCGGAGTTTCAAGAGTTTCAATATGTAGATTCAGATTATTAGATTGTGTAGTCTCTAGTGTAGACTTTAGAGTTATTTTTGGACTTTATAGGACATTTAGAGCCTTTTTGATGATGTATTTTGATTCAGATATTCATATGACTATGGAGTGCACTTACTCTTAAGTGCCATTTTGGTTTTATACATTGTTACTTGTTATATATATATATGAGAAACTTTGCAAAATTGTGTATAATGGTTTGGAATCACATGGGATGCACATGAATATGTATTTTTTTTCAAAATTTGAATATTTTATGTATTTTTTAGTGAGCGGTTTTTTTCCAGTTCCGATCTTTTTGGTCGACCGGTTCAACAACTGGTCCAGTTCTGGTAACTTTCAACAGGGCTACATCCACATCTGAGAGAAGTGACTTTCAGAAGGTGGAGGGCACGGTTCTTGACGGTCATTTCTGGCAACAGGTTCGGTATATTTTGCAGTTCACCAAACCCATTTGCAGTATGATTCAGTTTGCAGATACAGATCAGTCAGTGATTGGAGAGCAGATGGACAGCATGCTACTATCAAACACATTGTTCAGTCGAGGGATGTGATCTTGTAAGATCATATCCATAAACTTGTGGTCAAAAGGTGTGGGATAATTTGAATGTTCCACTCCATGCCCTGACATATGTCCTTACCCCAAAATATTATTCTTCATCTTGGTTGGCCCAACCAGCGCCTGGGCATAGGTTTAGGAGAAAACCACACACAGATCCAAAGGTGCAAAATGGATATATGCTTACATTGGACAAGTTTGTACCTGATGAAGAGGAGTGTGCTCAAGTACGAAGTGAATTGAGAAAATACATCAGTGAGCATGGAGTCTTTGGTAACTTCCATGCAACCAAAGATCAAGACAGGTTGGGTTCTGTCGAATGGTGGAACATGTATGGCTCCTCTACCACACATTTGCATAAATTAGCGGTGAAGGTGCTTTCTTAGGTGGTTAACATCTCTTTTGGAGAGAGGTGTTGGAGCACCTATAGCTTAGCACATATGCTTTCATCATGGTTTAAAGGGGTGGCCCCTTTAAACTAATCGTGCCACCACATTTGTGCTAATGGTGGGGATGACCATCCAAAGACATAATAAAATGGAGCTAAGTAATAAACCCACCATCATAAACTAGGATCACACCATGCCATTTTTTTTATCCTTACTTAGTTGTTCCATAAGTGAGAAAAATGATCCAACCACCAATGACATACCATAACACCAAAGAGCACACCACAACCATCCATCTAAGCATCAAGTGCAACCATGAAGAGAGAACCAAGTACCAAGACAATACATCTCATCAACTGCATGATCCACCAAGGAGGACCACTACGCTCATCCACCCTCAAGGAATACCATGGAAGATCATCACACGAAGGACTTTCCTCAAGCAAAAATAACAGTGTGTATCTGTAGTCCCTCAGCGTCACTGCAAGTTTCCCCTGAAATATGTGATTACCACTCACGTGAATATGAGGGGTAACAAGTACCACTGTCAGTGGTGACGAAAAGCTGGGCACGAAATCCAACCTAGATATGTTCTGTTTTTGTATTTGTTATGTAAGCAATTGTCATAAACTTCTTGTGCAAAGAAATTCCAGAATGTAAATTTGGTGGATACAAGCTTTCTTAGAAATCAGAAGCTGGCACTTTCTATGGCTAGCATTTGTAATATTGCTGTCAGCCTCAGCTACAGCCCTTTATTTAATATAATATTTCTGTTTCGGTTAAAATAAAATAAAAATCTAATATTTAATAACTTACCTGGAAAAAACTAATATTTAGGAACTTATTGGGTCATTAAATGCACAACAGATGCAAGATGAAGTTATATAAACATTGAAAAAAGCCTAAATCTATCAAAATCAAAATTTAACAGCTAATTGATGTCACCGACTAGCTTCAGCAGGAGAAACTGACCTAAAGCACTGACCAGCACGCTGTACCATCTTTAAAACAGTCATATTACTGACACCTCTTGTCGTCAATTCTACATCCGCATAGCATGCAGGGTCCACAGAAAGCTTATAAAACATTGTACAAGTAGCAGCAGCATAACAAAGGCTCTGTGTCCCTAATAGCGAAAAAACCTTCATTCACAAAATACATAGACAATGTTAAATGAATTATTTTTATAATGAAGCACACAGTGCAAGAAACTAAAATGAAATAACAACAGACTTGTTTTCAAGGAGCAATTCCAGTTTTGGAGTCGATGATTAACTTGATACTTCTTCTAAGTAGTGACAGTCACAAATCCAACTGAAATTATAAACAACCAACACAATTCTGAAACATTTGGCAATAAACAAAGGAAAATGTGAAATGGCAATGAATTAACCAATGACATACCAAATTATCAACCTCATAATGAATATAACACACACAAAAATAAATAACTAGTTTTACCTCTCAGATAAAGTTTTTCCAAAATGAAATTTTCAATTAAAATATGTATCATGTTTGCAAGAGTAGCAATTGTGTTTCTAATAAATAAATGATGGCGGGTAAAGAGATAAAGCCACATATTTCTTTTTATATTTAACAGGAAATCATCTAGGCAAATTTTAGAGACAAACAAGATATTTTGAAGAGGCACCGAGCATAGGGACTTACAAGTCAAGAAAGAATATATACATTTACATGTGTCATATTATCTCCAAAACACTGTATGACATAAAAGGAGAGCCAGCAAGCATAGGAATTTACAAGTCAAGAAAGAGAATATATTCACTTCTGTGTCATATGATCTCCAAAACACTCTATGGCAAAAAGGATGTGTATTCCCATCCTAGGCTATTTCCAAATTGAAACAAAAGAACACACTACTGTATGACAGATTATTTAGCCAGCTCAAAATGAATCTTGTCCTGGGAAAGTAAATTTTAGCCTGGTCTAAACTGCTACACACTTAATCCCTACTTCTCATTGAGATTCACAAGAAATAGCAAGAGAATTGAACAAAAACAACACAATACCCAAATTCTGCAATAAACAGAAGAACAAACAAGCACTGGAGCAGCACAACACTTGAAAGAAAACAGCCAAGAGGAGTGCAACCTTAGAGAGAGAGTGAATCCAAGAACATTTCCTTTACGGAGATAAATAAAACCAAGCAAAAGAGAGCAATTGATGGAATGTTTTAAAATTTGGAATCGGTTTAGGGTCAACTCGGACTGGGATTGACTCTGACCGATCTGATTCCAATGACTCAGTTTACTAAAAAATACATAAAATGTTTAAATTTAATTAAAAATATATATTTTAAAGATTCCAAACCATTAGAGACTGTTGAAATTATTGCAGCTGCAAAAGCCATTCTCCTGGAGGATGGCATAAGACCCTAGCAGTGGACTAGGGCCCCCAGCACACTCCTGGGGTTTCTTGGTATAAGACCAAGCAGTGAAAGCCATGGAAAAAGATCCTAGTGAGGACCCCCAGTATATGACTGGGGTTCTTGGTCTTGGACCAAGCAGTAAGTCCCTAGATGTGTCTAGCGCCCCTGGATGTGGTCCAAGGAATCCTTGTCTGGTGCTTGGATTGATCCTTGGATATGTTCCTTGGTGGTTGACATAAGTCCCTAGATGTGTCTAGGGCCCCTGGCTGTGTTCCAAGGAATCCTTGCTCAATGCCTGGATTGATCCTTGGATGTGTTCCTTGGTGGTTGGTATAAGTCCCTAGATGTGTCTAGGGCCCCTGGATGTGTTCCAGGAAACCCTTGCCTAATGCATGGGTTGATCCTTGGTCTTGTACCTTGGTGGATAAGACCCTAGATGTGTTCTAGGGTCCCCAGATGTGCTCTGGGGAAAACTAGTCTTTGACCAAGTAGATCTTGGTGTAATACCAAGATGTGTTGATGTGTGATCCTCTTCCTCTCTCCCAGGATGGTCCATGAGACCTAGGAGTGCCTATGAAGATGGACATGGCCACATTGTTGATGTACCCCCTTATGCAGTGATGATAAAGTTTATAGGTCACTATGAGACTTGTGTGGAAATGTTTTTCCAATATGGAACCCCCCTCCCTTGAATTTGTCTTAATGATAACCCCTTGTTGTTTTGCTTTCCCTCTTGTTTTATGTGATGGGGATCTTGTTTTATGTGGTGGGGATTTTATTTATGTGATTAAGGTTTTATTTATGAGATTGGGGTTTTAATTTATTAATTGACAATTTAATTAATATTTATATTAATTAAATGTCAATATTTATTTTTAATTTATTAATTGACAATTTAATTAATATTTATATTAATTAAATGTCAATATTTATTTTTAATTTTAAATGCCCTAACCCCTCTCCCTAAGTATAAATAAGACCCTACCCCATTAGCATTACACACACTTTTCACTCCTCTCTCTCCTTGTTGCAGCTACCTTAGTAGTTTGTTCTTGTGTTGATGCGACCTCCTCTGTTGTTCGATCAGATTCAGATCTGAGTTTTATTTTGGTCTTGGATGATACTTCTTGACTGTTGTTGATGCAAGAGATGCTGAAGTGTCTCCTTTGAGCAGCCGATTCTGTCCATCTCAACAGGGTCAGCCACCGAACCTATCCACTCATCTGAAGTGCTTCCTTTAGGGTGTCGGATCTACCCTTTAGGACCCACGGCCTTTTTTCTGGGCTGAAGTTTTGCTAAGTGTAGGTCGCGACCTCTCCTTCTCGCAGTTGCGTGGTATGCTGAGAAACCTATGCAGGATTTACCCTCTTGCAATCCAGAAATTATGAGCGAAAGATTTTGCTGATGGAGGATCTGCCCACTTCTTGTCCAAAATTCTGTGTAGAGGGTTTGCTATTTTGACTTGGGCGGAGTATGCTAACTTAATGTCTCAATCTGTGTGAGGAGGATTTTGTGGATGATCTAATTGCTGTCCTAGATCTGTGTGAGGATCTTTTGTGGATGATCTACATGTTGTCCTAGATCTGTGTGAGGATCTTTTGTGGTTGATCTACTTGTTGTCCTAGATCTGTGTGAGAGTTTGCTTGTAGATTGTTTTCCTTCTTGTCCAGATCTCCTTCCCGTGCTATCACTATTTATTGGAGGGTTTCCTGATGGGGTTATTTGCTGTTATGACTATGGTTTATTGTTGTTTTCTTTGGGGTTTCCTATCTATGGCAAAAGTGTCCCACGACTCTCTTTGACAGAGATCAAACCCCTGGAGGGTTGATCTATGAAACTAAACTATGTCTGAGCATACTTACAGAGGCATACATCTACTCATGTGACAGGTACATCTCTCATTGATTCAGGAGGTAAGTTACAGTTTATTTTATACTCAGAAATATTGTTTGTTTCAGATTTGTTTATCTCATATGTCCTATGCTGATCTAGTGAACAAAAATTTTAAAAGTATTTTTGTTTTCATTTTTTTCCCTATTTCTAACAGAGACAAAATATGCAAAGTCTGCTCATGCATATACCATGTAAAGGTGAATACATCAAAAAGTTTCAAAATGGCACCAAGTGCAATACATATCAGCAACAAAATACATAATCAACGAGGCTCTAAATGGCCTCTAGGCTTTAGAGTCTGAAAAACATGCTACAACCATCTCCTTTTGCCTAGCCTTGTCTTCTTCAAATTTTGCAAGCCGATTTTGCATTTCCAATCTAATCTGTCCAATCTCCTATAATTGGGCCATGAATGGGGCAACTTGAACTCTTATACCAGCCGAGTGTTCTTTCAGCCTACGAATCCCCCCCCCCTCCCTCCATGCATTTCTTGCAATATTTATAATAAATCTCCTCATCAACAAGATCAGCATAGATCCATGCAGGGTCTTTAACTCTTGGGGTGGTAGCCATGGTAAAATTTGAATCTCCAAATTCAAATGTGCAACATTGCAAGATGCAAACCTCATCTTAAATTCTTAATATGCAAAGTTCATACTTCTCCTTGCCCTTCCATTCTCTCTGGAATGGCTTCCTATCTAGGTCCCTCTGTGGTACAAAGGGTTTGGAAAAGGGTTTTGTCTTCGACACTGAGTCTATCAAATCTCGAGTGCATAAGATGGCATCCTGCAAAGTGTGAGGCATGTATGCCTTCACCCATCCTCTCAAGGGTTCTGTGAGCCCCTCTGTGAATAACATGATCAACCTGAGCTTGGATATATCTGTCACTACCACCCACTGAAACTCTGTGATGAATGCCTCTGCTCTGCCAGTTTGTCTCAACTGGGCTAGATCGTTGAAATGGATCTCTGGATCCCTCCTGTCAAACCTGTCCATGAGTCTCTATGTGAACTCCCTATAGGAGGTGATGTGACGGTGTCCCAACGTCACCAATCCATGATGCCACCGCTCGTGTGCCTCACCCTCCAAGTGTAGGGTAGTGAAGTTGATGGCTTCTATCTCGGTCATCTAGTTGAGCTTGTAGTACGTGTCTAGCTTTTGTACCCAAGCTCTAAGAGAATTTGGACGATCCATCAAAAGAAGGTATAGGGACTTTACCAACTTTCCGGATGAAATCAATGTTATGTCCTTGATGTTGTTGTTGTCCTCCTCTCTGAGGCTCTCTGGAGCGGTTCCTGAGTCTGAGTCCACAATATTCGACCAGGGTCATGTCCTAGTGGAAGTCACGGCCCAATGCTGCATACTCCCTCCTGTACTCTGCAATGTCCTCCACCTGAGTGGGCAGCCTCTGTGTTATCGGTTGTTGTGTTGTTGCTGGGGGTGCCCTCTGGAAATTGGGGAACAATGGTCTAGGAATCCTACTCGAAGAGATATATGTGCGAGTAGGTGTCTGGGGTCTACTGCATGCCCCTGAGTTCCCCTGTGTTGCATGTGGGGCTTGTGTACCTGGGGTGCCCACTATAGCCAATCTATCAGCCATCTGCGCCAAAAACTGAGTCGTGGCCTGTTGACTAACTACCAGATTGTTGAGTACTTGCATGAAGGTTGCCTCTGGTTCCATGGGGGCCTTACCACTGCCCTCTGGTCTCTCACATATGTCCCCTAACATCCTCTCTGCGTCATGCTCAGCCTCATGCTCTGCCCTTCTCTCTGCTTCTTTGTGTGCCTCTTCCTCTGAGTTAGGAGGGAAAGGGGGGAAAGATCTTTTTTCCTTGCATCTATTATAAGTGACACATTCATCACCTACGTGCTCACAGCCCTCTGGGTCCTCTACTGCACTCATCGTCTTTAGTCACAGGCTGGCAGGACTAAAGCTCTGATACCACTGTAATGTTCCTGACTTGGCTAGTCTGGGAAACACTGCTAATCCGATATGTCTATTGTAGGTAATTCATTGTTACAGCATATAAATGATCATACAAATAGTAAATGAGACAAAAGACTACAAATCTTATATTATGATATCTCTGTGAGTACAATGTCGAATGCGACTAAGTAAAATAAATCACTCGGCTAGATCAAATGACAAAAGGATCTTAGACGAAATACAATAGCAATTAAAACAATAATACCCGATACTAGAAGGATGTTGTGGAATGCAATGGATGAGATGAATATCTGTTGCGGGCTGCCGCAGCTCGTATTGCAACTGTTGCAAGTCTGGAAAGTTTGCCCTGGTGGCTAAACCTCTCAGAATTGCCTGGAAACTGTCCCAAATAGTGCGCCCTGCTCTACCTCTCAGTCCTGGTGATTGTACAGACCTCTACTGGTGTGTCTGGACCCCGGATGGATCCCCCTGGGGAAGTGCACCCCTCTGCTACAGGAAAATTGTGCCCAAGTGATTCCACCGTCGGAATCGGTGGGTAAGTGTCTCAAACTGATTGCCCTGGCCTGCTGTGAAATGGGTCGGAAGGGTTTCCTTGGATCTAATCTGATGATTGCTTGGGAACCCCAAACGTGTCCTGCCCGAGTGTTGCCCTCCCAATGTCTGGAAAATGCACCTCTAATGATTCCTCCATCGAATTCTAACGAGAAACCAGGCAAAAGATACGTATGGCCTTCCTCTCAACTGGGTCGAAGGGGAATCTCTGAACTCTCCCTGAATGGGACAAGTCGATCCACTAAACCTCCTCGGAAGTTACGCCCTCTCCCTGAACAAGTGTGCCCCTGCTGCTGAATCCTGTAGAATTGTTGTTGAAGACTGATGGAAGACTTGTGTGATATCCCCGATGACTAGGGTGTGTCTCTCAACACCGAAATCATCCACTGGTGTATTCCTCTTGGAATCCACTGAGCTACCCCTCCTGAGATGCGCCTTTCTCCTCAATGACAAGTCAAAATCTGCATAATGATCAATTAGGTCATTGTACCTTCTCTTATAGCTGCTCGAAACCCTAATTCGTTGATGACTTCAAATTTTACCTCATATGTTCTATTTTTAGCTCAAGTTGGCTTAAAAGCGCTTTTAGCCACTTTTAGTTCAATGTCACTTTCTGATTATAACACCTTTGACTGGAATGACCTCTAGTAACCATGTTTACCCCTTTCTAGCCCTAGCTATAGTCTAACGGGGTTGTTTAGACCATTAAGCCTCCTCTCTGGAGCTCCCATTTGGAAAGGGACATTACATCTTCAAAGGCCATAACCACTTCTTTCCCTTCAAGTCGAGCTTGTTGTTGGTTTGTGACAGTCACTTCTCTACTTTCGTCAGTTGAGATCTCAATTCCCCCCTTCGGGCATTCTCTTAATGCCCCCAATCAACTCTTACAAACCAAATAAGAGTTGAATAAGATTATCAAAGAGGACATCTTCAAACAATATATTTGGGTTACCTAGGTAGGATCCTCTAAGGGGGTTAAACCCCAAGATAGCCTTTTACGCAGAGCACTTCATGACATTGAGGGATGACCTTATTATTCGGCCCCCTTATACACTTAGACACCGGATGCATGCTCTCAAAATTCCACGTTGGCGGTTTCAAGTGAGCTCTACATGAGGGAGGCCCTCAACCTTAGATCTCAATCTATCCAACCACCAACACCTAGACCATACACCTCTAAGCTAATCACTTTTATCTTTTCATGTTCACATTCGGTAGAGGCACCAAGAGGTAGACAGACAATAGCACTTCATCATACATTAGATCAATGAGGACCAAGGAGACCATCCAAGCTCAACCAGTGAGGCCCTTACGGATTTATCGTCTTAGATCCCATGACAGTTCACACAACGCATGTAAAGAGAGGGCTTCCTCGAGATCTTGACACAGGATTACCTCATCTAGGCAATGAAACATATCTCAAACTAGATTTTCAAACTCTTCCAGATCCTCCAGCTATTCATCTATCAGTTCCTTCTCTTCAACCTCAGATGTTAGGAGTGGGAGCATCAACGGCGGTTGTTCAGTGCCCCTCATGCAAGACATCATCCCCTCCCACTACTAGAGGAGTTTTTCTTGAGTTCTCAGCAGTACTTGCATGTTTTTTCATCGCCAATCTGCTCTCTCGTTTCATTGTACTTGACTACATAATCTTATCTAGTATAACATAGTTTAGATCTGTGTTTCCCTCGCTGCTTTTATATACATTTTATAGGAGAAATCTTTGCGCTCCCACTTTGTATTCCACACTTTTGTACTTACCAATCCCTTTGACCTATTTATGGTCATCTTGTTGGACATTAATAAAATTATCTTATCTTCAACAATAGGATGAGGAAGAGGAAGAGGATTGAAGAATCCAGAAGAATTGGTAGAAAATCCAACAAAGAAATAAGAGAATAAGCAATCAATAGGGGCAATGTTCTAAGGTCTCAACCAATGTTGTATGCTACCTTTAGCAATGGAACTAAAATCCCAACAAGTAAACAATGAAACAATTATCCTAGAATTGCAAGGGAATGGGAAGTGAAACAAAGCAAGAAACAATGAGATATGATTCAGTCAAAGCGTCCAAATATCATTCTCCTCCAAAAAACAAAATTAGAAGAAAACATCATGATGGATCTGAAAAACTAACTCTATAAATGTAGCAACAAAACAATAGTAAGTGCAAGATAGGCTTCTAGAGGCATTTGCACACTTTGGGACCAAACAGTTATTGAATTCCTCTAGACATATGTATCTTAGCATTGGGTCTATACATTACTGGCCTCCAAATCAACCAGACAATAGATTCAATTATTTAATATCTATATGCCAATGCATTATAGAGAAAAATACAAATGTTGGGCCTATCGAAGACTCCAGTCCAATCTCCAACAAGATCCTAATTGGAGATCTCAATATGATTCTCTCCCAAAGGAAAAACAAGGGGGATCCTTTATAAGAGATCCGGTTAGAAAGGCAGTGGGTGACCTAATTGTGGATTGGGATTTGTTATGAACCAATAACCGAAAAAAGGGAAATATATCTAGACTAATAGAAGAATCACGCCAGGGCACATCACAAAAAGGCTAGATTGGTTCCTAATATAAAACTCCTCTTTGTGGGAAATCAACGTATTGCTTCCTCTATCCTCCCTTCTCTAACTTCCTACCATAAACCAATCCTAATTCAAGGCAGACACGAACTATGGCCCAATCCTCTTTAAATTTAACCTGCTATGGTTCCAAGATAACCAAAATTGGGAAGAAATAGAAGAGGGAATGGAGTCACCCGATTCAAGGTTCTCTGTCATTTGTATGGGAAACAAAACTCAGAGCAACCAAAGAAGCTAAAAGAACGAGCCAAGAACTCTTTTCTTTCTCTATCCAAAGAGACGGAAGAAATGTAAGAAAAGTTGGACAACTTGTAGTCCATAACAAAGACTCAAGAGATAACTCCCTCGTTATTGGCAAAGGAAAGAGAGCTAGCTAAAAAATTACATCAGGCATACAAAAGGGAAGAAGAGCACTAGAGAGTAAAGTCTAGAAGCTTGTGGCTAAAAGCGAGTGACGAAAACACAAAATTTTTGCATAAGCGTAGTCAAACCCAACAAATCAAAAATCATGTCCAAGAAATAACTTTGGAGAATGGGGAAAGAGTTTCTCAATTTGACGAACCTTTGAATGCAACCTATGAAAATTATGGAAGTGTACACATAGAAGGATCACCAACCCTAAAAGTAGTAACACATGACATGATCCAAGTCGTCCCCGGTATAGTTACAACTAGTGACAATAGCACCCTAATACAAAAGTGTAAAAGAAAAGGAGGTTATCAATGCTACCCGAGGTCTTGAACTGGGCAATGCACAAAGACCGGATAGATTCACAATTCACTTCTACATGACCTACTAGAACATTATCAAGCACAATCTCAAAAATTCTAAATGGAATAAGAAGGAAGTTAAAATTGGGATGAGGGATAAATTTTCCTTTCTAGTGTTAATCTCTAAAGAAAGCAATCCCATCTCTTTTGCCAACTTTAGGCAAATATCTTTATGTAACGCCTCTTACAAAATTTTGACAAAAATTCTAACAAATCGATCGAGCCATCTACTCCCTCATCTTATATCGAAGAATCAAAGAGGATTTGTAAAGCAAAGACATATAGCAAATAATATTATTCTTATTCAAGAGGCTATCCACACCATACAGTCAAACAAAGAGGGGAATGGCCATAAAAATAGATACGGGCAATGCACTTGATAGATTCCTCTTCAAAGTTCTTTAGAAATTGGCTTTGTGTCACAATTTATTGGGTGGATAAAAGCATTATATAAGTAATCCCTAGATCGTCCACTTGGTGAATGGCAAGTCAACCTCATTCTTTTAAGGCATACGAGGGCTACGATAGGGATGCCCTCTATCCCCTATGTTATACATTTATCAACAGAGACTTGGGGGAGACTTTCTGAACAAGAGAGAAGCTCTAGGAATTTGATGGGGACAAAAATTGTCAAAGGAGTCAAGGTGATTAATCACTCCCAATTTGGAAACAACATTATTTGCTAGAAAGAGCCTCAACAATTATAGTGCTCAAATTCAAGAATGTATTGGATAATTACCTCGATGCTTCCAGGGGAAAACAAACAGATCCAAAAGCAACATATACGGATGGAATGCCTCTAAACAAACAATGCAGCAAATAGCTTGACTTTAGAATTCTCTTTGGCCAGTCAATGGAAGACTTTTCTGGGAATCCCAATTACTCCAAGGTATTGGAAGGCAATTGATTCGATGCCAATTTCGCAAAAGATCAAGAACAAAATGACCAATTGGGTATCACAATAGCTTAATCCATCTTGTAAGGTGGTGCCAATCAGATCCATCTTGTCAACCCTCCCAATCTCTCAGAGTTCCACCCTTCTAGCACCAATAGTCATTCTGCAAATGATTGGGAAAGAAATTTAAAGGTTCCTTCGCAAGGGAGAAAAGAAAATAGCAAAAATTATCATCTAGTAAATGGGGCATATTGACAGTGCCATATAATAGAGGCGAACTAGAGATCCCCTTCTAATGAACGTAGCATTCAAAGCCAAAGTTTTGTGGAGACTCATTACAAGTAAGGAGTGGTCAAAAGAAGTAATTCACAAAAAGTACCTAACCAAGGAAAGACTCAAAGGCTTGGATGATCCCCTCTGAGAAATTAATCGTTCTCCTATCTAGCGATTATGTAAGGCTTTAGCATCCATTATTCAATCTCAAATATCTCGATATTTTGGAAATGGGAAACTCATAAGGATATGGGAAGAAAATTATGGGATGCCCCCCCTTTCACAAGACTCGTCCTTAGCTGGCATAAAAAATTGGTTATCAGAACAAGGGATGACAACCCTATATGACTTATATAGTTGGGAGCAAAAGGAAAATGGAAAGTGGAAAAGATGAAACCTCTTCATCCCCTGGATGAATTAAAATATCAATTACTATCTATGTGTTCCTATCTTCTAGGAGTTGCTCCTCTAGGCAGAGCTATCAAGGACACCCGTGGATGTGGGATAAATGGAGACCTTTATTTTATCGAGCAAGGTTATTCTCTCAAATTGGTTGCCCAAGAGCTACCACCCCAATCAACAATTTGAAACAAATCTGGGGTGGAGACTATCTCCCAAAAGTCAGGCTTTTTTATTAGCTTACGATGCAAGGCAAACCCCTAAAAATAGAAAACTTGAAAAAATGGGGAATCCAAGGACTTTCAAGGTGTCCTCTCTACTTAGCAGTAAAATAAACAACAAAGCCTATGTTTTTAGAATGCAAGTCAATGTCATCAGAACTAGCCTCGAACCGACCAATCAGATCACAAATTATGAAGGGTCTCCAACAAAACTAGTGGTTCCAACCGAAAATGGTTGGCTCTGTACGGAACCGACATTTTTGGTCTACATTGGTCGGTTTTGTATTCCATCATTGTTCCATCAAAATCCCTCTTCAAAATTTCAAACTCTCCAAACGTACCTAAAGGATCATCAATCTAACTCAAGACTTTGAGAAGGTAGCCTTTTTCATGATCTAGAAAAATGGGGAGGCCAATGTGCAAGCCAACCTCTAGGTTGAATGAAGGGTTATATAAATCAAATGGGCAAGGATATGCTTCTTACCCCTCCCATTATTCTCATCGCATCAAGGTGATTATGGCATATTACAACATTTGTCTTGTTATGCAATGGAGAATGAGCGGTAAGTTAAGGCCCCTCCATCACTCACCTCAATTCATTCCTTTCCCTCCTATGTGCCCAATTATGTTCAATACAATGGGAGAGTTATGCTATGTGTGTGGATTTATTGGGAATGGCTATGTGATTTGGTTCAATGTTATTCTCACTATCTCTGCTCTTGATTTCAACTGCAAACAAGCATTAGATGTGGGTTGGGGTGCTCTGGCTATCAAAGGCTAGGCTTGGACTTTAGATAAAACAAAGGCAACAATGGTGCAGTATCACTACAAAAGCAAATGTTATGTTTTGGGAGCATAATGCAACAAAAGCACCGTTCAATGTCATGATCTCCACCATTCACTGAAATCATTGGCAGGAAGAATTGGATAGGAAGCTTAAGGTAGAAAATCGGATCAAGGATCAACGTGCAGTAGAGACTACAACCCATATTCTAGAACTTAGGGAAATGAAGAATGAGGTCAACGCATCCATGCAGATCCATTGCCAAAAATATATGGAGTTAGCATCCGAGATAGGTTCTTTGTAGTGTCTGGTTAGACATATTTCTGCCCACCTTCACCTCCCCCACTAGACTCTACATCCTTTAGAGACTCTTCCCTCTAAAGTGTTACTCTGGCCAACGAGGAGGATATGGACATCCTACACTCCCCGAATCAAGAACTAGTGGACACCACAGGTGCAATCAAGCCCCTGGCTCATTCTGAAGTGGAGATGTGCTTCGAGGATGTTGCAATGGAGACTTGGGTGGGCTTGGCGGCTGAATCCCTTCAAGGGAATAATTTCTAGTTTAATTTACTACATTTGGTATGTTTTGTCAAACATGTTTTTTAATATTTCAATATGTAACATAGTATACCTACTAGGCCTTTAAAGGATGGAACCATAAGATCAAAAATAGGGGGTATTTGGCTATTAAGTTATATGTTTTGGATAGTAGACTAAGGTTGAACTCCTTAATTTTGTATTACAATGTTGTCCAATTCAACTACAACTTTTCTAACATAAGATCTACCCAAAACTATGAAAAACAAAAAAAGGCACTCAACATACATCTTCCACATTCTAAATATGACAATATAATAAGCCTTTCAATATGGTTATGATTTATCATCCAGGTTTCTCTCCTTTTTTGTGTTATTATCTGCCTTTTGTATTTGCATGAATCTCAGACAAGGTATTAGAGCACAAAGAGAGGAATATAGGGAGACACGATGAAGGAATCTGAGGGGCAATAGAAAACAAAGGAGCCAACGGACCATAACGTGCAAAGAAACAAAGAAAACGTGGGGCAGAGATAGTGAGGATTAAACCAAGATAAGTTATTTTGATTAATAAAAAGGTAGAATATAGTATTAATAAGTTCCTACGGATCATTAGGAAGTATAAAGTTCTTTTTTAAAGTGGCAACAAGGGGAGAGAATACATCAAGGAGAGAAATTCCCTCCCAAGGACATGAGGTTGAGTTGACAGATCTAGGCATCATACTCTAACACGGGTGGAGTTTTGGCACAAACCCGACCTACTGGCACCAACATAAAAAACTTTTTCGGTGGATCAACCGTGCCAAAGACATAGCAAGTTAGATATTCGGCCAAATTGGAGGTTAAAGACATGGAGAAACATAATTATGAAAGCATGTACGTTGGTCACATAAGAGTAATAAAAAGAAGTGCAAACAAAGGCACATGTATGATAGCAAGCAGAAACACACATATAAGTCTGGGTGCAATAGATTACATGCAAACAAAGTCGATGATAGTTGTAGGTGCAACCCTAAATTAAATGCTCATGGGTGGCAAGAGAACAAAGTCCACTTCATAAACATGCACATGATAGTAAGAGTAACAAGGTGCTTGTAATGAGGCCAACGAATAGAACAGGAGTCACAACCACAGAAGGCTCGAAATAGGCCATGAGACACGTCAAAATGTCACACAGGAGTCACATGCACAGGTCACCCAAAACAAGGCATGAAGCAAGCCGCAAAGTTGTAGATACAATGCCACATAATAGAACATGGATAGTAAACCATAACATAAAATTATCCCAACTAAAACAGTACGCAGAGTTAGAAATTGAGATGCAAAGCGAATCACACTGCCATAAAGTCTAAGTAATGAGATTTCTAGATTATGAAAAGATTTTTTTCAGAACATCATTTTTTTCTGGATCAGTTTGATTGGTAGCCAAAAAATTTGCATGTGATTGGTGGTTTAGTTGAGCTAGATTGGTGGTGCAGCAAAATTGATGTGCAATGCATACTAAAGCAACTAATAGTGTTGGGTCGTAACAATGTAACAGAGGTAACCTTATTTGAGATTGAATTTATTCAAAGTTGCTCAAAATATTTTTAAAACATGGCTACCATGTCAAACATCATGTTGGACGCGAGTCAAAACTTTAATGGCCACAAATTTAGTACCAAAAAATAGAGAACTTTAACCATTTTCTTGCATATGTGCCTTTTAGGAATTGTCATGGGCAAAGAGGTGAGGGAGCCCAATGGCCAAGGAGGACTGAAAGATGCAAGAAAGTTGACTTTGGAGTAGGAGGCATTTGATGCTACACACCGTGAAGTTATGATGCTCATTAAATTGTCTGACTGATGATTTGTTACCAAAAGTGCAGGATGATGACGAGAAATACACAAACTGGAAGCAATTGCAAAGATGCAAGAAACATCGAATAAAGGTAGAGCTTTCCTTCCTATAAATACGTTGTTTTCATTTAATATAGAAGGAGAAGATTCCCTTCCCAAACACATTTTAAAAATCAAAGACATTAGAGATCAATTACTGGCCACTGGTAAAAAAGTAGATGAAGACCTTGTTGTTGTTACCTTAACAATTCCCCCACCATCTTTTGAAAACTTTGTTGGAACATTCAATATGACATCAAAATCTATTGATCTTACTTTTGAGCAATTGTGAAATAAATTGCTTAAAAAAGATAGGTTGAAGATGTAGTTTGGCAGTGGCAACGGCAAATAAGTTTCAGAGAGCGCCCTTGCAATCAAATTTAAGAGCAAAATAAAGCAAGGCAAATTGAATGATGGCAATGAATCTCCATGTACAAACAAATATGGAAAATGAAAAAAAGTGTCTTTATTGAAAAACTAGCCATTTAAGTAAAGTTTGTCAAACACAAATGTGGGATAAACATAACAACCAAAGGCCGAAATCTGAAAAGGGGTAGTAATCTGAAAAGGATCAGGGCAATGTTGTCAAGCACAAAGAAGATGACTTTTGCGCCTTTGTAACATCACAAGAGACCGAAAATGTAATAAGTCTGATTGGTATTTTGATTCAAGTGCATCCGTGGCTAATCACAATAATTGGTTTATTGATTTTGTAGAAGATAAAACCAAGTCTGATACAATGAGTTTTTGCGGTGGTTAGGGGTTCTATTTTGAAGGCGAGGGCAATGTAATAAGTCCGATTAGTATTTTGATTCAAGCGCATCCGTGGCTAATCGCAATAATTGATTTATTAATTTTGTAGAAGATAAAACCAAGTCTGATACAATGATTTTTTGCAGTGGTTAGGGGTTCTATTTTGAAGGCAAGAGCAATGTACATATCAATATGAAAGGCAAAACATTGTTCTTCATGGATGTTTTGTATAGTCCTAGTGTGGAAAAAAAAATTCGTTTGGTGATTGAGATTACGAAACATAGCTTACACTTGGATGTCACTTTCCAAGGCGACAAATGTTTTGTAGTTGATAAAAGGAACAAGAAAATTTCAAACAGAATAAAGGAGGGCCTGTATAAGCTAGTTGACAATGAGGCAATATCACACACTTTAGTGGCCAACACTAGAAGAAACAATAGTACATTGTGGCATTAAAGGTATGGTCATTTGAATTTTCTATAAGTTTCCTCTCTAATGAAAGGAAACATGGTGTTTGGCTTACCAAAGATTTAGGAGCAAGAGGTGATATGTGAAGCTTGATTGGTTAAAAAACAGCATCAATTGGCTTTTGAAGAAGGAAAAGCTTGGAGTGGTGAAGCAAGTTCTCAAATTCCTGCACATTAATATATGTGGTCCAATAAGGACAATTCCCATTTTCTACACACTTTCTATTGATTTTCCCAAGAAGATATGGGTGTACATTTTGAAAAAGAAGTCTAAGGTTTTTGTTGAGTTTAGAAATTTCAACATTGTTGTTGAAAAGCAACCCAGTAAATGGATTACAATCCTTCCTACAAATATTGGAGGAGAGTTCTATTCTAACAAGAGCTTGCTGAATTTCGTAAGAGATAGAGAGATTTCAGCCTCAATTTACCACTCCTTACACTCCCCAAAAAAATGGAATTGTAGAATGGAGAAATCATATGTATATAGTCTAAGTGACTAGTTTGAGGCTTTTTGCTAGACCAAGCCTCTTCAAGATCAATATTTTACACTGCATTTGTGGGAGAGCTGTTTAGCAAGCACACAATCATGTAATGCCTCTGCCCAGTAGGTGTTCAACATTGTGTGTGTGTGTGTGT
>ML804052.1:272551-285343 GCA_009831015.1 Picea engelmannii
TATGAAACTAAACTATGTCTGAGCATACTTACAGAGGCATACATCTACTCATGTGACAGGTACATCTCTCATTGATTCAGGAGGTAAGTTACAGTTTATTTTATACTCAGAAATATTGTTTGTTTCAGATTTGTTTATCTCATGTGTCCTATGCTGATCTAGTGAACAAAAATTTTAAAAGTATTTTTGTTATCAGTTTTTTCCCTATTTCTAACAGAGACAAAATATGCAAAGTCTGCTCATGCATATACCATGTAAAGGTGAATACATAAAAAAGTTTCAAAATGGCACCAAGTGCAATACATATCAGCAACAAAATACATAATCAACGAGGCTCTAAATGGTCTCTAGGCTTTAGAGTCTGAAAAACATGCTACAACCATCTCCTTTTGCCTAGCCTTGTCTTCTTCAAATTTTGCGAGCCGATTTTGCATTTCCAATCTAATCTGTCGAATCTCCTATAATTGGGCCATGAATGGGGCAACTTGAACTCTTATACCAGCCGAGTGTTCTTTCAGCCTACGAATCCGCCCCNCCCCCGTCCCCCTCCCTCCATGCATTTCTTGCAATATTTATAATAAATCTCCTCATCAACAAGATCAGAATGGATCCATGCAGCGTCTTTAACTCTTGGGGTGGTAGCCATGGTAAAATTTGAATCTGCAAATTCAAATATGCAACATTGCAAGATCAAAACCTCATCTTAAATTCTTAATATGCAAAGTTCATACTTCTCCTTGCCCTTCCATTCTCTCTGGAATGGCTTCCTATCTAGGTCCCTCTATGGTACAAAGGGTTTGGAAAAGGGTTTTGTCTTCGACGCTGAGTCTGTCAAATCTCGAGTGCATAAGATGGCATCCTGCAAAGTGTGAGGCATGTATGCCTTCACCCATCCTCTCAAGGGTTCTGTGAGCCCCTCTGTGAATAACATGATCAACCTGAGCTTGGATATATCTGTTACTGCCACTGCCACCCACTGAAACTCTGTGATGAATGCCTCTGCTCTGCCAGTTTGTCTCAACTGGGCTAGATCGCTGAAATGGATCTCTGGATCCCTCCTGTCAAACCTGTCCATGAGTCTCTATGTGAACTCCCTATACGAGGTGATGTGATGGTGTCCCAACGTCACCAATCCATGATGCCACCGCTCGTGTGCCTCACCCTCCAAGTGTAGAGTAGTGAAGTTGATGGCTTCTATCTCGGTCATCTGGTTGAGCTTGTAGTACGTGTCTAGCTTTTGTACCCAAGCTCTAAGAGAATTTGGACGATCCATCAAAAGAAGGTATAGGGACTTTACCAACTTTCCGGATGAAATCAATGTTATGTCCTTGATGTTGTTGTTATCCTCCTCTCTGAGGTTCTCTTGGGCAGTTCCTGAGTCTGAGTCCACAATATTCGACCAGGGTCATGTCCTAGTGGAAGTCACGGCCCAATGCTGCATACTCCCTCCTGTACTCTGCAATGTCCTCCACCTAAGTGGGCAGCCTCTGTGCTATCGATTGTTGTGTTGCTGCTGGGGGTGCCCTCTAGAAATTGGGGAACAATGGTCTAGGAATCCTACTCGAAGAGATATATGTGCGAGTAGGTGTCTGGGGTCTACTGCATGCCCCTGAGTTCCCCTGTGCTGCATGTGGGGCTTGTGTACCTGGGGTGCCCACTATAGCCAATCTATCAGCCATCTGCGCCAAAAACTGAGTCGTGGCCTACTGACTAACTACCAGATTGTTGAGTACCTGCATGAAGGTTGCCTCTGGTTCCATGGGGGCCTTACCAAGGCCCTCTAGTCTCTCACATATGTCCCCTAACATCCTCTCTGCGTCATGCTCAGCCTCACGCTCTGCCCTTCTCTCTGCTTCTTTGTGTGCCTCTTCCTCTGAGTTAGGAGGGAAAGGGGGGAAAGATCTTTTTTCCTTGCATCTATTGTAAGTGACACATTCGCCACCTACGTGCTCACAGCCTTCTGGGTCCTCTACTGCACTCATCGTCTTTAGTCACAGGCTGGCAGGACTAAAGCTCTGATACCACTGTAATGTTCCTGACTTGGCTAGTCTGGGAAACACTGCTAATCTGATATGTCTATTGTAGGTAATTCATTGTTACAGCATATAAATGATCATACAAATAGTAAATGAGACAAAAGACTACAAATCTTATATTATGATATCTCTGTGAGTACAATGTCGAATGCGACTAAGTAAAATAAATCACTCGGCTAGATCAAATGACAAAAGGATCTTAGACGAAATACAATAGCAATTAAAACAATAATACCCGATACTAGAAGGATGTTGTGGAATGCAATGGATGAGATGAATATCTGTTGCGGGCTGCCGCAGCTCGTATTGCAACTGTTGC
This sequence comes from Picea engelmannii, assembly GCA_009831015.1. Classification (NCBI taxonomy): domain Eukaryota; kingdom Viridiplantae; phylum Streptophyta; class Pinopsida; order Pinales; family Pinaceae; genus Picea; species Picea engelmannii. Next base: position 274,907 of record ML804052.1, read on the forward strand.
AAGTCTGGAAAGTTTGCCCTGGTGGCTAAACCTCTCAGAATTGCCTGGAAACTGTCCCAAATAGTGCGCCCTGCTCTACCTCTCAGTCCTGGTGATTGTACAGACCTCTACTGGTGTGTCTGGACCCCGGATGGATCCCCCTGGGGAAGTGCACCCCTCTGCTACAGGAAAATTGTGCCCAAGTGATTCCACCGTCGGAATCGGTGGGTAAGTGTCTCAAACTGATTGCCCTGGCCTGCTGTGAAATGGGTCGGAAGGGTTTCCTTGGATCTAATCTGATGATTGCTTGGGAACCCCAAACGTGTCCTGCCCGAGTGTTGCCCTCCCAATGTCTGGAAAATGCACCTCTAATGATTCCTCCATCGAATTCTAACGAGAAACCAGGCAAAAGATACGTATGGCCTTCCTCTCAACTGGGTCGAAGGGGAATCTCTGAACTCTCCCTGAATGGGACAAGTCGATCCACTAAACCTCCTCGGAAGTTACGCCCTCTCCCTGAACAAGTGTGCCCCTGCTGCTGAATCCTGTAGAATTGTTGTTGAAGACTGATGGAAGACTTGTGTGATATCCCCGATGACTAGGGTGTGTCTCTCAACACCGAAATCATCCACTGGTGTATTCCTCTTGGAATCCACTGAGCTACCCCTCCTGAGATGCGCCTTTCTCCTCAATGACAAGTCAAAATCTGCATAATGATCAATTAGGTCATTGTACCTTCTCTTATAGCTGCTCGAAACCCTAATTCGTTGATGACTTCAAATTTTACCTCATATGTTCTATTTTTAGCTCAAGTTGGCTTAAAAGCGCTTTTAGCCACTTTTAGTTCAATGTCACTTTCTGATTATAACACCTTTGACTGGAATGACCTCTAGTAACCATGTTTACCCCTTTCTAGCCCTAGCTATAGTCTAACGGGGTTGTTTAGACCATTAAGCCTCCTCTCTGGAGCTCCCATTTGGAAAGGGACATTACATCTTCAAAGGCCATAACCACTTCTTTCCCTTCAAGTCGAGCTTGTTGTTGGTTTGTGACAGTCACTTCTCTACTTTCGTCAGTTGAGATCTCAATTCCCCCCTTCGGGCATTCTCTTAATGCCCCCAATCAACTCTTACAAACCAAATAAGAGTTGAATAAGATTATCAAAGAGGACATCTTCAAACAATATATTTGGGTTACCTAGGTAGGATCCTCTAAGGGGGTTAAACCCCAAGATAGCCTTTTACGCAGAGCACTTCATGACATTGAGGGATGACCTTATTATTCGGCCCCCTTATACACTTAGACACCGGATGCATGCTCTCAAAATTCCACGTTGGCGGTTTCAAGTGAGCTCTACATGAGGGAGGCCCTCAACCTTAGATCTCAATCTATCCAACCACCAACACCTAGACCATACACCTCTAAGCTAATCACTTTTATCTTTTCATGTTCACATTCGGTAGAGGCACCAAGAGGTAGACAGACAATAGCACTTCATCATACATTAGATCAATGAGGACCAAGGAGACCATCCAAGCTCAACCAGTGAGGCCCTTACGGATTTATCGTCTTAGATCCCATGACAGTTCACACAACGCATGTAAAGAGAGGGCTTCCTCGAGATCTTGACACAGGATTACCTCATCTAGGCAATGAAACATATCTCAAACTAGATTTTCAAACTCTTCCAGATCCTCCAGCTATTCATCTATCAGTTCCTTCTCTTCAACCTCAGATGTTAGGAGTGGGAGCATCAACGGCGGTTGTTCAGTGCCCCTCATGCAAGACATCATCCCCTCCCACTACTAGAGGAGTTTTTCTTGAGTTCTCAGCAGTACTTGCATGTTTTTTCATCGCCAATCTGCTCTCTCGTTTCATTGTACTTGACTACATAATCTTATCTAGTATAACATAGTTTAGATCTGTGTTTCCCTCGCTGCTTTTATATACATTTTATAGGAGAAATCTTTGCGCTCCCACTTTGTATTCCACACTTTTGTACTTACCAATCCCTTTGACCTATTTATGGTCATCTTGTTGGACATTAATAAAATTATCTTATCTTCAACAATAGGATGAGGAAGAGGAAGAGGATTGAAGAATCCAGAAGAATTGGTAGAAAATCCAACAAAGAAATAAGAGAATAAGCAATCAATAGGGGCAATGTTCTAAGGTCTCAACCAATGTTGTATGCTACCTTTAGCAATGGAACTAAAATCCCAACAAGTAAACAATGAAACAATTATCCTAGAATTGCAAGGGAATGGGAAGTGAAACAAAGCAAGAAACAATGAGATATGATTCAGTCAAAGCGTCCAAATATCATTCTCCTCCAAAAAACAAAATTAGAAGAAAACATCATGATGGATCTGAAAAACTAACTCTATAAATGTAGCAACAAAACAATAGTAAGTGCAAGATAGGCTTCTAGAGGCATTTGCACACTTTGGGACCAAACAGTTATTGAATTCCTCTAGACATATGTATCTTAGCATTGGGTCTATACATTACTGGCCTCCAAATCAACCAGACAATAGATTCAATTATTTAATATCTATATGCCAATGCATTATAGAGAAAAATACAAATGTTGGGCCTATCGAAGACTCCAGTCCAATCTCCAACAAGATCCTAATTGGAGATCTCAATATGATTCTCTCCCAAAGGAAAAACAAGGGGGATCCTTTATAAGAGATCCGGTTAGAAAGGCAGTGGGTGACCTAATTGTGGATTGGGATTTGTTATGAACCAATAACCGAAAAAAGGGAAATATATCTAGACTAATAGAAGAATCACGCCAGGGCACATCACAAAAAGGCTAGATTGGTTCCTAATATAAAACTCCTCTTTGTGGGAAATCAACGTATTGCTTCCTCTATCCTCCCTTCTCTAACTTCCTACCATAAACCAATCCTAATTCAAGGCAGACACGAACTATGGCCCAATCCTCTTTAAATTTAACCTGCTATGGTTCCAAGATAACCAAAATTGGGAAGAAATAGAAGAGGGAATGGAGTCACCCGATTCAAGGTTCTCTGTCATTTGTATGGGAAACAAAACTCAGAGCAACCAAAGAAGCTAAAAGAACGAGCCAAGAACTCTTTTCTTTCTCTATCCAAAGAGACGGAAGAAATGTAAGAAAAGTTGGACAACTTGTAGTCCATAACAAAGACTCAAGAGATAACTCCCTCGTTATTGGCAAAGGAAAGAGAGCTAGCTAAAAAATTACATCAGGCATACAAAAGGGAAGAAGAGCACTAGAGAGTAAAGTCTAGAAGCTTGTGGCTAAAAGCGAGTGACGAAAACACAAAATTTTTGCATAAGCGTAGTCAAACCCAACAAATCAAAAATCATGTCCAAGAAATAACTTTGGAGAATGGGGAAAGAGTTTCTCAATTTGACGAACCTTTGAATGCAACCTATGAAAATTATGGAAGTGTACACATAGAAGGATCACCAACCCTAAAAGTAGTAACACATGACATGATCCAAGTCGTCCCCGGTATAGTTACAACTAGTGACAATAGCACCCTAATACAAAAGTGTAAAAGAAAAGGAGGTTATCAATGCTACCCGAGGTCTTGAACTGGGCAATGCACAAAGACCGGATAGATTCACAATTCACTTCTACATGACCTACTAGAACATTATCAAGCACAATCTCAAAAATTCTAAATGGAATAAGAAGGAAGTTAAAATTGGGATGAGGGATAAATTTTCCTTTCTAGTGTTAATCTCTAAAGAAAGCAATCCCATCTCTTTTGCCAACTTTAGGCAAATATCTTTATGTAACGCCTCTTACAAAATTTTGACAAAAATTCTAACAAATCGATCGAGCCATCTACTCCCTCATCTTATATCGAAGAATCAAAGAGGATTTGTAAAGCAAAGACATATAGCAAATAATATTATTCTTATTCAAGAGGCTATCCACACCATACAGTCAAACAAAGAGGGGAATGGCCATAAAAATAGATACGGGCAATGCACTTGATAGATTCCTCTTCAAAGTTCTTTAGAAATTGGCTTTGTGTCACAATTTATTGGGTGGATAAAAGCATTATATAAGTAATCCCTAGATCGTCCACTTGGTGAATGGCAAGTCAACCTCATTCTTTTAAGGCATACGAGGGCTACGATAGGGATGCCCTCTATCCCCTATGTTATACATTTATCAACAGAGACTTGGGGGAGACTTTCTGAACAAGAGAGAAGCTCTAGGAATTTGATGGGGACAAAAATTGTCAAAGGAGTCAAGGTGATTAATCACTCCCAATTTGGAAACAACATTATTTGCTAGAAAGAGCCTCAACAATTATAGTGCTCAAATTCAAGAATGTATTGGATAATTACCTCGATGCTTCCAGGGGAAAACAAACAGATCCAAAAGCAACATATACGGATGGAATGCCTCTAAACAAACAATGCAGCAAATAGCTTGACTTTAGAATTCTCTTTGGCCAGTCAATGGAAGACTTTTCTGGGAATCCCAATTACTCCAAGGTATTGGAAGGCAATTGATTCGATGCCAATTTCGCAAAAGATCAAGAACAAAATGACCAATTGGGTATCACAATAGCTTAATCCATCTTGTAAGGTGGTGCCAATCAGATCCATCTTGTCAACCCTCCCAATCTCTCAGAGTTCCACCCTTCTAGCACCAATAGTCATTCTGCAAATGATTGGGAAAGAAATTTAAAGGTTCCTTCGCAAGGGAGAAAAGAAAATAGCAAAAATTATCATCTAGTAAATGGGGCATATTGACAGTGCCATATAATAGAGGCGAACTAGAGATCCCCTTCTAATGAACGTAGCATTCAAAGCCAAAGTTTTGTGGAGACTCATTACAAGTAAGGAGTGGTCAAAAGAAGTAATTCACAAAAAGTACCTAACCAAGGAAAGACTCAAAGGCTTGGATGATCCCCTCTGAGAAATTAATCGTTCTCCTATCTAGCGATTATGTAAGGCTTTAGCATCCATTATTCAATCTCAAATATCTCGATATTTTGGAAATGGGAAACTCATAAGGATATGGGAAGAAAATTATGGGATGCCCCCCCTTTCACAAGACTCGTCCTTAGCTGGCATAAAAAATTGGTTATCAGAACAAGGGATGACAACCCTATATGACTTATATAGTTGGGAGCAAAAGGAAAATGGAAAGTGGAAAAGATGAAACCTCTTCATCCCCTGGATGAATTAAAATATCAATTACTATCTATGTGTTCCTATCTTCTAGGAGTTGCTCCTCTAGGCAGAGCTATCAAGGACACCCGTGGATGTGGGATAAATGGAGACCTTTATTTTATCGAGCAAGGTTATTCTCTCAAATTGGTTGCCCAAGAGCTACCACCCCAATCAACAATTTGAAACAAATCTGGGGTGGAGACTATCTCCCAAAAGTCAGGCTTTTTTATTAGCTTACGATGCAAGGCAAACCCCTAAAAATAGAAAACTTGAAAAAATGGGGAATCCAAGGACTTTCAAGGTGTCCTCTCTACTTAGCAGTAAAATAAACAACAAAGCCTATGTTTTTAGAATGCAAGTCAATGTCATCAGAACTAGCCTCGAACCGACCAATCAGATCACAAATTATGAAGGGTCTCCAACAAAACTAGTGGTTCCAACCGAAAATGGTTGGCTCTGTACGGAACCGACATTTTTGGTCTACATTGGTCGGTTTTGTATTCCATCATTGTTCCATCAAAATCCCTCTTCAAAATTTCAAACTCTCCAAACGTACCTAAAGGATCATCAATCTAACTCAAGACTTTGAGAAGGTAGCCTTTTTCATGATCTAGAAAAATGGGGAGGCCAATGTGCAAGCCAACCTCTAGGTTGAATGAAGGGTTATATAAATCAAATGGGCAAGGATATGCTTCTTACCCCTCCCATTATTCTCATCGCATCAAGGTGATTATGGCATATTACAACATTTGTCTTGTTATGCAATGGAGAATGAGCGGTAAGTTAAGGCCCCTCCATCACTCACCTCAATTCATTCCTTTCCCTCCTATGTGCCCAATTATGTTCAATACAATGGGAGAGTTATGCTATGTGTGTGGATTTATTGGGAATGGCTATGTGATTTGGTTCAATGTTATTCTCACTATCTCTGCTCTTGATTTCAACTGCAAACAAGCATTAGATGTGGGTTGGGGTGCTCTGGCTATCAAAGGCTAGGCTTGGACTTTAGATAAAACAAAGGCAACAATGGTGCAGTATCACTACAAAAGCAAATGTTATGTTTTGGGAGCATAATGCAACAAAAGCACCGTTCAATGTCATGATCTCCACCATTCACTGAAATCATTGGCAGGAAGAATTGGATAGGAAGCTTAAGGTAGAAAATCGGATCAAGGATCAACGTGCAGTAGAGACTACAACCCATATTCTAGAACTTAGGGAAATGAAGAATGAGGTCAACGCATCCATGCAGATCCATTGCCAAAAATATATGGAGTTAGCATCCGAGATAGGTTCTTTGTAGTGTCTGGTTAGACATATTTCTGCCCACCTTCACCTCCCCCACTAGACTCTACATCCTTTAGAGACTCTTCCCTCTAAAGTGTTACTCTGGCCAACGAGGAGGATATGGACATCCTACACTCCCCGAATCAAGAACTAGTGGACACCACAGGTGCAATCAAGCCCCTGGCTCATTCTGAAGTGGAGATGTGCTTCGAGGATGTTGCAATGGAGACTTGGGTGGGCTTGGCGGCTGAATCCCTTCAAGGGAATAATTTCTAGTTTAATTTACTACATTTGGTATGTTTTGTCAAACATGTTTTTTAATATTTCAATATGTAACATAGTATACCTACTAGGCCTTTAAAGGATGGAACCATAAGATCAAAAATAGGGGGTATTTGGCTATTAAGTTATATGTTTTGGATAGTAGACTAAGGTTGAACTCCTTAATTTTGTATTACAATGTTGTCCAATTCAACTACAACTTTTCTAACATAAGATCTACCCAAAACTATGAAAAACAAAAAAAGGCACTCAACATACATCTTCCACATTCTAAATATGACAATATAATAAGCCTTTCAATATGGTTATGATTTATCATCCAGGTTTCTCTCCTTTTTTGTGTTATTATCTGCCTTTTGTATTTGCATGAATCTCAGACAAGGTATTAGAGCACAAAGAGAGGAATATAGGGAGACACGATGAAGGAATCTGAGGGGCAATAGAAAACAAAGGAGCCAACGGACCATAACGTGCAAAGAAACAAAGAAAACGTGGGGCAGAGATAGTGAGGATTAAACCAAGATAAGTTATTTTGATTAATAAAAAGGTAGAATATAGTATTAATAAGTTCCTACGGATCATTAGGAAGTATAAAGTTCTTTTTTAAAGTGGCAACAAGGGGAGAGAATACATCAAGGAGAGAAATTCCCTCCCAAGGACATGAGGTTGAGTTGACAGATCTAGGCATCATACTCTAACACGGGTGGAGTTTTGGCACAAACCCGACCTACTGGCACCAACATAAAAAACTTTTTCGGTGGATCAACCGTGCCAAAGACATAGCAAGTTAGATATTCGGCCAAATTGGAGGTTAAAGACATGGAGAAACATAATTATGAAAGCATGTACGTTGGTCACATAAGAGTAATAAAAAGAAGTGCAAACAAAGGCACATGTATGATAGCAAGCAGAAACACACATATAAGTCTGGGTGCAATAGATTACATGCAAACAAAGTCGATGATAGTTGTAGGTGCAACCCTAAATTAAATGCTCATGGGTGGCAAGAGAACAAAGTCCACTTCATAAACATGCACATGATAGTAAGAGTAACAAGGTGCTTGTAATGAGGCCAACGAATAGAACAGGAGTCACAACCACAGAAGGCTCGAAATAGGCCATGAGACACGTCAAAATGTCACACAGGAGTCACATGCACAGGTCACCCAAAACAAGGCATGAAGCAAGCCGCAAAGTTGTAGATACAATGCCACATAATAGAACATGGATAGTAAACCATAACATAAAATTATCCCAACTAAAACAGTACGCAGAGTTAGAAATTGAGATGCAAAGCGAATCACACTGCCATAAAGTCTAAGTAATGAGATTTCTAGATTATGAAAAGATTTTTTTCAGAACATCATTTTTTTCTGGATCAGTTTGATTGGTAGCCAAAAAATTTGCATGTGATTGGTGGTTTAGTTGAGCTAGATTGGTGGTGCAGCAAAATTGATGTGCAATGCATACTAAAGCAACTAATAGTGTTGGGTCGTAACAATGTAACAGAGGTAACCTTATTTGAGATTGAATTTATTCAAAGTTGCTCAAAATATTTTTAAAACATGGCTACCATGTCAAACATCATGTTGGACGCGAGTCAAAACTTTAATGGCCACAAATTTAGTACCAAAAAATAGAGAACTTTAACCATTTTCTTGCATATGTGCCTTTTAGGAATTGTCATGGGCAAAGAGGTGAGGGAGCCCAATGGCCAAGGAGGACTGAAAGATGCAAGAAAGTTGACTTTGGAGTAGGAGGCATTTGATGCTACACACCGTGAAGTTATGATGCTCATTAAATTGTCTGACTGATGATTTGTTACCAAAAGTGCAGGATGATGACGAGAAATACACAAACTGGAAGCAATTGCAAAGATGCAAGAAACATCGAATAAAGGTAGAGCTTTCCTTCCTATAAATACGTTGTTTTCATTTAATATAGAAGGAGAAGATTCCCTTCCCAAACACATTTTAAAAATCAAAGACATTAGAGATCAATTACTGGCCACTGGTAAAAAAGTAGATGAAGACCTTGTTGTTGTTACCTTAACAATTCCCCCACCATCTTTTGAAAACTTTGTTGGAACATTCAATATGACATCAAAATCTATTGATCTTACTTTTGAGCAATTGTGAAATAAATTGCTTAAAAAAGATAGGTTGAAGATGTAGTTTGGCAGTGGCAACGGCAAATAAGTTTCAGAGAGCGCCCTTGCAATCAAATTTAAGAGCAAAATAAAGCAAGGCAAATTGAATGATGGCAATGAATCTCCATGTACAAACAAATATGGAAAATGAAAAAAAGTGTCTTTATTGAAAAACTAGCCATTTAAGTAAAGTTTGTCAAACACAAATGTGGGATAAACATAACAACCAAAGGCCGAAATCTGAAAAGGGGTAGTAATCTGAAAAGGATCAGGGCAATGTTGTCAAGCACAAAGAAGATGACTTTTGCGCCTTTGTAACATCACAAGAGACCGAAAATGTAATAAGTCTGATTGGTATTTTGATTCAAGTGCATCCGTGGCTAATCACAATAATTGGTTTATTGATTTTGTAGAAGATAAAACCAAGTCTGATACAATGAGTTTTTGCGGTGGTTAGGGGTTCTATTTTGAAGGCGAGGGCAATGTAATAAGTCCGATTAGTATTTTGATTCAAGCGCATCCGTGGCTAATCGCAATAATTGATTTATTAATTTTGTAGAAGATAAAACCAAGTCTGATACAATGATTTTTTGCAGTGGTTAGGGGTTCTATTTTGAAGGCAAGAGCAATGTACATATCAATATGAAAGGCAAAACATTGTTCTTCATGGATGTTTTGTATAGTCCTAGTGTGGAAAAAAAAATTCGTTTGGTGATTGAGATTACGAAACATAGCTTACACTTGGATGTCACTTTCCAAGGCGACAAATGTTTTGTAGTTGATAAAAGGAACAAGAAAATTTCAAACAGAATAAAGGAGGGCCTGTATAAGCTAGTTGACAATGAGGCAATATCACACACTTTAGTGGCCAACACTAGAAGAAACAATAGTACATTGTGGCATTAAAGGTATGGTCATTTGAATTTTCTATAAGTTTCCTCTCTAATGAAAGGAAACATGGTGTTTGGCTTACCAAAGATTTAGGAGCAAGAGGTGATATGTGAAGCTTGATTGGTTAAAAAACAGCATCAATTGGCTTTTGAAGAAGGAAAAGCTTGGAGTGGTGAAGCAAGTTCTCAAATTCCTGCACATTAATATATGTGGTCCAATAAGGACAATTCCCATTTTCTACACACTTTCTATTGATTTTCCCAAGAAGATATGGGTGTACATTTTGAAAAAGAAGTCTAAGGTTTTTGTTGAGTTTAGAAATTTCAACATTGTTGTTGAAAAGCAACCCAGTAAATGGATTACAATCCTTCCTACAAATATTGGAGGAGAGTTCTATTCTAACAAGAGCTTGCTGAATTTCGTAAGAGATAGAGAGATTTCAGCCTCAATTTACCACTCCTTACACTCCCCAAAAAAATGGAATTGTAGAATGGAGAAATCATATGTATATAGTCTAAGTGACTAGTTTGAGGCTTTTTGCTAGACCAAGCCTCTTCAAGATCAATATTTTACACTGCATTTGTGGGAGAGCTGTTTAGCAAGCACACAATCATGTAATGCCTCTGCCCAGTAGGTGTTCAACATTGTGTGTGTGTGTGTGT
>ML804053.1:20454-45744 GCA_009831015.1 Picea engelmannii
ATCATTTTGTATTTATTGAAGAAGTAACATTATAAACCATAGCCTTTATTGCAATCATTGACTTCGTCAATAATTACATTTATTTATGCTCATGTGTATCTTATATTGATAGTCATTGACAATTGAAATACTAACCACTGTTTTCACATTTCAGTTTTATCATTGCCTTGTCTCGTAAATAGGTGCCCTTTCAGTGGAATACCTTCTCTTTGACTATTTTCTAGGCAGTAATCTGTGAAGGGAAAGCTTACCTTAACCTTTGAGCCTTAACCCCTTTGTCCTTTTCCTTCAATACCCCATATTACTAGGGACGTCTCCCTAGGGATTAGCCACCCTTAATAGAAAGAGCCCCCCATCGAGGTGACAATGGGTGGGGAAGCTCCTGTTACGCCAGTTTGACTATTGCCTTCAAAGCCACTTAACCTCTCCTACAAACTGAGCGATAACATTTTGGCATCGTTGTTGGGGAACACTTAGTCAACTTTCCTCAACGACAAACCTTTGGTAAGCCTTGCCTCAGAAGTCCTTTCTTACAAGCTTACCTGGTGACTCCACTACATTATTTTCCCCCTATTCTTTGGTAGTTTCAGGGAAACTATCTGGCAACTCCACAAACCAAAAGGAGGTTCAATAACCCTCCTCTAGCTTTCAAAAGGAAGCCTCCTGCTAATTCACCTGTTGTCAAGTCACTTTTTGGAAAGAGACTTCCTTTAAACATGTCCACTTCTCAGACCGGTACTACAAACCCAGTCAATAATCAGAGACAATGGTCATCTAACTTGTTCAAGACTTTAGACATGTCAGCCATACCTGGTTACCCTAGGCAAATGCCACCTAAGTATGAAAATTGGTTGCCTAAGTTTACCGGCATTGATGCTATTAGTGCGGAAGAACACATGAGTAGCTTCTGGGCATTTTTTCAGCTTCACCCCATTGCTGATGACGCTGAAGACTTGGTCATGAAGCTTTTCTCTGCTACCCTTTATGATGTTGCAAGACGTTGGTATCTTGGCCTACCTGATGGAAGAATTAAGACCATGGATGGACTTGAAGAACTCTTCCTCAGAAGGTGGAGCATCAAAGAAGACCCAAACATGATACTCACCCGACTATATGGTATTGCCAAATGTGAAAATGAATCCATAAGAGAGTTTCATACTAGATTTGAAGCCTTACTCCAGTGAATTCCCCAAGCCATCATCCGAAAGATGATTATCTCATACACCTTTATACTAGATCTTTCAATGGCCAGTTAGGGTATCTCCTCAGAGACAAAAATCCTCAATCCATTCAAGAAGCCCAAGAAATTGCAACAATGATTGAAGGGAATCTTCTGTCATCCAAGATTGAGCCTTTTGCCAACCCAAGGGGGAAGATAGATGTCAATCAAAAAATAGTACACAACACCGAGCCTGCTTCAGATCTATGCACAAGTATTAGTAAGCTACAATCTTCAGTTGATAGCATCATGAAGAATCAAGAGGAGATGATGAACCAGATCGTGAGGCTTGAGAAGTCGCAGACCTCCTTTCAAAGGGAAATCAAAATTACAAACCTAAGAATGAAAATGAAATCCCAAATACTTTGGCCTCTGCAAATGTTGTGGATGAAAACCCCTAGTGTCTGGAGTGCAGTGAAGCACATTGGGAGAACGAGTGTCCTTATAATGACAGCCAACAACAAGTTAATAACTTTGACTGTCTCTTAGATGTCCCTCAGATAAACATCACTGATGAAGAACATAAACAAGCCCTGAAGGAAGCAGCACGAGCAGCAAGGTTAGCAATAATCAACAACTTGGATCAAGAATCATGAGAGAAGCTGAAGAAACAGGAAGTCCAAGTGTATTGGAGAAGGAACCCAAGCCAATCTACAAGTGATCAGTCGAAATCTTCTGAAGTTCCTCCTCCTAAGAACCCCAAAGCTGACAAGATTACCCTTGATTTTGATCTTGAAGGAGCTTTGGCAAAAATGCATGTGAATGTTCCTCTGAAGGAAGCCATTAAGATCCCTTCTATTAAAGAACACTTCAACAACTTCTTTTCAGGAACAGCTGAGCTTGTGGACCCCCCAATTATGTTGCAAGCAAATCATTTTAGAATCCACTACGGTGAAAATCTTCCTTTCTTCATTACTCTTGCAATGAACGATAAATATCTCAACAACTGCATGCTGGATATAGGTGCTGGTGCAAATATGATGTCTCTTAAAGTCATGCAGCAGATGGGCCTAAAGGTAACCAGGCCTTATAGGAATGTGTGTGGATTTGAATCCAAAGCTATACCCAGACATGATGTAATTGAAAATATCGAAGTACGATTGAAGGAATTCCCCGAGAAAACAGTCTGAATAGATATTATAGTCGTTGATGTCCTGGATGTGTGGGGAATTCTTTTGTCTAGAAAGTTTGGTGCAATGATAGGCGGGTCCCTTGAGATGGATCTCACTTTTCTGCGATTACCTTTGAAGGATGGGACAACTGGACGATTGCTCAATGTGCCACTAACTGGAACTCATGTACATGATGTTTCCCCTGCTGAGAATGAAGCACAAAAAGATGTGATACAAACTCTTCAAGAATACTCTCCGGAAGATATGCCCTTTACTACGGAAGAATACTTTGACCAGATTGAGTGGCCCAAGAAAGAAGAGTATCAACAACTTCTAGACCAATTCCAAAGAAAAGAAGTAGGGACAGTCAAAATACTGAAAAGGCCAAAGAATGAAGATGATGTGCAAATACATCCGTCCCAACAAGAAACCTTTACTCCAGAAGCCCACCCACCCCCCTCAGTGCAATACACCAGGGTTATTCAAGGAAATGAGAAATGCAAGATTCGAAAATACAAGGAGGGGGAATTAGTATGGATGTGGGATATTCAGAAAGGAGAGCCTACTAATGTAAAGGGAAGTATACAATCATGGCTCGGACCCTTCAAGGTTGGAAGGGAATCAGTATATAATTCTTATTATTTGTCCACCTTAGAAGGAAGAAGGCACCTATTACCCATTAGCGGACGTCTCCTCAAACCCCACCAGGGTGGTGGGACATGATTACACATGTAAGTATGAGTAGGTAGGCACTTTCATGTATTATACCGTATGCATTTATTATTTGTTTCCTTTATATATGCATCTTGATTGTTTTATCTCATATGTATGCTTATATTGTTTTGCGGGGTGGCAATACCACCCCACCTTTTGTTGCTGATGCTTTCTTGTCAAGTGTGAGCAGGTCTACAGATCTATGCCAGAGATTGCTAAGGTTCGCATGCGCTCTACAGTTAGCACATGTCCTCGAGTTGGAGCCAGATGTTATCCCCGATATCTAGGGATAACTAGGAGATCATGTCTCGAGGCCCACAGGTCCTAGACATGGAGTACCGAGAGCAGGATTGACCTGAGCATGGCCTTTGAGGGCCCATCTTCTTCTTCTTCACCAGATTTTTCCTGTCAGCAGCAGCAGCTTCCATCACCACCAACATGTATTTGCATCGGAGAGGACTCTTGCTCCATGAGGTAATTGGTCCAAGGTATCATGGTATGTGTCATGTTTGATCGTTATAACCTTCTTATATATGCATTAGGTTCCTTTCATTTCTGATGATTGCTTGGATCTTACACTAATCCACTTGACCATTGTTGGGGTGATTGATGGGGTGACTTAGCAAGTTGATATTCATGGGTTTTGGTTAGCCACCAAGGGGGATTTGCAGAGCCATCGTCCGTTCCCACCATTTTATCATATTTACATCTTATACCCCGCACATCCATCCCATTCCCCTAATTCGGCCATTAGGATGACCTTTGAGGGTTACACTTTGTCTAGTGGAAAGAAGGGGATAAAGGCCCAGGGGGTAAAAGCAGCTGGTAAAAGATAAAATCCATAGGAAATAAAACCTAGAGATGCTTCGCCCAGGGCATCCCCGAGAAGGCAATAAAAATCCTCTCGATAAGAAACTGAAGGGACCCTAAGAAAAATAATAAAACAAGACCTAACCAAGAGGATGGGAGGTCTCATCATGATCCGACCCATTATGTTCATAGGTATCCAACAGTATGACATTGCCATCATCTGGTCACCACGCCAGGGAAATGACCTTTGGTTTCATGGCCAAGGGAAAGGGGGTCTCATCATGAGCCATCCTTATCATCTCTATGAAGATACCAGTGGGTAACACTGTCAGCTCTGGTCACCAAGCCAAGGCAGTGTCCTCTGGTTAGACCTTGAAGTAAAAAAAGAAAGAAAAACAATAAAATAAAAGATAAAGGCAATAAAGGGCTTGGAAAAAATGCATCCATGATGGGTACAGCTCGCCTCCTACAAAGGCACCCACAGACAACACCTGCCCTTGGTCTTACTATGACTGGACATCCCTAAAACCATATCACCTCATAAAATAGGGCTTGAATGATCTTCTGAGGAAACTTTCCATCTCTTGTGGGTCTTAGCCCAATAGGTTATTCTGTCAGTTTCTTCAACTTTGTATAGTAGATCTGTGTAATTTCTTTGAGCTCTTAGATGATATGTTAGGGATTTCATGCATTTATTTGATAACTTTAATGATGAAATATGATTTTCATTGCTATGATCCTGAGGACTAATGAGCCCATGGAGGGCATAGTCTTTGATGGGCAGGACCATACCCGGCGGTGATGGAAGTTGTTGCTGCTGACAGGACAAATCTGGTGAAGAAGAAGAAGATGGGCCCTCAAAGGCCATGCTCTGGTCAATCCTACTCTCGGTACTCCATGTCTAGGACCTGTGGGCCTCGAGACATGATCTCCTAGTTATCCCTAGATATCAGGGATAACATGACCCAACTAGTAGGGTCCGAGCCATAAAATTTGGTTACATCCACCCATGGAAGGTGTATGTCCCGTTGAAAGTGATGGGATTGAAAGGAATGGGAAGAAGTTTCACCTTCAATATTTTTATGTGCATCAGTAAAAGAGTCATTGGTAGGGATCTTGAGTTTGGTGCAGAGTGATGCAAAGACAGATTCAAGCTGGGTGGTCAGTGCATGTTTGACTTCCGCCATTACAGACTACACGGCTACATTTACGGATGCATTGATGGATGCATCATGGGAGGCAATAGTAGCACTGAGTTGTTTCACTTCTTGTTGGGTCTCGAGGAAACCAGATTGCAAGGTGTTGAAGCGAGACACTAGTTCTTGGCTACGGGTATGGGCCATGAGGATGGGTGAACTGAAAAGGGAGCGAGCGGGGTCAAAAATGTTTGTAGAAAAATGATATGGATGAATGTGATAAGGGAGAATAGATGAATCTAATGGAATAGGTCTCAAATAATGGTGAATTAAATTTCCAGACTTTTTTTTTTTTTTTACAGCTGCGGGGTTATACTTTGGTCTGAAGAATGTTGCAGTGTTGAAATCCCCAAATTCTGAACCAGAGAGAAATGTGTATTTACTTAGCAACCCGAACACAGATGCGCGGGAATAGATCTCGCCGGTTTAATTTGTTTA
This sequence comes from Picea engelmannii, assembly GCA_009831015.1. Taxonomy (NCBI): domain Eukaryota; kingdom Viridiplantae; phylum Streptophyta; class Pinopsida; order Pinales; family Pinaceae; genus Picea; species Picea engelmannii. The sequence goes on from ML804053.1 coordinate 25,944, forward strand.
TGTTTATGTTTATGTTCCCCAAGGGTTAGGTATTCAAGGGTTCTACAGACAAGGGTTTTCCCTGTGCTATAGCTCTCTGATATACGTGTGGGGTCCAACAGTATTACTCGTCCCAATATCTCAGGGAACTAACTAAGGAGGATAGACCGTACCCTTAATCGTACTACCCGACTACTCAAGTACTAGAGAGTATCTTCCCGAGTGTTGTTCTCGGTGACACTATAGCAGTCCGACGGCCGATAGGTTTATCTAAAGAGGGCTTCAGGAAATCTAGGTCGATCCATACACAGGTGTTGTCTGATGCACTACCACTCGAAGGGGTACCAACAGGGGTTACAAGGGTGGCCAACAGATGTGCGCTTAAGAACCACTTGTATTTCCTGCGTGTATGATTCCCTCAACCACGAGTTTATGCACGTAATGATAGATCTTTGTGGCTTAAAGACGTCGAAATACGTCTCTACCCTGAAAAAAAAATACCCATAATTTCTTCCAAGGAAAGTGCTCTGATACCACTTGCAAGATACCAGATATATAAAATATGCATAATAGAAATAAAATGCTAGAAATGGCAGAATAACAGTAAAATATCCAGCATAATCTTCACAATACACAGAAATGATATAACAATAGCAATAGAAATAACACTTTGATTCAGAAAGCAATGTTCACAGGCCTCTTTGAGGGGGCAACCTCCAATCGAGCAGTAGTCTATTACAATAATCTCCAAGCTAGGTTTCTCATACCCTCGACCCTTATTTATACTAAATATATCTATTAAGAGAAGCATCTAGAGGAAGATCCTTCTAGAAGCAGAAGCTTCTATTAGGTCTTCTTACATCTGCCTTATTATATTTTATTGAAAGGCCTTATTAATATTGAACTTTATTACATCCGAATACATTGATCTACCTATGTGCAGGTTAGGACCTTAACATTAAACTTACATCGAAGGACGTTACCATTGTGTGTTTTCTCAACCACATTTGCATACCTTATCCACCAACCTTGTGACAGTTTGCTTCTGCATCTTAACACCTTTGGCCGCTGGAGGATTTTTCCCGAGTATTATTTTACCAGAACATCAGTCTTGTCCTTGTGTCTTGAGCTTGTATGTTTGCAATACTCGTTTCTCCATTGTAACGTAATATTCCTTTATTCTTTTTCCAAAATTATCGAAAAGAACAAAAAAATCAAATATACCCCAAAAAGAGGATGGGAAAGGTATTTTCTTTATTGGCAGCATAATGAGTCGTCCTTGGATAAAGCACATCTATCCATTTGTTCATCATACTATGGGATGTAGTACGACCTTAGGAATATTTTCTCGCTATCTAGAGTTGTGTCCTCCACCGTTTGGTTATTCTTCCAAACATATGGAGAGTTTGCATTGCCTCCTGCTTCGTAGACTTATGATTAACATATATGCTACCTAAGTCTCATCACTTGTCATGCTATTGTCCATGGGAAGTTTGTCACTAAGCCTGAGTCGGCCCCTCTGCAATATGTCTCTTGTGCGCATACCCAGCCATCCTGAACACCCAATCAAGTCCTTGTTCGAAATCATTGAAGCCTTCAGTCTGATCATCAAGATTATCAATTTTGTCCATGACTGACGAGCCATCGAAGACCTCTGGGTAGTGTATTCGTACACTCATATTACACTCCTACCCGAGTTTTGAAGATTTTGAATTTGTTGCTCGAGCTTTGAAGCCCTCATCTCTAGCCATCAGGCCTTATTAGCTTCTACGAAGATGGATACTTTGCATCTATATCTTTTTTATTTTGAGATGTAGATCCGTTGTGTACTATTCACGGCTACACTTTATATAGTTATATGACATGGATCTACAGTGTATTTGATTGGTATCCATGCGTTCTATTTTATCCCGAGCATGGGTATGCCTGCCTCGATGAGACATTTGCTATTTTGCAGACAGAACCTCCCGGTTCCTGATCCTTGGGCTCAATCGTTCGATACATCAGTAAAGATTGGTAATGTATTTCGGCCATCAAATGCTCTTCTGACCTCACACATTAGGGTGCATCTGTTATAACCCTAAATTGCACCACACATGCTTACCTAGCATTAGGCCAACTCATATCCCTTCTTTGCCAAAAACTACTGAACAACTCTTCTAAAAACTCCATTTTTAAAAGTCCATGCTAGCAAGCCCACTACAACCCACGTGGATCTACAGTGTCCATGCTAGCAGGCCCACTACAGCCTGCTTGTACCTTCATAATCATGAAAAAAGGAAAGTTGTCGACAGAACAAAAAGCTATGCGTTAGTTAACTGAAACTCCCAGCCATGCATGGCCGAGGGTTCGTCCAAAACTCTAGCTCTTTCTAGCCTATAAAAGAAGGAGTAGGGGTACCATTTGGAGGAGGAAAAAACATAGCAAAGAAAATCTTCCCATTTACGTAATCCATTGTCCCAACCCTTTAGCCTTTCCTCATGCCAAAGGAGATTTAATGCAAAGCAGTTGAAGGACAGAAGATGAGGAGCCCAGGATCAGGTTCAAGGAGCGGTGGTCGATCTTAGCTTTTGTAAGTTGATTCACTTTCAATAATAAAAAGAATAATTTTCCCGTCCCAATGCATGAATTGTCTATGATTTGATTTATTTATGCTTGATTTCTAGCCCTTGAGTATAGAAGTAGCATGCATGCATAGTTGTTGGTTGTCTTGAGTGCAGGTCATCTATGGAAGGAACAGTGCAAGAAAGTAGTCAAGCACAACAGAGGATCTACATCGAACACCGGTAATAAGGTAGGTGGTCCTTTTCCTTGTATTTACTGTGAAAAAGGGGTTTAAATCTTGGGTTGTAGGTAAAAAAGTAGTTTCTATTCGTTCAAAATATGCATGCAAGTCTAACCCTAGTTTGCTAGTCCGTAGGGTGTTTTTCCCAATGACACTTGGGTAGGTTAGTTCTTTCGTAATAACTTCTTGAGGTCAACTACAAAACTAGTGACATGCGAGGTGCACTACGCCACTCTGGATAGAAGCTACCTTGTAGCCTTGCATTCCCTTCTTGACATTGCCATAAGTGTCCTTGATCTTCTATGTTAGAGCACGATCCATGGTGTTTCCTGGGTAAAAATCTTATGGATTAGGTCCTTGCATACTCAAGCCTATGATCCGATTGCTCAACATCAGATCAACTATTATACAATGGTTTAGCCACAAATAGCCACCATGGTAACAAGATAGCAGCAGCTTGACATAGGCATTCACCTCCTGATGTCTTCTGAAGTGGGGAATCTTCATGACGTTCAGCAAGGTGGACTACATGACGTTATGGGTCCATTGTTGAGGGGTGATCTTCGAATTCCTCCCCTTAGTTTTGGTCAGGTACTTATGTGGGGCGAGGATGTTGTAGACTTTGCAATCTCCAAGGTTGAAGTCGCTAAACTTCAACACTGCAATCTTATCTTGGTTTTCTCAAACTGCGTGGATCCCCTTAGGGAGTTACACCATAACCAAGGTGTATTTGAAATCTATGGGCACGCTGTCTTAATTTACTACACGAATCAGAGGTGGTATATAGGCGGGTAATATGGTCGGGATCAATTTTTCATTCTCTAGATCATCCCTGTACTTGGTTCACTTTTCATCTGATGGTTGGGATGGTCCAGGTCCACGAGCAGTGGACAGAGAGGCTGGAATTCCTCTCATCGATGATGCTTGTACACCTATAGACATCGACATGAATCTTTCAGTCATGAGGTTGATCAGAACTTCTTCAACATCTTTCTCTACAACACTCAACTCAACTCACATACACACTCAGGGTTAACAATCTCAGGTTCAAGGTTTAACTTACACACAGTAATGGGATAGAGAGAAAGAGCGTGATGATCACTGTGAAAAATCAACTTAGTCTGCTGGCTCAAACTCTCAATTGGAAAAAGTGTTCTATATGCATCGCACAATGGGATAAATAGGTAACTCAACAATGGTTCGCTTGCAATGGGTATGAAGCCTTCATTAACTATGTTATGTATGTTATGGCGTGGTCCCAACGGTTGGATGGCGAGTTGTCTGTCCATAAATGTCTTTCTATCCATTCGAAGCATTGGTCTAATGGTTATAATTTCCTCAACGGCTATATTGCTTCACCATGGTGAAGTGCCATGTGTTGTTGTCCTGATATCCCAGTGAAGCTCCAATTTTGCAATTTTTCCTTCTGCGAGGTTCCCTCTGGAACCTTCTGCAACTTATCGATCTTATCTCTCTTCTTACTTAGCTTTCTATCCTTTTTTCTAGTGAGATTCATCTCATTATGCCCTTTTCTGTTCTGATACATATCTCCTTTTGGCATAGTTACTTCGTGCTGTTGAGATTCTTTCCTAAGATTCGATGGTGATCCTTCTTCTTTATCTAGAATAGGTACTTCAATATTCTGTGGGTCTTCTAGTGTTCTTGCAACTTCGACATCTGGGTCTCTGGTGTTAAATAGCTTCGATCTGTTCTTCTGTTCTTCAATCAAGTGGGCGATCCTTCTATTCATGAATTCTTTTAACTCTTTCTTCTTCTTCTCTAAAAATTTTTATTCTTCTTGCCTTCTGGTGTGATCTCTTTTAATCCAAGGTTTTCCTAGTAACATGGTAAATGGGGCGTTGTTCTCAATAAATTTAACAATCTCGAAATCCTCCTCTGTCAAAGTTTCATTGGCATTCATAGGTATATGGGTGAGATTTCCACATAGGTTTATCAACTTTCCTTTGAACAGTCCTATTCCTCCTAATGAAGGAATCATAGCATGCCTTCCTATAGCTTCCCAAGTTCTCTCTGTCATAATATTCACCTGTGTTTCCTCATCTAGAACACTGTCAATGTCAAAGTCTCCTATTCTTACTTCAATGCATTCATTTTCTTTGAATATCTTTGATAACCTGACATGTCGGTGGTCACTCAGGGTTTCTTTCATCTGTATCAATACTATTTCTGATTTTTTCTGGGATTCTGTCATAATCTTAGTTTTTGGATCTACCTTAGGGTTTTATTGGTTCATGTTCATTTCTTCAAGCTTAGCAATCATTCTAGGACAATCTAATACTTCATGGTCCATAGCTTTACAACAAAGACAACTAGGTCTCCTCCTAGGGCATTCCTTAGCAAGATGTCCCGGTCTTCTGCAACTGTAACAGAGGGTTAATCCTCTCTTCCTTTTAAATGATCCCCAACCTTTCCTTTACTGCGTGCTAGGATCATGGTATCTAACCTTCAAAAATTTCTTTCTAGGGTCCTGCATACACTTATTAGTCCAAACATTCTTTCTATGCATAGGTATAACATATTTTTCACTATTCTTATCAGATCTACTCATATCAAATCTTCTTTCATCTATTAATACCCTAGTTTTCAAGCTAGGATAGAATCTATCAAACATACCTAGATCCATACTTTAGAAACAAAATTTTCCACTTATCTTACTTCTACAGAGCACAAAGCTTTCAGATCTAGAACTTTTCAATATTTTTACCTTTATTAGAGCACAGAGATTTAAGATCTTATCTCTTTTAATCAATAATTCTCACTTTTACCTTTCTCAGAGCACAAAGCTTTTAGATATTACCTCTTTTAATCAAGAATTCTAACTTTTACCTTTCTCAGAGAACAAAGCTTTCAGATCTTACCTCTTTTATTCAGATCAGACTTCTTTTCTTGGCACAGAGCTTGCCAAACTAAGTAAAGTTCTACACACTAGAGAAACAGATCTATGCACAGAGATTTCACAATTTCAGGTCAGATCTTTGTACAAATATTCTTCTTCCTCAATTCCTAGCAATCACAGCTTCAGGTCTTGACAACTGAACCATTTGTTGGCATAGGGGCAGACCCAGGGTTCAACTATACAACAACACACCAACAAAACCCTAACTATCGACCCTTTTAGCTACACCTGCGAAGCAGATGAAGTCTCACCCGAGGTAGAGGCAGGGGTGGTTGCAGGACTGAGGTGTCTGCAACCTTAGCTGGGATGCAGATCTGTTATTACAATACTTAATAGAGCACTTAGCACCATCAATTCGTTATTATTTAACCAATATCTACTCCGCAAGGAAAATAGAGCATCATAACATTCACCTAGATCTAATGTATATAAGAACTTAGCATAAGGAATTAGATCAGATCTAGCAGATTCATCAAATGCACAAAGCATAAACAGATCTATCTATATATATCAAAGCACTTAGCAAATAACACATAAATACATCAGAACATCACACAGAGCAGAATAACACAATATTTACGTGGTTCACCCCCACCCTAGGGTTACATCCACCAACTCTTCTTATTATTATCTTCAATCAGTCATCTACATGCACAAAGCCACAAAAACCCTACTTCGCATAGGACATGAGATCTGTGTGCACCTCGCCAGATCCTCCTTCCCCGAGATAGTTCTAGCACAAAGCCTTTCATAGTCAGTTACAACCACTTGCACTTAGCTCTACAGTTTCTCAAAATATGCACAAAGAATCTACAAACCAAACTTGCACTTAGCACTTTGCTTATTGGCCTCCTACTTACATCGCCTAGCTACTTATTTATATTTTACAAAATAGGCCTAAACATGGGTAAACCGATGGGCCGACATCCCATACCCATTACATATTCCCAAATCCCAAAAATCACCCAAAAAGGGGCCAATATCCCATGATCTCTACTTCATCTTGTGATCCACCTTCGACAGGTTGTTGAAGTCCCAAAATAGGTCAAACATTGACCAAGGATCTCCCAAAACTTGGTCAAGGGCCAACACCCTCCAAGGATCTCAGGTAAAAATATCATGATAAGTAAATCAAGCGAATAAATGAGCCACTTAAGCATGTTCATCAAATATTATTGCATCAAACAATTAAGTGCTCAAATACATTATGCGACTTTTTAAGATTGAATAAGGGAGGGTTGATGAGGTGTTCTATTGGGTAGATATTTCCCTAGGTCAAGGAGAGTTTCCAAGAGATCCCTCTCTAAGAAATGTAAAGTGGGTAAAGTGGTTAAGGTTCAAGACTGAATGGGCATGGGGTTCATGACATACAAGGGGTTTTAGTGTCTCATTCATGGGTGCCTTTGTAGAGGGTGCGTGGTACCTTCGTTCGCATTGCACTTTTTCCAAGTCCATTAATTTTCCATTCTTTCATTCTTTCATTATTTCATTATTTCATAAATTCAAGGAAATGTTTAAGACCACTACCCTTGCGTGGTGTCCAGACAATGGTAGTTTCATCCATAAACACACAGTGGAAATGAGAAGGTTGGCTCATGATGAGACCTTGTTTATCTCAGCCATGCAACAGAGAGCCATTACCTTGGATTGGTGACCAGAAGATGGTAATTTCATACCACTAAATATTCATGGACATGATAGGTCGGCTCGTGATGAGACCTCCTATCCTCCAACTAACCTTTTAAGCATTCTTAATCATATTTTATTTTGGGTCCCCCTTCTCTTACATATAATCATTTCATTACTTTCTTGGGTGATCCCTGGGAGAATGATCTAGAAGGTTCATACATAGTATTTTATATTTTATGCAACATCAATCCCTCTAGGTCTTCATCCCCTTCTTCCCATAGAATGAGGGACAACCCCTTCTTGGGTCAGTACACCCTAAAATCCTAAGAGATAAGGAAATGGGGGGGGAATATCTATGGAGAGTAGTAAGTATGGTCGGGAACAGTGTGATGGTTCTTTAATGGAGTTCCTAGTAGAAAACCCATCCCCAAGGAAGACCACTCACTAGGGAACAACGTCAACCACCAAGGTGAAGCAGGGAAAAAGGAATAATGTCCAAGCATATATTATTAAATCTAAATTAGTCTAAGATACATCATACTCAAATGCCTAAAATATTTAAATGAAACTCACCATAAATACCTTACTTGTACCTCATTGAGAAAGGACCATTGCCTTCCGGAAGCCAGCTAGTGTGGTGGATGCCATCTGAAAATATGTGACCTCTATGGTGGTGAGAAGGGTCTCCATTTGTGCAAAAGGATACTTCTAATCATGTGGTCTCTCAACACTCCATATCTGCAACCTGAGGGCCTTAAGACATAATCTCCTTAGTTATCCACAAAATGGGGATAACAGTTCTAATATCAACAGGTACATCAAGCCTAAAATACTATGTGAACTACTATAGTTCTATTTTTTATGTTTTTATTTTGGCAGCACAAATTTGGTGATCCACCAAAAAAAATTTAACTCTAATTTGAAGGGTATGCTCTACTATGAAAAGTGGTTTGCAAATAAAAACATTTTTTTTTGCATAGCAGCAATTGCAATTGCACCATAAAATAAAAGAAATTCGAACGAATCAAATGAAATTTCTAGCAATCAAATAAAATTCCGAGTGACTAATGGAAGCACCCAGCCAAGTGAGAAATGGCCCGGGCAAGTGGAAAAACATCCCACGCAATTAGAATTCAACCCAGGAAAGTGGGAAAATGTCCCAACAATTGGAACTCAACCCAAGCAAGTGGAAAACATCCCAGACAATTAGAACTCAACCCAAGCAAGTAGGAAAATTCCCCAACAATTGGAACATGGCCCAATTGTTTGTTACTTCTTGGGATGACCCAGGTTCTGGTCTCTTACAGGTTTCCAACAAAACCCTCAAACTATTGGCTCTCTTGGTAAACCAGAAGGAAACGTTGCGCATAGGGTGCACAACGCAGTCTCACTAGAGATAGATTTTATGGGGGACTATAATACTCAGGTGTCTGCAGTCTATGAATGAGTGGGGATTGTGGTTGGCTTCTTTTTTTCCTTATGCGTTATCCTTGTTAATTATTCATGTACTTCTATGATTCATTCATCTTTAAACCTATGCATGCATGTTGATATAACTACTTTAACCATTCATTCTTGAGCTAATTATTAACACAAAAGCAAATCATTCATTAACAATCACATAGAACACAAGGTTTACCATGGTTCATCCCCTCCTGGGGCTACATCCACAAAGATCTCGCATCTCTACTCTTTTATTTATTTTGTTGTAAAATATTGCATTGCATGCATTAGACTTAGTAATACAATCAAAATGAGGGTAAATACCCTCTATGAGGCTGACTAGATCACACCAAGCTCCTTAGCCTGTGACCTAAACCTCAAAACTTAGCTTATTTCACTCTACCATAAAAATTATTACATCAATAGCTTCCCAACCAACTAACTCTCAAGACTTAATAGACCAAAATTCCAACCTAGGCCTCCTAGGTCCTTATTTATGCTCCTTTATAGGCTTATATTCGTTAAAAATTTTCTCAACAACCCTAACCCTATCATGATGTTATCAGACAAATCGGTAAGTGTAGACACAAACTAATCTCTCTAGTTTTACCACAAAACTAGAACAAAACAAACAATACACTAAACTTTAATTAGATTTCAGATATCAAATAAGAAGAGGATCCAAAACATACCTTTTAAATGTTGTATACTCAACCTCGCCAATTTGATTCTAGCTCCATCGTAAGGCTTATGAAGAAGTATCTGCAAATAAACACAAGACAACGAGGACAAGAATAACAGAGACTATTCAATATGAAACTATGTACATGATCAAGGAATCATACAATATGGACAAATAGTGTTCATATAGGAAAGAAAAATTATATATGCATTAAAGAATGTGGAAAAAATATACAACCAGATGCCTTGATGTTGTCAGGTTCCTTCCAATAGTTCCTTGCTTCCCACACACTTCTTCTCCAACAACTTCTGAGACTGTAAGTTTGAATATACTAACAATCTATCTTGACAATATAAATCAAAGGCCTATCATAAGCCCTTCAGCTGGGAATTCTCAAACCAAAATTATACTAACTCATTAGCCATTCTCTGAAGCTTGCCCCAAAAAAACTATTTTAAAATTTTAATTTCCCCATGCGAACTCCCCTCCTTTTATAAGCTGAAAAGGATAGGTTGAGGAGGTTAGGATGATCCCATGAGATCAGGGATACGACTCAAATCCAAACCGATTGGAGGTCACCTCACCCTCGAAGCTTATATTCTATAAGCTTCATGAAGCTTCTCTTTTTCCTTCGTATGGGTGATCGTCGCACCCTTAACACTGAGCAAACTGTGACAATGTTGCAGGACACTATGGTGAAACCTACGTCGATCCTAGATCATCACACCCTTAACACTGAGCAAGATGTGACGATCCTTCTTTATACGTTTTTTTACAAAGGAAAAGATAATTTCATCTCTCTCGGAAATTTTATCTTCATTCTTCTTCAGGGATTAAGGCAATTGATCCTTCTAAAGACAAAGGATAGGTGTACATCATTAATGGTCATAGGGGTGAAGAAAATAATGTGTAATAGTAAGCCCCCCAAAGTATGAAGTTAGAACAAAGTGATAACTAAAATACTTTGTCGAGTGTGTGTCGGGAACAAGGAACACATCGGTCGGAAACCTCCCAACAAACAAGGAAATACAGTACAATAATATATCATCACTGAGGTAGGCATTCCCATACTCAGAATACAAATGAATCAAAGAATAAATGCCGACATGCAAAGATCCATGTCAAGTAAGATAGGTCATGGCCACCAAACATACACTATGGATCCATACCATTATGACTCAAATTTAAACATAGCCACCAAAAATACACTGTGTATCTATATGTTAAAGACTCAAATTTGAACATAGACATGAGACATACACAATGGATCTATGTGACAGTACAATCTGAATATACTCCAATGCAACCTGAATGTGTTATAAAAGATCTAGGGTCTTCATCTCCACCACTCTATAGTATGAATCTAACCATGAAAATACATTTGTTGAAGTCCAACATGGTAGAAACTACTTGATTACCGGTCATTAGTGTATACCGTTAACAAGTGTGAGGTAAATCACCATTAATATCAATGAATCCCAAGGTACACTAGTACAATCCAACAAATGTGAATCAATGAGCTAAGGTCGAACACTCGGTGGAATCTTCTGATCAGGGGTAAATGATGAAAACCCATTGTTGAAAGTGAAGAAACTTTCCATTGAGGCATGCAAGTTCCAAGGCACTGATTAGTTTCTAAGTCTAATTCCTGGATAGCATGTTGAAGTCGATAGGAAAAGACTCATCACAGGAGGGCCTTAATGTATCACCCATCAATGACATGAAATGGGTAAAATTATTTGAAGTAGATCAAAGTAACAAGTGATTTAGGACTGACTTGGGGATGGTTGACACAATATAAGGATTAAGGACTGCAGAAATGGTCAATGCAATAGAAGGCTTTCTGGGTTGAACTTCTCTTTGAACATATTGATGACATGACAAATGTCTTGGAAACATTGACTCAACAACAGGAATCATAGACCACTTTGTAATCTTATAAAGGAGTATGATCAAGAGACAAGTGGATTTTCCAACCTAAACACAAAGCGAGTGAAAGGGTGTCATGTTCAAAAGCGACTCACTTCCATTGAATATAGGTTTAAACACATTTCTTTCCCAATTTTTCCCCCACCATTTCTGGCGAGTACCTCTTTATTTTTACACAAGCTTGAGGATAACATATGCTTGAACTGTAAGCTCATCCTTTGGATGAGTCCCCCAGAGTATATTTAACGAACACTAGGAAGGAGTGGTTTGGTCCCATATGGGACTTTCAATATTTGTTTTACGAGTTCAAAGAAAGAAAACTCAATGGTCTTTTCATATTTATGGAGTTTGAAAAGAACTTAAAGACAACTCCATAAATTTTTCATATTGTTCCTTTTTCATAAAATAGTCTGATGAGACCAAAAAAGAGATAAACTACCGCTCAACAGACATTTTCTTCAAATTCTTTAATGAGTGTGAAAAGAACAAGATTTTTCAACAATATTTTCATGTTTAGAGAGTGTTGTCGTCCTAATACACACTTGCAAATGTGAGCAAAGTCTAGCTCACTTAGTGTGTCCTTGGAGGCACAATGCCTAGGTTCACAGTCCACACTGTCACCTTGGCTGGAACCTCTTCCTTCTAGGCTTACTCCTAGGGAAGCTAAAGGGGGTAGACCCTAGTTACTAGATTTGATTTAACTTTGAAGTTCTAGGAGTTGGTTTTAAATTGTTAGAAGGCTTGGGAGAAAACTAACCTAAGATGCTAAAGCAGCAAATGCAAAGTGCAAGATTAAATGACAAGAAGCCCTTTCCCTAAGTCAACTATGACTAGTGCCTAAGGTTGGGCAAGGGGTCAACTAAGTTTGAGGGTGGTTCAATTACAAAAATATCACAAGTAAAATGATTTGAAATTGTTCCACAAACAAGAATAAGATTACTTACACAATGAAATATAAGTGTTACAAAGATACAAAATGATACACAAGATACAAATTAACAAGATATACAATGATGCAAAGAGTGAGAGTTTAGGAGATATTCAACTCAATATCAATCACATAAGCCAAGCATGCCCCAATAGCACTTACTTTATTGGACTTCTTTTCAATGACAACCACTAAAGTACTCAAGATTGAAGAAGATGGTGCCTCCCCAAGTGGGATACTCAACTTCTTCTTGAATCTCGCCATAAAAGCATAAACAAAGATATGAATATAGGAAGCTTCAATGCTCATGAAAATTTAAAACATTTAGAAAGACAAACCATAAGATTGCATTAAAGATTTGTAGACATGAAAGTACTTGCAATGTGTGTTCCTAAACATTCATCTAAGATCCCCCAACACACATGGATAGTCTATGCAACTAGGTGGTTAGGAGTTTCCTAAAAATTAAGTAAATTTTATTTTTCCCTCCCCCTAACTATGTTTGGAGCCTTAAAACTCCTCCTCCTATAGCCAAATAACTGTCGGGTGCTCAAGATAGTAAGGCAACGAGGCCCATCCTAGCTTCCACGGTCAGCCCTGACAGTAAGAGTACTTCTTGGAAAGGACACCCACCTAGAGCGTCACAGGACGGTCCCCCGCCACTTCCTTTCGTTGTTTTCCTCAAACCCGTTTTAGATGGTGGAGATGGCTAAATTAGGCTATCCTAAATTGTCTAAAAGATTATTATGACTCGTGGGTGAGTCCTTAGGTGTATTTGAAGTGTTTTAGAAGTATTTTAAGTGTCCGAAAAGTGTGATTTAGGCCCAAAACTGAAACTGCAAAGTGTTTGAAATGATGTGTTGTGAAAGTAAAGATTTAGACCATAAACACATGAACATGAATTTAATATATCATAAGATAAACATGATTAACACATCTGTATCATTCATCATCCATAACATGTAACTTTGCAAGGAAATGAAGCAAGGGAAAGAACAACTTGCCAACAATTATAGGAAATGAAGAAATTTAAAACCACTTAACCATGTATGTTATTGCATATATCAAATGTGTTAAGTGAAATAGAGACTTGCTGAAATAAAGATCTAGGTCCTACAGCATTCACATATCCATGAACAAGAATGAAAGTATGAGAGTTATGAATGCCCAAGAAATAAGATTGCTTTAAGATATAAATTTAACCATGTAATCTATCTCATCTAATGCACCATGCTTAAAGTGTAAAATATTTGCAAGAAGAAAACTCAAAGCATGTAAATGTAAATATGCCTTAAGGGTTTAAACTAAGATGATATGATAAAGATGATTATTCTAGAGCATACTAATCCATTTGAAACATATAAACCATCACATATCTATAGCATCTTAGCCATACGATTTTGGGGGTGACTCTCCCAAGGTGTAGGCAATTACTTATTAAGCAAACTTTAAAAAATGAACAAACCACTCACAATGGCACAAGGTGGAGGCAAGCCTACCAATTTTGTGCCAAAGAGGGTTGGAAAATGAAATAATTAGATGAAATCTAAAATCTAACCCAACGATTTTGGTGGGTTGGCTTGACCAATCACTCTCCCAAGGTGTAGGCAACTAAAAATTTCTGAAATGAAAGAGGAGGTTAAAGAGATAGCTACCAATCCCCTAGATGGGTTTTCTAGTGTTGTGTGGTTCTCTTGATGTATCCAAGCCTCTCCAAATCAGATCTAATATACCTACAAAAATAACAAGGTTTCCCTTGCTAGGAGAGCTACACACAACAATACAAGCTTGGAAAAATTTCGTTTTTTTAGGGAAAAATTTTGCCTTGGAAATTTTATGAAAAATTTTAAGTTTTTGTGACCATAAGACTAAGTATGCTAGCTGAAATATGGGCTGCAATAGAAATATAAGAAGAAGAAGCAATATGAGAAGCTTGCTTGGAGTGTATGAGAGTCTCAAAGAATAGACTTTTACCCAAGGCACATCTAATGAAACCCTTGAGGTTCAACCTGCAAAAAACTCAACACAATAGCATGCATACAATGGGTAATATGGAGGGTTAAGCTAACAAGTGAAATACTTGCACATTATCTAGCTAACCACATATATAGATTCACAAGAATACTCTTTGCAAAACCTACTCAAATAAAATACTTTACCTAAGATCCATTCATACATGCATCATATCAAATTGAAAAAATTATACCTCATATGTTTGCAAGATCCAAAATACTTGTAGATCTTCCCAAAATATCCTCCAAAGTTTCCTTTATTATTGCTTCAAGAAGAGGGGTGTTGGAGAAATACTTACTCCAAACCCTAGAGCCAAAGAGTGAAATGATGGAGCAATGAGAGAGAGAGAGAGAGAGTGGAAAATCAAGTAGCATAACAATAGCTCAAGATATGGTGAGTTGAGAGTGAGAAATGAGATCTATTTATACTTGGAGAGACAAACCTACCTCTCTTGGATCAATGCCAAGTGTCCACCACCAAGAATAAGAGTAGATCTCAAGGCTAGGGCACACCATCTAGGGTTTGAAAGCTAGATCTAGGGTGTAGAAAAATGTAGGAGATGTTGGGATCAAACAAAGAGGTGTGGGAGGCCTTGGGATTGATGCCAAGGAAGGTGAGAGGTATCAAATAATTAAAAAAAAATCATTTGTGGAGTTTCTAGAAGAGGGGGGCGTAACTCCTCTTGGAGGGGGCAAAAAAAAGGTGAAAATGAAGGAATGGAGGGGGATTAATGAAATAAAAGGAGTGGGATCATCCTAGGAGGTGATGTGGGGGTCAAAGGGAGTCATAACTTATGAGAGGGGGCCCCAAATAAGTCACAACAACCTCCACCAAGGAAAAATGTCAATCCCCCTAAGGGGGCATGATTTTTTAGTGTAGAAGGTGGGTAAGGGGTTAGAATAGGTTGGAAAAGGTTCGGAGGGTTATGTTATGCTTAGGGAGGCTCTCTCTAACCATCATTTCAACATTTCAGATCATCTAACTCATTATTACAATTATTGACATTTCGGCAATGTCATACTTAGCAATTAAAATTGTTGTTTTAACTGACTGACACTCCGGGTGGACAAACACATAGCAAAACTTGTCTGACTGAGCTGAAACTTGGTCCATGGGTGTAGGGGGTGTTATTCCATTTATTTTGAGCACAAATACCCTATCAAAAGTCCAAGGACCTATTTTTTACAATAATTGTTCAAAAACATTTAATTAATTAAATAATTAAAATCCCAACCTTAGGAAAATTAATTAAATTTAATTAATTAAAAAAAACCTATCTAGACTCGACGAAATTCCACGAAAATTTCTACAATGTCTAACATGGTCATTTACATTATTCCTAAACAATAGTTACCAAAGGATGAGACCATTAGAACGTCGTTCACCACTTTGGAGGAATTATTGCAAGTGTGAGGGAAAAACTCATGGGAAATCAACCAGGCTAAAAAGCCCAGTTGACAACCTGAGGATAAAAAACCCTCGATGAAAAGAACTCTCCCAATGAAAACATCCCAAGGTACCTGACCCAACTATGATCCATGCAGACTTATTACATTATTAACCCATGCAGGGGTGCGGAAATTTCGTTTACAAAATTTTGTGTTGGAGGCATAAAATGCCCAGTAGAACCAAATTGTCTTCAACATACTTGCATCTGATGATGCACATCTTCATGGCACATGAGTTGATCCCCTAGTTGAATAGGCGGTCAACATTTGGCTCCACATGGGGACATGTGTTCGATCTACTCAAATGAGGTGGAGAGCATACGAGAATCCAACATCTACAAAACAGAGTGCTCCCCAAAGTGAACACCAGAAATTAACATTAGTACACATTCATACATGATTAAATAAACAAATGCTATTAACAACATCTACATAATGAAATATATATACAACATAATAACTACAAATTGAATCTATTATACAAGAAATAATTCTAAGTACATATTAACATTATGAATGAAACAATACAAAATTGAAATACAAGGAAGGGTTAGAGATACGTTACAACCACCCATGCAATGGGTGAACTGATGCCGCAGCTGTCTGAATAATCCTTGTCCAGGATGACTCACAGAAGACCCCTTCCCAAGTTTTATTAACTTGGAACTTTTTGTGAGGAAGAACCAACTAACAATCATCGTCCTTCTTCCCTTCAACCAAACACTGAAATATGACAAGCCCTGTAAACTCTGATTACTTTGTTGTTCATGACTGTCAAGGTGGGAGGCCAACCAATACTCATAATGATATGACTTTGATAAACCAAAATTGCCTTCCATTTCCACATAATTTTGCATTAACTTATCCTTTGGTTGAGAAACTGAATAAGAACATATCACAGGAACCATCATAAGATTTTCAAAGTTAGCATTCAAAAAGACTGGTTCCTCGGGAGGAGGGTGGGGACTTGAATCATCTAGATATTCAACATTTTCCAACTCAAGTTCCTTTATTTCCTCAAGATGAATGATTGGCTCATCCATGGATTCATCCAGAATCTCCCAATGAATTTCCCCATCTTCTTCACTGTCAAGCTCAATTTCAAGGGGGTTCGGATATTCAATATAAGCTTCTGTAAAGTCATCTTCAATGACCTCCAATTGATCTTCTAGGGCCACAAATTGTTCATTCATGGCTTCACATTTTTATTTATGAGGAAACTGTATGTTCCGAACCACTTCATTAATTTCCTTAATGGGATTTGATGGAGCATCTATCTCTATGTATGAACTGATTGTTTTTATATTTGGAAGATTTTTCATCCTCCATGTTTCCATAAAACCATCAACCAATTTATTGTGAATTTCATGCTGACTATGCCCAAATAGATTCAAGAAGACATGCAACAAACCTCGTATGGTCTTGAATGTCTTATCAGGTGAATCATGAAACCAATCATTTGTCTACTCACCAACAAGAGTCATGACAAACAATTGCATTAGAACATCCTCATAAATAGGTGGATCACACCATTTCTCGATACACTTAGTGAAGGCCCAGATGTGAGCACCAGCATGATCATGATCAAAAAAGTCAGGAATGTTATCAATAACATCTTCAGATATATCATGAGGGTAACCAACAATTCCTGAAAAATCAATAGGATCAAAAAAACCATCCATTTCTAACTAGACATTTAAACAAAGGCCTAAAGAAAAAGACTGAGACCCAAGATTACCAAGGATCCAACAAGAAGAAGGACTAGCTAGCTTCACCCCAAACCCTTCCAAGTTCAAGGATGAAGCAAAGCAAGTTGGGAATTCCTTCTTGCAAAATACCTCGTCAAATTATTTAAAAGTGGAGTCACCAGATGACCAAGTTTATTTCAGACAAACAAGAGCATCAAACAAGGAAAAAACAAGAAGAAAAACAAAAGTTAATTTATTATGTTTGGAACAAGAATTGGACATCAACGAGTGCTTCTTCCCCAAGAATTTCAAGCAGCCAACAAGGATTGCTCCTTGCAGTATACTTGATAGATTTTTTCAATGGAGTCACCACTTGGAAAAGAATCACACAAAGCTAACCAATGCAAGCTCAAAGAATTTTAAGGGACTAAAGCTTTTATTACTTAGTTCTTAAAAAATTAAGATAAGTCATTTTGACCAAGGATAAATGACTTATCCCTGGAAACAGCGCCAAATATGTTTCTGTCCTAATACACACTTGTAAACGTGAGCAAAGTCCAGCTCACTTAGTGTGTCCTTGGAGGCACAATGCCTAGGTTCACAGTCCACACTGTCACCTTGACTGGAACCTCTTCCTTCTAGGCTTACTTTTAGGGAAGCCAAGGGGGGTAGACCCTAGTTACTAGATTTGATTTAACTTTGAAGTTCTAGGAGTTGGTTTTAAATTGTTAGAAGGCTTGGGGGAAAACTAACCTAAGATGCTAAAGCAGCAAATGCAAAGTGCAAGATTAAACGACAAGCAGCCCTTTCCCTAAGTCAACTATGACTATTGCCTAAGGTTGGGCAAGGGGTCAACTAAGTTTGAGGGTGGTTCAATTACAAAAATATCACAAGTAAAATGATTTGAAACTATTCCACAAACAAGAATAAGATTACTTACACAATGAAATATAAGTGTTACAAAGATACAAAATGATACACAAGATACAAATTAACAAGATATACAATGATACAAAGAGTGAGAGTTTAGGAGATATTCAACTCAAGATCAATCACATAAGCCAAGCATGCCCCAATAGCACTTACTCTGTTGGACTAATTTTCAATGGCAACGACTAAATCACTCAAGATTCAAGAATATGGTGCCTCCCCAAGTGGGATACTCAACTTCTTCTTGAATCACACCATAAAAGCATAAACAAAGATATGAATATAGGAAGCTTCAATGCTCATGAAAATTTAAAACATTTAGAAAGAAAAACCATAAGATTGCATTAAAGATTTGTAGACATGAAAGTACTTGCAATGTGTGTTCCTAAACATTCATCTAAGATCCCCCAACACACATGGATAGTCTATGCAACTAGGTGGTTAGGAGTTGCATATATGAAATGTGTTAAGTGAAATAGAGACTTGCTAAAATAAAGATATAGGTCCTACACCATTCACATATCCATGAATAAGAATGAAAGTATGAGAGTTATGAATGCCCAAGAAATAAGATTGCTTTAAGATATAAATTTAACCATGTAATCTATCTCATCTAAGGCACCATGCTTAAAGTGTAAAATATTTGCAAGAAGAAAACTCAAAGAATGTAAATTTAAATATGTCTTAAGGGCTTAAACTAAGATGATATGATAAAGATGATTATTCTAGAGCATACTAATCCATTTGAAACATATAAACCATCACATATCTATAGCATCCTAGCCATACGATTTTGGGGGTAACTCTCCCAAGGTGTAGGCAATTATTTATTAAGCAAACTTTAAAAAAGGAACAAACCACTCACAATGGCACAAGGTGGAGGCAAGCCTACCAATTTTGTGCCAAAGAGGGTTGGAAAATGAAAGACTTAGATGAAATCTAAAATCTAGCCCAACGATTTTGGGGGGTTGGTTTGGCCAATCACTCTCCCAAGGTGTAGGCAACTAAAAATTTCTGAAATAAAAGAGGAGGTTAAAGAGATAGCTACCAATCCCCTAGATGGGTTTTCTAGTGTTGTGTGGTCCTCTTGATGTAGTCAAGCCTCTCCAAATCAGATCTGATATACCTGCAAAAACAGCAAGGTTTCCCTTGCTAGGAGAGCTACACACAACAATACAAGCTTGGAAAATTTTCGCTTTTTTAGGGCAAAATTTTGCCTTGGAAATTTTATGAAAAATTTTAAGTTTTTGTGACCATAAGACTAAGTATGCTAGCTGAAATATGGGTTGCAACAGAAATATAAGAAGAAGAAGCAATATGAGAAGCTTTCTTGGAGTGTATGAGAGTCTCAAAGAATAGACTTTTACCCAAGGCACATCTAATGAAACCCTTGAGGTTCAACCTGCAAAAAACTCAACACAATAGCATGC
>ML804053.1:46616-63489 GCA_009831015.1 Picea engelmannii
TGCTATTCCATTTCTTTTGAGCACAAATACCCCTATCAAAAGTCCAAGGACCTAGTTTTTACAATAATTGCTCAAAAACATTTAATTAATTAAATAATTAAAATCCCAACCTTAGGAAAATTAATTAAATTTAATTAATTAAACAAAAACCTATCTAGACTCGACGAAATTCCGCGAAACTTTCTACAATGTCTAACATGGTCATTTATATTATTCCTAAACAATAGCTACCAAATGATGAGACCATTAGAACGTCGTTCACCACTTTGGAGGAATTATTGCAAGTGTGAGGGAAAAACTCATGGGAAATCAACCAGGCTAAAAAGCCCACTGGAAAACCTGAGGATAAAAAATACTCGGTGAAAATAACTCTCCCAATGAAAACATCCCAAGGTACCTGACCTAACTATGATCCATGCAGATTTATTACATTATTAACCCACGCAAGGGTGCGGAAATTTCGTTTACAAAATTTTGTGCTGGAGGCATAAAATGCCCAGTAGAACCAAACTGTCTTCAACATACTTGCATCTAATGATGCACATCTTCATGGCACATGAGTTGACCCCCTAGCTGAATAGGCGGTCAACAAAGAGTCTGAAAAGAGCTTAAAGGGAACTCTAGAGGGTTCATTTTTCATATAACCTTTACGAGCCTGAAAAAGTGATAAATTTTTACTTGGTTACATTCTCATGTATTTACGAGCATGAGAAAGAACAAAGACTAAGCTCATGATTGTTTTCATTTTTACGCAAGCTTAAAAAAAAAAAACTATGCTTGGGATAGATTTTATTTTTACACAAGCTTAAAACTAAACAAAAACTATGCTTGGACCTGGTTTCATTTTTACACAATATTGAACCAGAGGAAACTATGCTTAGGGTAGGTGGTTTCATTTTTACACAAGATTGAACCAAAGAAAACTATGCTTCTGACTTCTCAACGCAATATCCAGGGATGGTTGGTACTTTTCCCCCAGCTTAAGAAGCTAGTGACTTAAATTCAGCATGAAGTCCAGAGGATGTAAGCATTGCCCCCCAAGATTTGTTTCGTCCAATGGCACATGGGTATGAAATGAAGCTTCAAATACTATACTTAAAGAAGTACTTGACTCAATCGAAGAGAGGGGGGAATCTATTTCATTTTTTTAACGAGCTTGACACATGAACATGAACTATGCTCAAGATGGGTTGTTTTGCTTTTTAACAAGCTTGACATAGGAGAAGAACTATGCAAGTAACCTTTGTTTCATTTTTTAACGAGGTTTCCACAAAGATGAAAAAACTATCCTCGTAAGCTTTATTTCATTTTTTAACAAGGTTGCCACAGAGACTCAAAACTATCCTTGTAGGCTATGTTTTATTGTTTAACAAGGTTTCCATAGAGACACAAAACTATCCTCATAGCTAGTTTCATTTTTTAACGAGATTGAAATCAAAAAACCATGCTCAAAACCTTTGTTTCATTTTTTAAACAGCGTTCCATAGAGAAGCAAAACTATGCTCAATACCGCCATTTCATTTTTTAACAAGCTTACCATAAAGAAGCAAAAACTATGCTCGTAACCTCTGTTTCATTTTTTTAACAAGGTTGCCATAGAGACACAAAACTATCCTTGTAGTTGGTTTCATTTTTTAACGAGCTTGAAATCAAAAAACCATTCTCAAAGTTGGTTTCATTTTTTAATGAGCTTGAAGTCAAAAAAATATTCTCAACTCTCTCTTCTTGATCATGGCTTCCAAGAGGACAATGCTCTAAAAGGACACTATTTCAAGGGACAAAACGCATTCATGGCTTCCAAGATATATTCACTGGATGGAAGAACAACGCTCTGGAAGGAACACATGTCAAAGGTCGTGATAGGGGTAAGGAGGTCAAGCTCTAATATCCCTATCGAAGAGATCACCATGTCAACTACCGGATCTAATTCAAAAGACACTGATCTTACAGTGAGAGGCTCATCTTCATCGATAGTTGAAGGCATGGGAGACAACACCACATAATTGAGTTGTGGCGGGGGCGATATTGTCTACATATAAGAACCGTTCAGGGAGGTTATTGAGTTGATGGTCAAGTCAGGGCCAATAAACGAAAGTTGATCAATAGCCACTATTCTTCCATCATGAGGGAAATATATCACACAAAAAAAAGTGTAAATGATATCTTTCATGGCATAGACATAATCTCTCCCAAGAAGTAAATCGAAATCCAAGGGGTCTTGGACTACCATAACATTAATAAAGACATTTTTCCCTCCCAAAATTATAGGAAACTAAGGAAGGACCCCTAAAGGGTGATTGGTTATTTTGTTAAAATCTAACAGATTTTGGGTAACTGGCACAAGATGAAGACAACCCAAATATTTCCAAGAAATAGAGGACAAAATAATAATGAATGCACCTTCTTCTATTAGCATTTGAGGAACATCCCGACCACAAAAATGTATTGTAATATTGAAAGGATGTGAGAGGGAAGATGAGGTCCAGTTAGCGCACCCCAATCAAAAAGGATGGCCTCATTACTTGGAGGGGCTCCCACGAGAGAAGGAATTCCCCCTAGAATGATAGATTATGTATCAACGATAAAAACGTGGGTAGTATCGGGTTTAATCTCTAGCGAGAGAGTAGGATCAATCGTTGATGGGATCAGATCAACCACTTGGATTTCATTCTCCAAGGGGAGAATGGGGTCGACAGATGGAAATGGATCGAACTTTTGGGTTTCAGTCTCTAACAGGAGAGTGAGATCGACCGAGGATGGGATTGGATCGACCACTTTGTCAACTAGTTCAACTAAGGACGTGACTAGATTGACTACCTAATCAATAAGACTGATCGATGAAGGGACCAGATTGATCATTCCATCAACTACAGGTGGGTTGAGAGTAATCTGGTGGTAAGGAGTCAGAAGTTGATGTTGGGAAACAATCATGTCTTCTAGTAATTTCAAGGCTTCGTCCATACGAGGGAAAAGGTGAGTTTGATGACTCCCTTCGCATAACCTACATGGGAACTTGACTCTACTTTTCTTCTTCCTAATGGTATCCTGACTAGTTGACGGGAGGCCATCAGCATGTTGTTCAAAGGCTTAAAACTTGGGCTGGCGAGGAGTTGTAGACCATGCTTTTATAACCTTGGATAGACCAGTGCAATCCTTAAGAATATGGCTACCCTTACAAATCCTACAAGGGTACTTGGGCTTATGGATTGTTTGGGTGATCTTGGAATCATCAACACTCCCAGCACGATTATCAATAACTAGTTGTTTTCCAACTTTTCTGGAAGTGGTTGGAAGTTTGGACCCTTTCTTATTTTTCTTCTTCTTAATATTCCTTTTCTTATTCTTCTTATCCATCAAGTTAATAGCTTCAGAGATTTCACTTGGTGAAGAAGATGAAACGTAAGAAGACCTTACAAGTGAAGAAGGCAAAGAAGATCTTACTGGTGAAGAAGGTGAAGGATCAACATGAGGTTGATGTTCTTGGGAGGAAGTGCTTGCAACTGAAGCACTCGCCGAATTTGGGATTACTGGAGAAGAAAGCAACCACACTGGCAATTCAATCATGAGACCTGGAAGGATCAAAGTAGCGATGTAAGGAGGACCAACATTTATTTAAGAGGGAAAAACAAAGGTTCCCTTGGAGCAAGGGTTGATTTGTTGGTCGTTCTAATAACTGATGCCATTAAACACAAATCCAACCTAGATTCTACTAGGGAAAACAAACAACACACACTAAAAATCTAGGAAGCAAGCAAACAAACAAAACCTTCTCACAATGAACGCACTAGTTGGTGATGAAATCCAACATCACGGGAATAATGTAAGAAGGAGAGGAGATAGAGCAGGTGGAAAAGTTACATTGACGAACTTCTTAACGGACTTATTCCTTGGTGCAAGCTTCCACACAATAAACGTGGATTTACCCTCCAAGAAGCCCGAGTGAGTTTGTCCAACATTGATTCCAGGTACAATGAAGACTTTCCCCTTCATTGCCACCTCATGTATTAACCCTAAAGAAAGGCCACTAAGGTTACCAAATACAACAATGATGCCTGGGAAAACAGTCAACAGTCCAATATGCATGCAAGGGCAGGGTAACTGAGCCTAAAATCGACTTGAGAAGGCTTGCATAGGGTTTTTTTCTCAAGTGACCCCCAATAATACACACAACCACTACACCAAGACCAACAATGCAGGGTTAGTAACTCTGTTGGCCTTAATGCAACCTCGTGATTGACCCTTGTGTGAGAAGGGCTTCCTAGGACAAAATTTAGTAAATGGATTTCACCACTCCCTAACTCAAGATTCTATGTTTGTTTAAATCTTTGGAAAGTTATCTTTCCCGCCTATTCCAAATCCCTACAACTAATCTGATGTAGGTTGCAAAGAGACCTAGAAATAAAAGTTTATAGGTAGATTTTAATTAATGCATAAATTTTATCAAGTTGTTGTCACTCAAGAGGAAAATGGCATGGACTAAATGATGTTTTGATCGACTCTAAACTATGCAAAGAAATGAGAATGAAAATATTTCACTTCGATGAAAGCTATATTACGAGAAGGAGAAAACATTTATCATTCCCAGATGCACAATGTCCCAAAATTTTATTAAACTCATCGATATAAAGATCTTCAAAGAGATTGTACACCAATACATGATTTTTAAGAATTCAAGACTAAAAGATGTCAAAAACCATGCAATTTCGCTACTTCAAATGCAAATATGCCCCCAATCTAAAGAAAAGCAAGAAATTAAAACTTTTTGTTTCAAAGATAGCTAAAAGCAATAGAAAATCTCTTTAAAACAAAGCAACCCAAACAAAAACGAAAAAACTTTTAAAACGAATTATTCATAAAAAGAAGTGTTCTTTCACTAAAGAATTCTAAAGAAAAACAATGATTTGTAACTGAAAGACACTCAAAGAAAGATATCAAATCTTTCAAAATCAAACAAGCTAAAACAAAGAAAATAGGGCTAAAAGAAGATTTAACAATGTCAAGCATAATGTAACCAGACTATAATCAAATCACCCTAAAACCATATCTCAAATATGGGCAAGGAAAACCACTAAAAACTAATTTTTTTCACAATCGTCGCAGGTTGTAAGATGAACACAGTGTGACAATCCTAATCGTCGCAGGTCACAGAAGACCACAGTGCGACAATGTCACACTATCTCTCAAGGCATGGTGCATCGATCCTAGCTCATCACAGGTCATAGAAGACCACAGTGCAACAATGTTGCACTGTCTCTCAAGGCAGGGTGTGTCGATCAAGGGAAAAATGGAAAAAATAAAAAGAAAGAAAGTTTTCTAGTGAAATTAAACAATCAGAGAGTCAATCTGGATCTCCCGGTGACTCAGAAAATAGAACCCAAGCAATCAAATCAAGAAAGCAAGACTACTAGGAAAACAATATGATCCCTAATATGATCACCAATTTTGTTATCAGACAAATCGGTAAGTGTGGAAACAAACTAATATCCCTAGTTTCACCTCGAAACTAGAACAAAACAAACAATACAATAAACTTTCCTTAGATTTTAGATATCAAATAAGAAGAGGATCCAAAACATACTTTTTAAATGTTGTAGACCCGACCTTGCCAATATGATCCCAACTCTATCCTAAGGCTTATGAAGAAGTATCTGCAAAGAAACACAATCCCACGAAGACAAGAATAACAGAGTCTATTCGTTATGAAACTATGTACGTTATCAAGGAATCATACAATATGGATAGATAGTGTTCACATAAGAAAGAAAAAGTATATCTGTATTAAAGAATGTGGAATAAAGATACAACTAGATGTCTTGATGTTGTCAGGTTCCTTCCAATAATTCCTTGCTTCCCACACACTTTTGCTCCAACGAGTTATGGGACTATAAGTTTGAAGATACTAACAATATATCTTGACAACATAAATAAGAAGCCTATCATAAGCCCTTCAGCTGAGAATTATCAAGACAAAATTATACTAACTCATTATCCATTCTCCAAAGCTGACCCAAAAAAAACTATTCTAAAAGCTAACTTTCCCCGTGAGAACTCCCCTCCTTTTATAAGTTGAAAAAGATAGGGTGAGGAGGTTTAGATGATCCCATGAGATCAGGTATGCGACTTAGATCCAAACCAATCAGAGGCCACCTCATCGTCGAAGCTTCTATTCTAGAATCTTTGTGAAGCTTCTCTTTTTCCTTCATACGAGTGATCATCACACCCTTAACACTAAGAAGATCTCGAAAATGTCGCAATACACTGTAGTGCAACCTACGTCAATCCTAGATCATCACACCATTAACACTGAGCAAGGTGTGACAATCCTTCTTTACAAGGTTTTTTACAAATGAAAATATAATTTCATCTCTTTGGGAAATTTTATCTTCATTCTTCTTCAGGGATTAAGGAAATTGATCCTTCTAAAGAAAAAGGATAGGTGTACATCATTAACGGTCATAGGGGTGATGAAAATAATGTGTAACACATGGTTAGGAATTTCTACATGCACACCACATTGATTTTCCTCCTGCATGTTGTTTTTCCTTTTTTTTCTGTATGCTTCTTTCTTGCCACCTGTTGCGCACGCTCCAAAAATAGGTCTTTCTCTCCAAAAATGGGCTTGTTCCAAAAACAGATCTTTCTCCCAAAAATAGGCCTAATCCCAAAATAAACTTTCTTCCCAAAACAGGTCAATGCCCAATAGGCCCCCAACACTAACATGTGTCTCGTCTCGAGCCACTCAGGTCGTGTGCATTCCCTGTACATCCTTTTCCAAGATGTGGAACTTCTCTGCTAGTTCCTTTCCTTTTCCTTTCACCTACGTATCTTTGTCTGTTAGTGCCTCAACTATATGCATTGTTATATATTCTTGTATCAATGTTTCACTTTTTGAATGTGCCTATGCCATCCTTGTATTTCCTTCCTCCAACTGCGTAATTATTTATGATGCTTGTTCCCAGAGGGGCTCTAATTGGGCTTGTCTTTCTTGTTTATTGATCTTCGTTGTTTTTAACTTTGTCTGCAAGGTATTCATCTCTTGGGTTCCCTTCAAGCACTAGGCAAACTCATCGTTTTATGTCGCTGCTTCAACTCCTATATGGAAGCATTGATTTTCTCCTCTTGTCGGTCCAACTGTTGGACCTTTTCATCCTCTTCCAAAATGGTCTAAATCAACGCATTTCTATCGAACGGTTATGTGGATTCCATTATTTCCCTTTCCATCTCTGCTATCTGGAGTGATAATTGTTGTTCTCTTTTTTCTCAAACCTCGCAAGGAGTCGTAGGACTAAGTTTTTCTTTCAACTCCTCTATTTCCTGCCTATATCCCTCAATCGTCTACAAAATGATATTTATATTTTCCTCTGCACTGCTATCTAGTGCTTACACACTATCTGGAATATGGTTGTATACCATCGTTAGCCCCTTCTCTAACTTTTCAACACATTTGTTTTCCTCCTCCTTCTCCGAGTTCAACTGGTCGCAGGTGATCTGTAACATTTCTGGGACTCCCCTACCCACCTCTAAGTTAGTGGCATCCACGCGGGCTCTGGATTGTACTTCTTGCATTATACTATCCTGGAGTCTGTATACTGGCTTTGTGGGTATCTACACCATGAATACTCAAAATGGTCAATGTCCCCCATGGGTTTCTATGCAGTCTCTTGATCCATTCTGACCATTTTCCATGTGACTATCAATGTATCCCTACCTTGCAATACTATATGAATTGTCTCGTCTCCTTCTTTCTGCACATGGGGTCACTGTGTCTTTTCATGTTGTTGCATTGTAGCCTGCAGTATTGCATGAATTTGTAATTGTTGTAGTGTTTCATGGACTTCTATGATTTTTTCCATGATCTTTTCTCTCTGTTCTTCTATAGTGTGGACCACCTCTTCCCCCCTATCATGGACCTTGTCCGTTGCAAACTCAACATCATCCTCTCTCAAGGTGATCACTGGGTCCTCCTTGGTGTACTTTATATTTTTCCACGTATCCTCTACCTTTGTTTTCTTTCTTTCTTTCTGTGAGGGTTGCACCCCAATTGTTGTTGTTTTTTCCCTTTCCTCTCCAACCTGAAATGTGTCCCCCTTTTTGGAATCCTATTGAATATCCATCATGAGCACCATTTTTGTCCTTCTTGGTCTCTTTGGCACTGTGTTTCTTCTTGATGCTTGAGTGCGCACTACAACATTCTTAGCGTTATCATTTGGGTTATTTTCCTTTGTTAAAGGACCTGCTTCAGATTTCCCCTTAGGTTTGGTTGATTGTGTTGCGGTTGGCCTTGTTGTTGCTTTTGCTACTGGCATCTTCCACTGCATTGGTCAGTATTTGATTATCCAGTCAATCTCTTCCCTTGTGATGCAGTATTGCATCTCCAACCATTCCTTCTTTGGATCCCTTGCAGCATGGATCCACATGTGGTGCCTTGATGCCTTAAACCTATCTATCCCTTAAGTTTCCTGAACCACTTCCACAAGAATGTCCCACACATTGGTTGTGCATTGTTGTATCCCTTCTAGCAGCATCGCGAACACTATGTTATTTTCCTGTTGATTTTTATTGTCCTTGGCCTGCCAGAGGTATTCATATTTGGTCATGTAGCATTTCCCTTTCCTATATAGAAAGGCTGAAAATTTTAGCTCATTCCATGCTACCAAATCTATGAGGATAATGATCCAATAATAATGGAACTAGGTTCCATTATCCTATGCATATCTGCAATCAATCAAGAACTGGTTCAGGAGGTACGGTGCCCAACTGAACATTACTTCCTTCACGCACTGCACGGCAAGTGTAATGACTCCTGCTGGAGCCTCTTCTTTTCTACAGTTCCTAGGAAAATTGCATGCCATGAGATTGTTGGTGAACCTTGTTGCGTTATCATTGATATCTCTAAGAAAAATTCCCATGTTTCCTTTGCTGGCACCAAATTGTGCCTTGACTAGTTCGACGATCTCCTTCTTGTGCACTTTATTGTCCAAGTATTCCTCTGGTTGTGTGCCCATTGTGGGTAATCCCATAATTTTGGTGATCAACACCACATAGAGTTGTATCGGCCTATCCATCCAAAGGATGTTACCATGTACCTGAGCTAGCAATTGTTTGATACAAAGCCCAACATTTTTACCTCGCTCAAAGTGCAGTATGTCTAGGAGGTTCATTATCCCGAATTTGTAAAGCCCTGTTATCCACTGCGCGAGATTCATGATTGGTTTTCCTAGGGGTCCAATTTCTCTTGTGTTCGCTAGGTAGGATTCCTAGGAAAAGTATGGTAATTTTGTTGCATCACGCACATCGTGGTCCAAGTATATTAGTTTAGGTACTTTTCTGAACATCTCCTCTATAGTGACCACAGCATCCGGGAGGTAGGGAAGTGTAATGTCTTTGTGGTGTCATGCAACTTTCTTTTCTGCCTGATGAAAGATGGGCCTCCTTCTACTTTTTTTGTCTCATCTTCTTCCCCTTCGGAGTCCAACTGGTTGGTGATGTCTTCGATCAACACCTCCTCTTCATCCCGGCCCTATTTCTGACCCTTCATTTCATCAGGTTTATCCGGGTTTTATGGATAGGGGTTGGTAATACCACCTCGGGTCCCTGAACTCTACCCTACTTCCCCTTGTGTTGTTGTCGATGTTTACTCCTCAACCCTTGCTGGGATGAGTGACTCTATCTCGGAAGCAGTGACATATTCGATCTTGATGATGTTCTCGGGATCCACCATCCTTTCCTTTCTCCTCTGGCCTTGTCAAGTAACCCGTATGTATTGTCCTAGAGTGCAAAACTTTGGTGGTGTCATGTTTTATCTGATTCTAACACTTGCTCTCTTCTTCGCACAATTATATCTAGGGAACGCACTTGTATCTTGCTCTGTGCTCAAAAATCACTAAGTGTCGAGCTAATGCATTGTAAGGTAGCTAGAGAGGTAGTGGGGGGGCCCAGAGGGCCCATAGTGATAATAGTGGAAGTCATTCAATGTAAGGTGGACTAGGTCCACTATATTATTAAATAAGGCCCACTATGGTAGTTAGATATAATAAATGTAAGAGGACTTCTTAGAAGGTTCTACTTCTAGAAGATTTCTCCTCTAGAATGTTCTTAGGTGATGGTAGCACTATATAAAGGGGTTTAAGCAATGTAATGAGACATGAAGAGAAGTATTGTGTTTGGAGCTGAAGCTCATTAGGAGGAAGCCCCCTCGAAGAGGCAAGTGAACAGGAGAGGATCCCTTCCATAATAGGATCCATTGTATGGTGTTTCCCTACCCTAAGGGTTTGATAATAATAGAATGTGGTTTTTTCTATCTTGCTTTGTGGATCTATTATGTATTCAGTATTTGTGGTGATTATATTGGAAGATCTATTAAGGTTCTTAACATGCATGCTTTCCTCACTTTATAGACCCAGTCGTAATTGTTTTTCACTTTTTTTGTGCATTTGTGTCGAGTCCATTTTTTCCTGCACGATGTATTTCTATGTTGTCGCAATAATTGTTGCGCGCTAATTTTTTCCCACTTTCTTGTTGTTCAGTCAACTTCTGCCTCTTTTTGTATTTTTTTATTCCTTCTTTTTCCACGTTTTACTTCTTTTTATCAGTTTTCTTTCCTAATATCTACTATAGTACACTATATACATGACTTTCTTTCTACGCTGTAACTTTTTAAGAGTTAGTAGGTTGATGTTGGGCTCCATTTTTGGAATATTTTCATCCATACAAATACACTCATCATTACACCTTATCCATGCATTTCGTCCATAATATATCCCTAATTACACCATAAACCTCCATTATCTCGTGTTATTCAGCATATGTGGTTAATACATAATTTTCCATATTTTTAGTGATTAAAAGGATGATTATACAATAGTTTTGATAATGATGGTTTAATCCTATGTTTATATGTCCAAACAATATGTTTCCACGATGGAATTCATCTGGTACCCGCACTGGAGGTCATCTGGTACTCACACTCCAAGTCATACGGTACCAAAAGGTTCTACAGACATCCGGTACTCACACTCCATGTCATCTGATACCCACACTCCATGTCATCTAGTACTCACACTCCATATCATCCAGTACTCGCAATTCAACACATCCAGTACTAGAATGTTCCAGAAACCATATGGTACTAGAATGCTCCAGGTCATCTGGTACCAGCATCAACAATCGCCAGGCACTGGATTATAGTTGAAAATTGGGCATGCTTCTAGAGGAAAATCGGGGACATGGGTTTTGTCCAGAACGATGTCTACATGCAGAAGTGTGTGTCCAAATTCACCCATATCACACGTGTGGACCTCCATCTTAGGGGGAATGATTCTACCAAAATTAGTAAAAATCTCAAACTACCAACTTGTGCCTCGATTTCCGTGCATATGGTATCAGATATAGAAATTCGAAGATATGGGTTTTGTCTAAAATATGGCAAATTGAGTAAAAAATAGGTAGTTTTTAAAAATTAGAATTGGTTTGGAAGATATTGGTGGATTCCTAACTTGAATCTACCCAAATTGATGAAAACCCCATATTTTGGGGATTTCTGCCTAAAAATGTAATATTTGAAATCTGAGCATTGGGATTCGGTCCCATCCACTCCTCAATGATTCTTCATGTACAAATTATCCTCACAAGGATGTGAGAAAGAGTCATTAGTTTCATGAAGTTTTTGTAAGTAAGAGGTTTGTTCTTGTGAGAAAGCTTTAAGGAATTGGTTTCCATGTAAAAACAGAGTTCCATGATTAAATGAAAAGATGATTGTTGTTAATCTATTCTGCATCTCCTTGGCTTGATTTGATCATCTCAGGCATCACTGACCATCTGAGAAGGGCTCCTAAGTATGGGTAAGTGTTTCCATGTTTTAAATCGTTTAGTAGAATAGAATATAATTGCATTTCTAGTTTTCTTACGTGTGGTTTAATTTCCACTTGTCTATTTGATTTAGTTTTATGAATTCAGGGTTATTAAAAAATCAAGAGTGATTCTTCATTGGTATGCAATTCACATTATCCTTTGTCCTTTCATTTTCTATGTTCATGCACATTGTTATGTTTATGCACCTTGATTGAATTCCATGTTTCATGCACTTACAATTATTAATATAGCCACTCCATGCTTGTATTCATATTTCTCACACTCAATTCGATTATGGTAGTTGAGTTTTGTTTACACAAGAAAAGAAATCAAAAATACAAAAACATTCATCCATATATTTTCACCCTCATCCCTCTTGTGCGAATTGATTAAGACCATACTCTTCCACCACATTTATATGATCTATCCCATATCCATCAACATTTTTTATTAATAAAATATATATCCTCTGTCAATTAAATATACTCAAATCAGATTTTAAATTTAGATATTGATTGATGAAGATATTTCACCTTACCCCATCATTGATTCTTTATGAGAGATCTTTGCCTCTAAGTCAGTCACCCGAACCATGGATAATCAAAATCACTTTCAGTCCATTCTTTTATCTCTTTTTGCGCTTCTTTCTATTTTAAGAGATTGTTTGGTTTACAAAGAATCACTATATGCACACAGTATTTAATTGCAGAAATAAACACCATCTTCTTACACTCTGATTTTTTTACTGTTTATGAGAAATTCTCAAATCCGCAATTCGGGTGAACATAAAAGAGTGCATTTCTAATTGGACAATCTTGTCACTAATCGGATATTCATTATTATTTTATGCATTTTCATGTAGAGTCCACTCTTATTGTTGTTTCCACTTGTAACCATTTGAAGAATTGTTCTTGAAATCCATTTTTAGATTAATTTCTCTTATTGGTGATTATTAGTTTACTTTCAGTGTAATTTGGATTCTCATAAATTTTCTGCACTTAGTTTTATTTTCGATACCTTTGGATTCCTTGCACTTTAATTTCACATAGCTTCAATCACCACTGGACAAATTAGAGGTCTAACTCATGAGATATGGCCTTCCCGCTTTGGAATTCTTCTTAAGGTGTTAGTTTATTTGTTGTCATTTGAATTCATTCCCGTTTACTTGTTTCTTTTATTGCATTTAAGTGTGGATCCACTAGGAAATAATCATTAAAGGATAAAAAAATTAAGCAACATATTCACGATTAATCACATGAAAATCACCCTGAGTGCATGAAAGAATCTTATCTAAGCATTTATAACACTAAGTTATTCCTACATCTCAGTAATGAATCCTTAGTGTTAATTTCCTGCAGTGTGGGTTTGAAGATTGTTTTGTCAACTTTAGATTAGGTTATCCTAGGCTTTGATCCTAAGTTCCCTGTGCTTGCACCTCGAATCTTACAGGCCCTGATTGATAATTAAATGTGGGAATTAATAGTGCATATATTTAGCCCAACAACTGACTGCCCTTGTATAGTTTCAGTCGACTATCGTTGACCATTCCTTTCAGTTTTGTTCCTCCCAAATCATTTAGATGCACATATCCCCCATATGTGACAATATTTACTTCATATGGTCCTAGCCAATGCATTCTGAACTTACCAGAGTGTTGCAAAAATATTTTGTCATAGAGAAGAACTAGGTCTCCCTCCTTAAAGATTTTATTTTTAATGTGTCGTTCATGCCAAGTTTTGTCCCTTGCTTTATGTACTTCCTGTTGAAATCCTGCAAGAGTCCTATCCTCTTCCATTTCCATTAATTGACTTAACCTCTCCTATATTGTGCCTCTTTTTGTCATGTTGGTAATTGTTTCTATGCTTCCACGCCTCCCACATTTTGTCAATGAATGTGCTTCCTGGCCTCCCACATTCTCCAAGACCTCATCTGTCAAAGGGGTAGGGAAAGGGTCATGTAAGCAAGAATCATTGAGTTTCCTCAAATATACAAAAATCCTTATCCCCCTTGCTTCTTTTCCTGAACTAACATGGGGATGATCCATTCAAATTCATCTATTGGTTCTATAATTCCAGCTTCCAACATTCGGTCAACTTCTTCTTTCACTTTCTACTTATACAATGGATTCGGTCTATAAGATCTCTGTTTGATAGGTCTAGCCTCGGGTTTGAGGGGTATCGTCATCTCACCTAACTCCCTTTTTATGCCTTTCATCTCTGTAAATGTTTTTAGAAACAGGTCACTGTATTCACGTAGTAACTATGTTATTCTTTCTAATGTTTTCTCATCCCAATAGTCTCCAATACTTTTGATTTTAGGATTTTCATTCATCCCAATGCTAACTTTATTAACTTTGATTGGTGCAGAAAATGCCTCTGACTCCAAATATGGACCTTACACCTCTCTCTCTCTCTTTCAATCTCTGTGATCTAAATTTTTCATAGATCATCTTCATCTGGTGCTTCCTCTTTGACATGATAGCATGACTGTAACTCTTTCACTATTTGTTTGTTATATTGTTGATATTTTTTTATGATTTCAACCTCTGGTTCATCAAAAAATATCACTCCCCTTATCAGATTCAACTTTGAATCAATGTTGGGTTTCTCATGCTCGAATGAGACAGTTACTATAAAATTCTGCTGCAATCCATTCCATTCTGCAGTGCCTCTACGCATCTCCTAATATATGTACAGTTCCATGGGATCCCTTTCAATGTATGAATAAAGTGATGAGGTCATTCCTCTGGTGGTTCCATCTTCCATTGTGTTCTGCATTTCTCCAAGTGTGCAACTGATGTTCCTTTCCCATCATACTTTTGTATTGTATTTCTCCCATGTTCTGCACCAAATCTAATGTGCAGTAGTCATTTACACTAATACCTGTCCTAAATTGTTTCTTTGTGTGCACCCCACCATCTTGCAAGTGTTTCTTTGAGTGAAATATCTGGGGCTAACAACCTTTGATTTTCCAACACTTCCTCCTCATATTTTGTCAAGAATTCCTCTAAGTCGTTTAGCCCATGAAAATTAGGATTTTCTCAAATCTTTGTACCAACCCATCTTACTGCGAGGTCTATTCTTGCGCACCTCCTTATGGAAACTTCATGTAATCCTTGTTCCCAATTATCGAAACCTATGTCTAAGTCAGAAGCACATGATGTAATGATTCTTCAACTGACTACACCATCTACATTTGGGTTGACATAATCCTCTTCTCAGACAGTGGTTCTGTACAACTGGTTTATTTCTTCCAGATCCAAACAATTCGCCTCTACAAACCTTTCTCCTTCTGAAGGATCCAATGGTGTAATGACTCTATATTCGCCTAATTCAAAATTCATTTTCCTTGTCTTCGGCTTGATTATATCCTAGTTATAAAATTCCCAATACAATCCAAGTAATGTTGGGTAAGGTGTTGTGCCATCTACTATCTCTATCACTTCAAAATCTACCATAGTGCACACTCCATCCAAATCTACTATCACACCATTAAGCCTTCTAATTGGTAACACTTTGTGTTGATTTGTTGGCTTCAACTAGACAGGTGAATAGCCTAATGTGGGTTCTCACATACACTACCATGTCTTCTTAAGAAAGACATTTACTTCAAAGCCTAAATCCAATATAATATCTCCCATGTTGAAATCCCCAATGTTGGCATTTAGTCTGAATTCTTTGCTTGTCCTTCTTCTTGTATGGAGATGATTGACTATTTTCTGCTATAACTTCCCTTCTACCTCTATGTTGCATATTTATATCATATTTTGTAAGACCTTAACAGATAATGGATCATTCAATAACTTAACACATGATTGCAGAAAGGTCTTTATGGTACTTACTTTCTCTAAAAGTTGTCTTTTAATGGTATGGTCCATTGAATATGGCCTCTCGTACAGTGGTGGGTCCTAAATTTGGTGTGCAAATGATGTAAATGCAACATTTTGCTTGAGAATCTCATGTCTGGCCTCCTTAAATGTTTCCTTTTCTTTCCAGCAAAATATCTAGCATAATCTTCACAATACACAGAAATGATATACGAAATAGCAATAGAAATAGCACTTTAATTCAGAAAGCAATGTTCACAGGCCTCTTCAAGGGGGAAACCTCCAGTAGAGTAGCGCTCTGTTACAATAATCTCCAAGCTACGGTTCTCATACCCTCGACCCTTATTTTTACTAAATATGTCTATTAAGAGAAGCATCTAAAGGAAGATCCTTCTAGAAGAAGAAGCTTCTATTAGGTCTTCTTACATCTGCCTTATTCTATTTTATTGAAAGGCCTTATTAATATTGACCTTTATTACATTCAAATACATTGATCTATCTATGTGCGGGTTAGGACCTTAACATGTCCGCCCCCTTAAAAATAGCCTTGTCCTCAAGGCTTGAGATGTGGAAACTGCTGCAGAATGGTAGCTGGTTCCCAAGTGGCATCTGCTGGAGTCATATCTTTCCACTGTACTAGCACTTCCTTGATGGTTCTTTGATGCAGGTGACACTCACGCTGGTCCAAAACTACTTCTGGTTGTAGCCAAATGGATTCCTCTTCAGCTAACTCGGGAAGGTTGGTTTGAATTTGGCACCTGGTTCCAATCACCTTCTTTAAGCATGAAACATGAAAAACAGGATGTAGCTTCGACTGACTGGGAAGAGCTAACTGATATGCGACTTGTCCCACATGCTTGAGAAATATGTAAGGGCCATAAAATTTGGGTACTAGCTTCTGACAATGCTCGGCCTTGAGGGAAGTTTGCTTATATGGTTGCAGTCTCAGAAACACCTGATCCCCTTCTGCAAATTGACGTTTAGAGTGACCTTGATCTGCTTGTTGCTTCATTCTATTATGTGACATGACCAAGTTCTCTTTAAGGGTACCAAAGATATCCTCTCGGACTGTAAGTGTTTGGTCAACCTCCTGGACCTTCGAGGTACCCGGTAAGTATGAGAGAACTGAAGGTGGCTTCTGTCCATATACTGCTTCAAAAGGAGTCATGCGAGTGGTTGTATGGTATGTAGTGTTGT